>QXTE01000240.1:308242-622912 GCA_003942145.1 Platysternon megacephalum | reverse complement strand
TGTCCATGTCCTCATCACTCTCGTCGCCGCGCTGCCGTAGCCGCCGCCTCCTCGCCTGGCTTTTCTGGTCCTGGTTCAGCATAAACTGCACGATAATGCGCGAGGTGTTTACAATGTTCATGACTGCTGTCTTGAGCTGAGCGGGCTCCATGCTTGCCGAGGTATGGCGTCTGCACAGTTCACTAAGGAAAAAAGGTGCGAAACGGTTGTCTGCCGTTGCTTTCACGGAGGGAGGGGAAGGATCTTCCCAGAACCGCCTGCGACAATGTTCGACATGTTCTCAGGCATTGGGATCTCGACCCAGAATTCCAATGGGCGGGGGGGGGGCTGCGGGAACTATGGGATAGCTATGGGATAGCTACCCGCAGTGCAACGCTCCGGAATTCGACGCTAGTCTCGGTACATGGACGCGCACCGCCAAATTAATCTGCTTACTGTGGCCGCGTGCAATCGAATTTATACAATCGGTTGCAAAAAATTGAATTCCTTAAATTCGGCGTAATCCCGTAGTGTAGACGTACCCTTAGTCTGATAGATATTTGTCTAAAGCATTCTTTAAAGCATTCTTTTCAGGGATGTTAGGATATATTGCAGTTGGCTCTATCTGTCTAAATGTAAAATATTTCCCTTTCTCCCCTTCAGTTAGCAGGGACTGTACTTTCATTGTAAACAAAAAAACTTCTCAAACTTTTCGCTGTGTATGGCACCAAATTTTATTCTAATTTTACACCAACTATAGCACTCTTCAACTTCAAACTTCACAGATATAAGTGTTCTTATTTAGGCCTTAGCTACACTTGCAAGTTACAGTGCATTAAAGCAGCCCCGAGCGCACTAGCTCACTCCCCGTCCACACTGGCAAGGCATGTAGAGCGCTCTGACTCTGCGACTACAGCACTGCTGGTACTCCACCTTGGCGAGTGGAATAACTTTTGCTGCACTCCTGCTGGAGCGCTGCGGCACCAGTGTGGACGAGATGTTGCATTACTGCGCTCTGATCAGCCTCCAGAAACGTCCGGATTGTTTTGAACTCGCTGTAGGAATGCGGATATGCCGTTTGAAAGCTCGGTTTCTGATAGCTGGCTGCTTATCTGCTCCAAGACAGATTAGTGTGGAATGCTGTGTGAGAGAGAGAGGCGGGGGGGAGAGAGGGTCTGCTGCTGTCTGAACTTACAAGACAGCATGCTGACATGCTCTCAGCCCCCCCAAAACTCACTCTTTCCCCCCACATACACTCAAACACACTCCCTCTCACACTCCCCCCCATTTGAAAAGCACGTTGCAGTCACTTGCATGCTGGGATAGCTGCCCATAATTCACCGCTCCCAATGCCGCTGCAAGTTCCGCAAATGTGGCCATGCCAGTGCGCTTGCAGCTGTCAGTGTGGACAGACTGCAGCGCTTTCCCTACTGCGCTCTCTGAAGGCGGGTTTAACTCACAGCGCTCTACATCTGCAAGTGTAGCCATGCCCTTAGAATCATAGTCATAGAGTTTTAGGGCTGGTCTACATGAGAAAGGTAGGTTGACTTAACTACGCTGCCCAGGACGGTGAAAAACTTCACACCCTGTGCGATATACTTAAGCCAATCTGAGCCCTGGTGTATACACTACACATTTTATTTGTCAATAAATAAATGTGGAGGCTCCAGCATAGCAATGGGGAACACAGGCCACTGGCTGCACAGATGTGGGAGATCACCGTGCAGTCCCCCCTTCCCCAGGGGACATGGACTCGGCGGTGAGGCTGCACCTGAACCTGACACAGTGCAAGGCCCAGGCCTGCCCCAGAAACACCTTGGGGCCTTGCCCGTCCAGAGCAGGCACATTAGGTGTGGCAGACAGGCTCAGCCTGGCAGGATCCACATGTGGATAGCGTGAGGGGGATACAGATGTGGCGTGTGAGGGTTCTGTGTGGAACAATCTGGCTGCGGGCTGCTCCGTGAGGCGTCCAGATGCAGTAGGGTTCTGGATGCACAGGGGCTTGTTGGGGGATTCCAGGTGCAGGGACAATGGGTCTCTGCAGGGGGGTCCAGGTGAAAGTGGTTGGGGTTCAGCGTGGGGGTGTCTGGGTGTGGTGGAATGAGGCTTGGCGGGGGGCTCCGGGTGCGAGGGGGGGGGTGAGGGTTCGAGTACAGCGGGTTTTGTGACTTGATTCTCAGGGGGGTGAAGCTTGGCCGGAGGGTCTGTGTATGGAGAGGTCTGGATTCATGGGGGTTGGGCAGGCAGGGGAGCAGCTCCCTGTATAGTGACCCCTCCTCCCACAGCTGAGGAGCAATGGGGACTGGAAGTGGGGAGTGGAGGATGGGAAGCTTCCTGCACTCGAGGTTTCTGCAGGTGGGTCTGACCCAGACCCAGCCAAAATTAGCAGCTGAGCCCGGTGCAGAATAGGAGCCACTGGCCAGAGCGTCCCTACCCCTACAGTGATTTACCTTTCTGCTGGCTGCTCTGGACGCCTGAAACGATGTGCCTGGGCTGCTGGGGAAGGGTGCGTGACCACTCTTGCGGCTTCCCTTTGCTTCCCCGTCAGAAGTCATTTTTCTGCGAGGAAGCAAAGGAATCTCCAGGGGACATGAATTCTGCATGTGCGCAGTGGCGCAGAATTCCCCCAGAAGTACCTAATGTATGTACTGAAAGCAGTCATATCCCCTCTGTTTTCTTTTTGCGAGACTAAACAAGCCAAGCTCTTCCAGTATCCTTTCATAAGATAGGCTCTCCATTTCCTAGTAGCTCTTCTCTGGACCCGTTTCAGTTTAAATTCATCTGTCTTGAACATGGATGACTGAAATTGTACACAGGATCCAAATGAGGTCTTACCAATGCCTTGTACAATGGCATTAATACTTCTCCATCTTTACTAGAAATGCTTTGCCTAATACATCGTAGGATTACAATTGCCTTTTTTCACAGCCATATCACATTGGTGGCTCATTGTAATTCAAATGACTAACTTTATTTTCCCCAAATCTTTTAGTTCTTTTCTAAAATTTGACATCTTCTGGGTAACAAAAAGCCAAAACTAAGCTGCCATTGTTCAGCAGTGTCAGCACAGGATGACTCTGAAAGAGAGAATCCTCCACAGAGTACTCATGAGCCTATAGCAAAGTGCACTGAATTGGGAGTCAGCATACCATGGGTTGTAGTCTTTTCTCTTGCTTAAGTTGATTTTTAACAGAGCTGAGAATAGATTCTAATAGAACAAAATCTTCTCCATTTAACCATGCTGAAATTAGGCCAAATCTAGGATGATAAAAAAAAAAAAGCTGTGTGTGTGTCTCTTTGTGTGGAAACAGGGTGAGAGAGAGATGAGGAAAATGAATCTGTTCTTCCCCAAAACAAACACCTCTCCACTTATCTTGATTTCCTCTGGGAGGATGTTACACTGAGGATCCAGGAGTAAGCCAGTAACAATGAGGTGTTTCTAGGGGGCAAGGAGGACCCTCCAGGGAAGGGAGAGGTCCACAGTGACAGAAGACCAGCTGGGTGTCTAGTAAATACTAGATTCCCCACCTACAGCCAAGGCAAAAGAAGCTCTTCAAGAAGACCTGTAACATTTACTAATAGCATTTCAGACATCACATCTGGGGCAGAGAATGCTATCAGCAAATTCTTAAGTATTTGGAAGAATTACAAACGTTGATTTTACATCATAGCAAAAATTGACAACTGTATCAAATACCTGCTAGCTGAGGATGATACAGAACATGTGAATGTGTAAGTAACAGCAACACATTGGTGAAATCTAGCCCTTGGCTGCTGGAAAGGAGGAACGGGCTGGGCCTTGCTGAGGGGTTTCATCTTTGATATCCACCTTGCACTTTTTAACTTGAACCAAACCCCCCTCCCCACTCCCAGCTGTTGTAAGAGTAGAAGCATTCTTAAGAGACTTATGACAGAATCTTCATTACTTCCACCCCTTTCCTGGTGTTATGAAGGAGTGGATGGTTCTGTAATTTTTCCCTTCCTCCAGACACCTTTTTGGTTTTATGCATTACTTGACTGCTGCTGGTCTAGCTTTCCTAAGCAATAGCAGAATATCACCATTCTTGTCAGATTTTCTGTTGCTCTGGGGTATTGAATAATAGTGACCCTGATAAGTCTTATCAATTTGTCTAGCAGTGAAAGCTCTGAACAGCAGCAAAAGGCATTGAAGCTGTTTTTAGATTCCTGAGGAGAACATTGCATCAGCTTACATTTGCTTCATTTTCACTATGCAAATCTTGCAACTATAAGGGCTAGAAACATTTTAAAAGAAAAGCTAAAATTTTGCAGGAAATTGTATATACACCACATTCTCCTCCCTCCATTCCCCGCTTGCCCGGACACTAATTCCTACGCACCAGAGGGTATCATAGGGCATGGCTACAACTGTGAGTTAGAGCGCATTAAAGCAGCCCAGTGCGCTCTAACTCACGACGCGTCCACACTGGCAAGGCACGTAGAGTGCTCTGACTCCGCGTCTAGAGCGCTCCTTGTAATCCACCTCGGCAAGTGGAATAATGTCTGATGCGCCCCCACTGGAGTGCAGCGGCGCCATTGTGGATGCCCTGGTCTGTTAATGTGCTCTGATCGGCCTCCAGAAGTGTCCCACAATGCCTGTTCTAGCCACTCTGGTCATCATTTTGAACTCTACTGCTCTGCCCTCAGGTGACCAACTGTCAGACCCACCCTTTAAATTCTCTGGGAATTTTGAGAATCCCCTTCCTGTTCGCTCAACCAGGCGTGGAGTGCTCTTAGCGAATCTTTCCAGGTGACCATGCCTCCATGCACCTGGCGATCCCCCGTATGGAGCAATGGCGATATTACCATATATTTAATATGGTAAATTAATATTAATAGCAATATTAATTAAAATGGCGAGGTGCTGGACCTCATCAGTGTTTGGGGGGAGGAAGCTATCCAGTCCCAGCTGTGCTCCAGCCGTAGGCATTATGATACCTTTGGGCAGATATCAAGGAACATGATGGAAAGGGGCCATGACTGGGATGCACTGCAGTGCAGAGTTAGTGAAGGAGCTGCAGAATGCTTACTGCAAAGTCCACGAGGCAAACTGCCACTCTGGTGCTGCCCCTGCGACCTGCCGTTTCTACAAAGAGCTGGACATGATACTTGGGGGCAACCCCACCTCCACTCCGAGTACCACCATGGACACTTCAGAGCCCAGTTCAACAAGGCAGGAGGAGGAAAGCGGGAGCGAGGGTGCTGAGGAGGAGGAAGACTCCCTGGAATCCCTAGATGCATGCAGCCAGGAGCTGTTTTCAAGCCAGGAGGAAGGTAGGCAGTTGCGGCGGCTGGTGCTTGGGGAAGGACAAACACCAGAAGAGGTGCCTGGTAAGCAGCTTTTATTTTGGGAAGGAAGTTATTCGGTGTGGGCTCTTGGGGCGAGGAGGGTTAGGACTGCATGCATGCCTAGATGCGGAATAGGGCATTGATGTGCTCTCTCACATCGCGTCAATCGGCCTCCGTGATCTCTTCAAAGGTCTCATCCAGAACTTGGGCAATGCACTTGCGCAGGTTTCTTGGGAGAGCCACTGTGGTCCTTGTCCCAGTCAGGCTAACATGTCTGTGCCCCTGCCGTGAGGGGCGGGGGGACCATTGCCGCACACAGGCAAGCTGCATATGGGCCAGGGCGAAAGCCGCATTGTAGTAGAAGACCCTGCCTTGCTTCCCAGGTCACTCAGCAGCGAGATATCTTGCAGGATGAACTCCTGTGGAAAATGTGGGGACAGTCTTCAGTATAGGGGCCCCCTGCAGCTGTTGGCTCTCCCCAAGGCACAGAAACCCAGAGGACAGTACAACCATGAAACCATCATTTCCCCCTTGACCCTGTGCTTACTCATCATTTTGGGGCTCCCATGGGTTATGTGCGCTCGCTTTGGGACGGGCAAATTATGCTATTGTGTAGACTGTGCTCCCCCTTAAGTACGGGGGAATCATTGCTCTGTCTGGTGTGAACAATGCTGCCTCTGTTAAGTGTTGCATTTTACCTTTACAGATGCAACCTTGAGATCTCAGCCGTCCGTGTTATCACCGGCCGAAAGACTGCAAAGAATTAGGAAGAGGCCACGTAGAAGCAACGAAGACATGCTGCATGAAGTAATGCAGCAGTCACTTAACGAGAATCTAAAAGCGCAGGAGTGGAGGGAGAGCGAAAGGAGGATCTGCCAGCAGAATGTGGATCGCCGGCACAAAAGCGCAGAGCTCCAGCAGCAAAGCACGGATCGACTGATAAGCATCATGGAGCGCCAAGCAGACTCGATCCAGGTGCTCATAGCCATGCAGGCGGAGCACTACTGCACCCCCCCCCCCCCAGCCCTTGTCCCAAAACTTTCCCTTGTACCCCCATGTCACCTCCAACCCACTTTCCCCAGCATCCGGGCTCTTATCGCCACCAGCTGCCTACAGCACCTGTAGCTTCACCACCTAGCCCTGCAAACTACGGTGATCTTCTGATCTGAGAAAAAAGTCCCGGCTTGCAGCTTCCTGAACAGGCCAGTGTTCCGAAAGATGCGTGCATCATGCACCTTTGCGGGTCAGCCTGCGTTAATGTCAATAAAACGCCCACGGTGATCCACAAGCGCCTGGAGAACTATAGAGAAATACCCCTTCTGATTAATGTACTCGGAGGCTAGGTGGGCTGGTGTCAGAATTGGAATATGCGTCCCATCTATCGCCCTTCCGCAGTTAGAGAAACCCATTTGTGCAAAGCCAGCCACAATGTCATGCACGTTACCCAGAGTCACGGTTCTTCTGAGCAGGATGGGATTAATGGCCCTGCAAACTTGCATCAACACGATTCCAACGGTCGACTTTCCCACTCCAAACTGGTTAGTGACCGATTGGTAGATGTCTGGAGTTGCCAGTTTCCAGATTGCAGTAGCCATCTGCTTCTCCACCATCAGGGCAGCTCTCAATCTCGTGTCCTTGCGCCGCAGGGTGGGGGCGAGCTCATCACACAGTCCCATGAAAGTGACTTTTCTCATCCGAAAGTTCTGCAGCCACTGCTCGTCATTCCAGACTTGCATGACGATGTGATCCCACCACTCAGTGCTTGTTTCCCGAGCCCAAAAGTGGCGTTCCAAGGTGGTGAGCATGTCTGTGAATGCCACAAGCAATCTCGTGTCATATGCGTTACTAGAGTCGATATCCTCGTTGGAGTCCTCACTGTCAGTTTGGATCTTAAGGAGTAACTTGACTGCCAAACGTGACGTGCTGGTGAGACTATAATATTCAGGGGATCTATTGAGCTCTGTGCAAAAAAGAGGGATAGTTGGAGTTTTCACACTCCTAACTAATGGAATGCCATGTAATCTTGAGATGAGTCTTGCTGAAAAAAATGTAAACCCCGAGAATCTCTCAAGGATCTAGGGCTATTGAGTGTACAACATTCAGGATCAGAATCAGTGCTCAGAGTGCGAAATTATATGATCGTATTAATTAGGGATGGGAGGGTCCTCTAGAGGTCATCTAGTTCATCTCTCTCCCCCCCCCCCCCCCCCCCCCATGCTGAGGCAGAACCAAGTATACCTAGATCATTCTTGACAGATGTCTAAGGGCTTTTCTATATGAATATTTAGTTCATGGCAAGCTGGGTTGTAAATCTACCTTGCACTAATGTGCTGCATACTAAGAGTATGTCTACACTTCCACTAAAAGTTCTCTAGCGTTCTTTTTTACCCTGTTGAAAGCAGAGTAGCTCAAAGTGCACTAGTGAACTTCTGGTGTATGTAAGCATGGCCCACATAGACACTTAGAGTATGTCTACCTTGCAATTAGATACCTGTGGCTGGCCCATGCCAGCTGACTGAGGCTAGTTAGGCTCAGGCTAAGGGGCTCTTTTATTGCAGTGTAGATGTTTGGTCTTGGGTTGCAACACAGGCTCTGGGACCCTGCAAAGTGGAAGGGTCCCCGAACAGCTATACTGCAATAAATTGGCCCTTAGCCTGAGTCCTATGAGCCTGAGACAGCTGGCACAGGCCAGCTGCATGTTTTAATTACAGTGTAGACAGTGTAAGGTACTAAGTGTCTGCGTGGGCTCTGCTGCCACACACCAGAAGCTTCCTTCTGCACTTTGTTCTACTCTGCTTTGAAACAGGGTAGGACAAAACACTAGAGAACTTTTAGTGCAAAGCGGCAGGGTCCAAACAGACAGTGTGAGGTAGTTTACACTCCAGCTTGTTGGAAACTGTGTTTATGGAGAGAGACCCTAATTTGTTCTTAAAAACCTCCAATGATGGGATTCCACAGTCTCCCCTGGTAACCTATTCCATTGTTAACTATCCTTATGTTTAGAAAGTTTTTCCTAATATCTAACCTAAATCTCCCTTGCTGTAGGTTAAACTGATTACTTGTCCTATCTTCAGGTGGATATGGAAAACAATTAGTCACTGTCCTCTTTATAACAGCCCTTAACATATTTGAAGACTATTACCAGGTCAGTCCTCAGCAGGATGAACTGTTTTAAATCAAAGTGATTTAACTTACTACGACAATGGGCAAACCAGAGAGGTATGCAGTGCTGCTGTTTACCAGGATGGTATGTCTCTTCTACTGATATAGGAATGGAAGGCAGCACTAGTGATATGGGCTGTCTTGAGAAAGTTGCATTGCCTTTTAGTGCATGCCAAAATAGAGCACAGTCTTTGCCTTAAGTTCTCTTCTTTGACACCCACAAATCAGCATAAAGTGCATTACGAAATGAATAAAATTCTGCAGTAATTGTTCTGAACCCAAGGGGTTCAGGTAGCCATTAATGCCTTATAATGGCTTAAGATCCATATGAGCTTTAAATGTCTGTGTAGCCTGATTTGGGCAATTTACAGTATAAAATCTCAAGTTTCCTAAAAATTGGGGGCATTAATGACTGAGCCAGAGTACTTTTACTGCCGTTTCTCTTTCTATATCTACTTCTACAATAAACATGCCTACCATGTAGTGTTTAATTTTCTTTAAATCCTTGTGGTGCCAATATCTTGAGCAGGGGCCTGGTAGACTGGGAAAGGAGGGAGAGTGAGCAGGAACCAGCTTGGGAACGTGGTGGTAGGGAGCCAATACCTGGAGAACAGTAGCTTAAATCTCCCAATGCAGCTGTATTGTAGTACAGTGCATAATACTTAATGATACAGCTCCACTCTGCAGCATTTTCTGGGTAATTGTCAGTATGGCTGTCCACATGGGAGTCTCATGTAATCTCTGAATCTGCCATGTTGTACAGTTCTTGGCTGCCCAGGAAAATCTGGTTGGATCCCATGGTAAACATGGTGTCAAAGGCAATTTCTTGCTGTGTTGTCTGGGGTGCTTTGTGGAAAATTGTCCACCCCATCTTAGGTATGGTGATGACATTGCTAACAAAAGTGTTGTCCAGTTCCTCATAGTGTGGGCAGGTAGGGGAAGCATTAGTGGAGGTCCTGTTCTTGTACCTTGCCTTCAGGTACTTCTGCTGGAGCTCCTTTGCATTGACTCGGCACTGGAGTACCCCCTCTTCTTCATTTTCTCTGATAGTGTCTTGTATGTGTCTGCATTCTGATGACTCTTCTCCAGATGGGATTGGACATGCAGGTCTCCAAACAGGGTAATCAAATCCAGGAGCTCTACGGGGGTCCATGCAGAAGCATGGGGATGGTATGGTTACTATAATGGGTATATGACTGAGTGTGTGAACTCATCTCTACCTGGTCTCAAAGGGGCACAGTCTGGCTGAGTTCCAACATTTAATTGGAGAGGTGATAAGTCAAGATGACAAGTGGAAGGAAAACAGGTACATAGACTGATCCAAGTGTGAGGCAGTGCAGCGGGAGAACTGCCAGAAGTGGAGTAATTAAAAATATGTCCATGTGAACCTTAAAGTGAGTATACTCACTGTAAAGTGGAGCTACTTCTATTGCAAGGAGGATTGATTACTGTGCTCAAAAATGCCTCATAATTAACTTGAAAAGATGTTGAGTGCAAGGCATTTTGAAGTGAACAAACTAAAGTTAATCCAGTGTAACATCTCTTGGTATTCAAGGCCTGAGTGAGGTCAGCCCCTATCATGGGGGGTAGTACCATTAACTGTTAACATTTCTGTCTCAATGTGATGGGAGAGGAGATGAATGCACTTGTCTGGCCTAATGTAGGGGGATTTGGTGAAACAGATTAACAAGTAGAAAACAGTCCTGCAAGTGACAGCTCAGTTTTTCCATCCTAGTCTCTTTGGATGGCTTTACACCATAAGCAAGTTAATTCTTAATTAATATTTCAGAATTTTCTGTATATTTTAAATCTTCTTAACATCAGTATGTTTTAAAGTGGTGTGACAGTTGGGGATTTAACTAATTTTAGAGGATTTCAGTCAAAATGTCCTCAGATTAAATTCTTATGTAGTATGGATTGTTGCTGAGTACTTGCATTCTATGAGAATATTCTGCAGGCTTGCTAGGCCGATGCAAAGGGAGTCCAAATTTCTCATTCAAGGAGGCTGAGCCCTCCAAGTCCCTCCCCAGTGTTTACACTTCATCAGAGTTCTGCTTTCTCCAGTGTGGGGATTCATCGTGCTTAAATTGCAATTCCATCTGCTTTTTTCAATAGCAAAAGTCATCTTATGTCTGTTCTGTTCAGTGTTTTACCGTGCTTATCACCATGGTACCAGAATGCCTTCCACAGTTAAAAATAAGCAGTGACTAACCTCTCTTGAGTGGGGATCTTGTCTTCCTCTCCCCGTAGGGAAAGATTGCACATACATGGATTATAAAATCTTTAACTTGATATACCAGGTGGTGGTACTGGAAAGGCAAGATTCAAGTATGCTTTGCATTTGTGCTGGAAAGTGATGAGCTTTGTGGTTCTAGTTCCTGTGGGATTGAGTTTTAATGTCTTGGGTCAGCCCCAGAAAAACTCATCTCCTAACCAAACAGGCTTCACTGTTGTAATAGACTGTTTCGTAATACCTGAGGAGGAGACTTGCTGATGGGAACTGAGGTCTGAGTGACATGAGTCCGGTCCATTTAGAGCTATGAAAATGAGAATGTAGACCTTAAGTTCGACATGGCATATACAGAAACCCAGTGGAGTACAGAGGTGGTGTACTCCTAGTAACCTGCTTTGCTGAGAAAGGAAGCCATTGCATTTTGCACCAGTTTTCAATTTTCATAGGGTTGATGCTTTTAAGGCAAGAGACATTGCATTGCTGTAATCGACTGGAAGTGACAAGGTATTTATTATTGAGGCCAGGTCTTGATTTAGTTCAAACTTCAAATAATACCATAGAATCCAAGAGGTGAATATAGCTGAACAACTCACTAATAGCGACCACATGTAATTAAAATTTAACATCCTTGTATGGAGGAAAATACCAAAGAAACCTATCACCCTAGGATTTAACTTCAAAAAGGGGAACTACACAAAAATGAGATCCATTTAACTAGCTAAGTTAAAAGGAACAGCCACAAAAGTAAAATGCCTGCAAGTTAAATGGAAACTTCTTAAAAACACTATAATAGTCTCAAACTGTATGTGTATATACTTTTTTATTTTTAAATTTGGGGGTAAGAGGACTAAAAAAAGCCACAATGGCTAAGCAGAGTGAAAGAGGCAGTTAGAAACAAAAAGACATCCTTTAAAAATTGGAAGTCAAATCCTACTGAGGAAAATAGAAAGGAGCATAAACTCTGGCAAGTCAAGTGTAAAAGTATAATTAGGCAGGCCAAAAAAGAATTTGAAGAGCAACTAGCAAAAGACATAAAAACTAACAGCAAAACTTTTTTTAAAGCACATTAGAAGCAAGAAGCCTGCCAAACAATCAGTGGGGCCACTGGATGATCGAGGAGCTAAAGGAGCACTCAAGAAGACATGGTGGTTGTGGAGAACCTAAATTAATTCTTTGCATCACACTTAACTGCAGAGGATGTGAGGGAGATCCCCACACCTGCGCCATTCCTTTTAGGTGACCGATCTGAGGAACTGTCCCAGATTGAGGTGTCAGTAGAGGAGGTTTTGGAGCAAATAGATAAATGAAACAGTAATAAGTCACCAGGACCAGATGATGTTTTCCCAAGAGTTTTGAAGGAACTCATATATGAAATTGCAGAACTACTAACTGGTATGTAACCTATCAGCTAAATCAGCACTGTACCAGATAACTGGAGGATAGCTAATGTAAAGCTAGTTTTTTAAAAGGGCTCCAGAGGTGATCCTGGTGATTACAGGCCAATAAACCTAACTTCAGTATCAGGCAAATTAGTTGAAAGTGTAATAAAGAACAGAATTATCAGGCACACAGATGAAGATATGTTGGAGAAGAGTCAAAACTGCTTTTATAAAAGGAAATGATGACTCACCAATCTGTTAGAATTCTAGGAAGGGGGTCAACAAACATTTGGACAAGAGTGATCCAGTGGATATAATGTACTTGGACTTTCAGACAGCCCTTGACATCAAAGCCTCTTTAGCAAAGTAGGCAGTCATAGAATAAGAGGGAAGGTTCTCTCATGGATCAGTCATTGGTTAAAAGATAGGAAACAAAGGGTAGGAATTAAATGGTCAGTTTTCACAGAGGAGAGAAGTAAATAGCAGCATTTCCCAAGGATCTGTACTGGGATGTGTGCTATTCAACATGTTCATAAATGATGTGGAAAATGCAGTAAACAGCGAGGTGGCAAAGTTTGCAGATGATACAAAATTACTCAAGATAATTAAGTCCCAAGCAGACTGCAAAGAGTAACAAAAGGATCTCACAAAAGGGGGTGGAGCAACAAAATGGCAGATGAAATTCAATGTTGATAAATGCAAAGTGTAATGCACATTGGAAGACATAATCCCAACTATACATACAAAATGATGGGTTCTAAATTAGCTGTTAGTTCTCAAGAAAGAATTCTTGAAGTCAGCGTGGATAGTTCTCTGAAAACATCCGCTCAATGTGCAGTGGCAGTCAAAAGAGCTAACAATGTTAGGAACCATTAGGAAAGGGATAGATAATGAGACGAAAAAATAGCATAATGGCACTATATATGTTCATGGTACACCCACACCTTGAATACTGCATGCAGTTTTGGTCACCCCATTTCAAGAAAGATATATATTAGAATTGGGAAAAGTACAGAGAAGGTCATAAAATGATGAGGGTTATGAAACAGCTTCCATATGAGAGAGCTGAGACTGTTCAGCTTAGAAAAGAGATGACTAAGGGGGATATGATAGAGGTCTATAAAATCATGAATGGTTTGTAGAAAGTGAATAAGGAAGTGTTATTAACTCTTCATGTACCACAAGAACTATGCCTATGAAATTAATAGGCAGCAGGTTTAAATCAAACACAAGGAAGTACTTTTTCACAATATGCACAGTCAACCTGTGGAACTCATTGCCAGGAGATGTGAAAGCCAAAATTATAATGGGGTTCAGAAAAGAATTAGACCTATTCTCCATGAACTTACCTATCAATGGCTATTGGCCAAGATGGTCAGGGCAGCAACCCCATATTCTACCTGTCCCATAACCTCTGACTGTGCCAGAAGCAGGGGATGGATGACTTGGTAAATTGCCCTGCTCTTTGTTTCCTCTGGCTGCTGTCAGAAAACATGATCCTGGGCTACTTTGCCACTGATGTGACCCAGTATGGCCATTCTTATGTTCTTAGTTTGCAGTGCAGACTTTGTCAAGACTTTACTTACTTAAAGCAGCACCTTTGTATTGCATTTCCTGGAGTTTTGTCTTAGAACTGAAAGTAATTGTAAGATTACTGCCTTGTGACCTTTTTTTACCATAGTTGGTGTTAATAACTCTTTAAGGAAATATGAGCAGTTCTACAGATTATTACTATGAGTATCAGAAATGCAATATTGACCATTAAAATTGTTTTATTGCTCTTTAAAGAGAAACATCCATGCAACAATAGTTCTCAAACTTCTATATGGAAGAGTAATATGGACTATTCTTCCTGTACAAAACCAGGATGTTTTTTCTGGTGTTGTAAACTGAAAGACAATTCTATTTTTTACTCATATTAACAAACCGAAGGAATTCTATTATTAATACGCTCAGATATTTGTCCTATTCAGTCCTATAGATATTCTCTTGTAGATTACCTGAGACTTGAATTCCCAGCTACCTTTTGTAGAATGTTGCCTATTTATACCCAAAAGCTTTCTGAAGCAATGATTTCTGAAATTAACCTATCTTATTTTAAAGCCAAATGCTTCCACAAAAGCATTTATTTATAAAATCATTTTAGAGAAATGTTTAGGTTTGATTAAAAACAATATTACATAATCCACATGAACGGCTATTTTGGGAGCTGCTCCTGCACTAAGTAGTAGTTTTATTGCTGTTGATACAGAAGTTGAAGCAATTGTGTTGGAGTAGGTTTTTGTGCTAACCCCATAACTTTAAGGAGCTGTAATTAGTAGCTGGAATGCATTGTTACAGCTTACTCATAGAAGAGATCTGAACACCACCGGATCAAGAGGGTGTGTCGGGTGTGTCAGATTTCACTCACCTAGTTTTGTAATAGTTGATGATGTAGTAGTTTGTAGTGTTCTTGTGTTTTAAAGTAATTTTCTTATTTGAGTAAAATTGTTAGGGGAGTGGAGAAAATAAAATCATACAAAGATGATTGTATTTTTCTGCTCCTTCTATTAATAAAGTACTAATTATGGTCGAGTGTGTCTAGGGCCAATGTCTTCGGCTTGGCCTTACAGTGGAGTTACAGTCAGGTACTTCAGCACATCATCCCATTATCATGGCAAATAATTGATGCTATTAATTCAGAGTTATGGCTGAAGTCTAGAATTACACAAACTTTTATATGTTATGACTTTATAGTGCACTATTGCTAAAATAACTAATTGCTTAGTGTAATAATTAAAAGTAAACAACTCCCCCCCACCCCCCCAACTTTCATGTAAATAAAATTTACCTACTATAGGTGGTAGCAAAGATCCATTGTGACTGCCTTCTTACAGAGGTAAATACTTCATTTTGAAAGGAGTAAAGACAAACTAAAACTAAAATCAAACCAAAAGCATTATCAAACATGGTGCGTTGTGCTCTAAGTTAGACAAGCTCTGACATGCTGCAGAGAGAAAAATTCCAATGGAAGGGGCCCTTCTCTAAAATGGCCCTGATGCCAGTCCTGGAGAGTTCAACCCCAGGAACGCAGTGAGAACTGCCTAGCCAATTTTAACTGTAATGATCGGATGTAGATAGGCTTGGTAGAATACAATTTTTTTTTCTAATTTTGACAGTTAATGACTTTTATTAAGATTTTATCAATTTTTATTTCTAGGAATTTTTTTAGCAGTTATTTTTACAGTGGCTGGAAATTAAGGCTGGGATAGGGTTAGGGAAGCACTGATATAAGAGCTGGAGGGATTCCCAGCATTGACAGTGTGACTGCAGGGGCTCACTGCGAGGCCGAGGGGCCCAAGATATCAGGGTGCAAGGAAGACTGTGGTCCTGGCCCAGTGGAGCAGAGACCCCTGGCCAGGACTGCAAGAAGGAGGACAAATCCCCTGCCATGGGGGAGGCCAGCTTGCTGCTGAACAGTTCCTGCTTGGGAACAGTTCATTTCAAGGAAAGAGAGGATGAGGATGAGGCAGCGCTTTTGAAGCCTGGGAGGCTGAAGCATTACCTAGGAGTGCCTAAGGGTACGTCTACACTACAGGATTAGTCCGAATTTACGGCATTCGATTTTATGAAACCGATTGTATAAATTCGATGGTACGCGGCCACAGTAAGCCACAGTAAGGGGATTAATTCGGCGGTGCGCGTCCATGCAGAAAAGACTAGCGTCGAATTCCAGAGCGTTGCACTGTGGGTAGCTATCCCAGAGTTCCCGCAGTCCCCCCCGCCCATTGGAATTCTGGGTCGATATCCCAATGCCTGATGGGACAAAAAAAATTGTCGCGGGCGGTTCTGGGAACATCCTCCCCCTCCCTACGTGAAAACAACGGAAGACAACCATTTCGCGCCTTTTTTCCTTGTTGAACTGAGCGGACGCCGTACCTCGGCAAGGATGGATCCCGCTCAGCTCAAGTTTGCAGTCATGAACATTGTAAACACCACGCGCATTATAGTGCAGTTTATGCTCAACCAGGACCAGAAAAGCCAGGCGAGGAGGAGGCGGCTACGGCAGCGCGGCGACGAGAGTGATGCGGACATGGACATGGACACAGAATTGTCTCGCGCCACGGGCCCCGGCGCTTTGGAGATCATGTTGGCAATGGGGCAGCTTCTTGCTGTGGAACGCCGATTCTGGGCCCGGGAAACAAGCACTGACTGGTGGGACCGCATAGTGCTGCAGGTGTGGGACGATTCCCAGTGGCTGCGAAACTTTCGCATGCGTAAGGGCACTTTCCTGGAACTTTGTGACTTGCTTTCCCCTGCCCTGACGCGCCAGAACACCAAGATGAGAGCAGCCCTCACAGTTGAGAAGCGAGTGGCGATAGCCCTGTGGAAGCTTGCAACACCGGACAGCTACCGGTCAGTCGGTAATCAGTTCGGAGTGGGAAAATCTACCGTGGGGGCTGCTGTCATGCAAGTAGCCAAAGCAATCGTTGAGCTGCTGCTAAAAAAGGTAGTGACGCTGGGAAATGTGCAGCTCATTGTGGATGGCTTTGCTGCAATGGGATTCCCTAACTGTGGTGGGGCGATAGATGGAACCCATATCCCGATCTTGGCACCGGAGCACCAGGGCAGCCAGTACATAAACCGCAAGGGGTACTTTTCTATGGTGCTGCAAGCAATGGTGGATCACAAGGGACGTTTCACCAACATCAACGTGGGATGGCCGGGAAGGGTTCATGACGCCCGCGTCTTCAGGAACACTAGTCTGTTTAAACGGCTGCAACAAGGGATTTACTTTCCAGACCGGAAAATTACCATTGGGGATGTTGAGATGCCCATCGTTATCCTTGGGGACCCAGCCTACCCCTTAATGCCGTGGCTCATGAAGCCATACACAGGCAGCCTGGACAGTAGTCAGGAGCGGTTCAACTACAGGCTGAGCAAGTGCAGGATGGTGGTAGAGTGTGCCTTTGGACGTTTAAAAGGTCGCTGGCGCTCGTTACTGACTCGCTCGGACCTCAGCCAAACCAACATCCCCATTGCTATTGCAGCTTGCTGTGTGCTCCACAATCTCTGTGAGAGCAAGGGGGAGACCTTTATGGCGGGGTGGGAGGCTGAGGCAAACCGCCTGGCCGCTGATTACGCGCAGCCAGACACCAGGGCGATTAGAAGAGCACACCAGGAAGCGGTGCGCATCAGAGAAGCTCTGAAAACAAGTTTCAGTGCTGCCCAGGCTCCTGTGTGAAAGTTCTGTTTGTTTGTCCCTGTTGAAAACCCGCCCACTTGATTCACTCATTCCCTGTAAGCAACCCACCCTTCCCCCTTCCCCCTTCGATCCCAGTTTTATTTAAAAAAAAATAAAGTCAGTGTCGTTTTCAAATTACAAATCAAGAACTTTTTATTAACGGGGGGTAATGAACATAGGGAGAGAAATAACCAGGTAGTCCGGGTGGGGTTTGGGAGGAGGGTAGGAGTGAAGGAACAGGGCAGGAACAACATTCAAAATAATGAGAGCCTTTTGCTCGGGCTCTCTAATGGGGTGGACTGGCAGGTTGCACGGAGCTTCCCCCCCCGCGTTCTTACACGTCGGGGTGAGGAGGCTACGGGACTTGGGGAGGGGGGAGGGCGGTTATAGAGGGGCTGCAGCGGCACCCGGTAATCCGGCAGCTGCCGTTCCTGGAGCTCCACCAGACGCCGGAGCATGTCTGTCTGATCACGCAGCAGCCCCAGCGTTGCATCCCGCCACTTCTCCTCTCGGGCGTCCCTCCTCTCCTCGCGTTCGTCCCTTCTCTCCTCACGTTCATCCCTTTTCTCCTCCCGTTGGTCCCTCATGTCCTCCCGCTGGTCCCTCTTCTCCTCACGGTCACTGGCCTCTTGACGGAATTTCAATACAGTCTCCTTCCAATCGTTAAAATTAGCTCTCTCATCCCGGGTCGACTGCATTATTTCCGAGAACATATCGTCTCGGGTGCGCCTCTTTCGCCTCCTTATCTGGGAGAGCCTTCGTGCTGGGGGCGGGAGGATGGAAGAATTTGCAGCTGCAGTAGGAGGGAAAAAAAGGAGAGAAGTATGTAAAAAGATACATTTTATAGAACAATGCTTATACTCTTTCACGGTGAACACTTTTCACATTACATAGCAATGTACAAGGTCGCTTTTTGCATCTTATATTGAGTGCCCGCGGCTTTGGTGTTAGAGATCACAGCAGACGCAGGGCCGGGCAACAGATTTCGGCTTGTATGCAGCCATGGTAAGCCATTGTCCTGCTGCTTCTGCATTAAATCAGCGCCCTCCTTTCCCATAGCAAGCAAAGCCCTTTACGTGCTGCGGTTTCCCTGTTACCGTGCAGCATCAGATAACATAACAACCACCCCCCACCCACCCATTCAATTCTGTGGGATGACCCCCTCCCCCCACCACGTGGCTGGTACCATGGAAGATCCATGCAGATCGCAAACTAGCCCCCCCATCCACTTCTGTGGGATGATCGCGTTACCCCTCCCCCCACCACGTGGCTGGTATCAGGGAAGACCCCTGCTAGCCAAACGCGAAAAACTCAGCGACATTATCCACCCCCTCCCCCCCGCCCGCTTGGCTAACTGCAGGGAAAGATTTCTTTTCAGCTACAGGCAAACAGCCCAGTAGGAACGGGGCCACCTCTGTCCCCCTAATTACATTCCCATATCTCAAACAGGTTACCCTGAACGATATCACTCTCCTGAGGATAACACAGCAAGATAAAGAGCGGATGTTGCTTGAATGCCAGCAAACACCGGGACCATACGCTGCCAAGCTTTGTCAAGCAATGATACCGGATTACTTGCTGCTAGCATGGCGCGGTCAAGTGTCCTACCATGGAGGACGGAATAAGGCTGCCCTGCCCAGAAACCTTCTGGAAAAGCTTTTGGAGTACCTCCAGGAGAGTTTCATGGAGATGTCCCTGGAGGATTTCAACTCCATCCCCAGACACGTTAACAGACTTTTCCAGTAGCTGTACTGGCCGCGAATGCATCCCAAGTCCCCAGGGCAAATTAATCATTAAACAAATACTTGTTTTAAACCATGTTTGAGATATTTGAAAAGGTTCACTCACCAGAGGTCCCTTCCAGGGGGTCTGCGATGCCGCCTTGGGAGGGTTCGGAGGGCACCTCTGTCAGGGTCAGAAAGAGCTCCTGGCTGTCGGGGAGAATGGAGCGCTGTGTGCTCTCCACAAGTTCGTCGTCCTCCTCCTCCTCCTCTTCCCCGTCCGCAGATTCGTCATGCAACGAAGACATTAACCCCTCCTCGGAGTCCACGCTCAGGGGTGGGGTAGTGGTGGCGGCCCCTCCGAGAATTGCATGCAGCTCATCGTAAAAGCGGCATGTCTGCGGCTCTGCCCCGGACCGTCCGTTGGCCTCCTTCGTCTTCTGATAGGCCTGTCGGAGCTCCTTCACCTTTATACGGCACTGAATGGAGTCCCGATTGTGGCCTCTCTCCATCATCCCCTTCGAGATCTTGTCAAAGATCTTTGCATTCCGTCTCTTGGAACGCAGTTCTGCGAGCACTGAATCCTCTCCCCATATGGCGATCAGATCCAGTATCTCGCGTGTGGTCCATGCTGGTGCTCGTTTGCGGTTGTCGGCCTGCATCGCTACCTGTGCTGTTCAGCTCTGTGTGGTCACCTGTGCTCACCAGGCTGGGCAGACAGGAAATGAAATTCAAAAGTTCGCGGGGCTTTTCCTGTCCAACTGCCCAGAGCATCCGAGTTTCGATTGCTGTCCAGAGCGGTCACAATGGTGCACTGTGGGATACCTCCCGGAGGCCAATACCTTCGAATTCCGTCCACACTAACCCTACTTCGAACCAGCAAGTTCGAATTCAGCGCTACTCCCCTCGTCGGAGAGGAGTACAGAAACCGATTTTAAGAGCCCTTTAAGTCGAAATAAATGGCCTCGTTGTGTGGACGGGTACAAGGTTAATTCGGTATAACGCTGCTAAATTCGAACTAACATCGTAGTGTAGACCAGGCCTAAGAAACAGCTCCAGAAAGGGGTAAGAGAGGAGACAAATACCTGATAGGAAAAAAGTACTGGGTTTGGGGAAAGTTGGGCACAGGCTTGGCTTACCTCTCTAGAAATCTTTGGACTTGCTGAGAGATAAGAAAACTATGGGGAAATGGGACTAAATATTTTAGGTGTAGATGATAAACTAAATGCCCCTTTTATAAATATTAGTATGCTAATGATTGTCTGCCAGATTGCCTGTTGAGAATTCACTGGTTCACAGATGCATTGAATAGGACCCTGCAGCTGCAAACAATTTTGACAAAGGATAGGCAATGCAGATTCTGCCTCTTCCTTTTTCTCTGAGTGCTACTATACAAATCACTCCAGTTTTATCCGGGTTGGGTTGTGCAGTTCACTTTCATCCTGTTCCTTGTGGTAAACTTTGGGTTTAATGAAAAGCTGTAGCCCAGAATGTGTCACCATCTCTTAATAGTTTTATCTGCATGTGGAGCAGGTGTAACTGAGTGGTATTTTGTGGTATGCTGCATATTAAGGCTGTTGGAGAATGAAAAGTTGCCCAGTATTACCATATGACCTTTACGAGGAAGGAGTAACTCCACTGAAGTGTCATTCCATCTACACCTGTTGGATCAGACTTTAATACAAGGTATTTGTTTGCCTGTATCAAGACCCAATGTTTGATTGAATAAAAAAATCATATACATGCATATTTCTCCATTGCTACGACAGCAGTTGTGGTGTCTATATATTTTGTTCTCGACTCATGTCTGAAACAAGATATGACGAAGAAAAGGAAATCTGTAGAATCCATGTGTAATGGATTGACAATAAGCTGTGATATCTTGAACAAACCTTATGGAATTAAGATAAACTTTATTGAATTCAGTTAAACATTGTTGAATGGGGCGTAACATCTTTGGAGTTCATTGTATTATACATGTAAAGGTTTATGTTCTATCATGAGATTATATGGTACTTCTTTAGCAGAGAGACAAGATTAATGCCATCTCGAAGGTCTGAGGAATTTCAAAAGTCTTTTTGGAGCATACTTGTGAAGTGGATATCCTGAGGAAATACCATGAAGTGAGGGCAATGCAAATTCTCCCCCTCTGAAGCCAACCTTTTGAAGATAGGTCCTGGGGGAGAGACCCTTTTTATACTAACTACCTGCTTCTGGAAACTCCAAAATCCTCTGATCTGTTTAAAAAGGGAACTTAACATGTTATGAGTGTGCTTGTTCTGAGCTGAAGCTCCCTATTAACCTCAGCCAATGGGAGCTGCGGGGGTGTGGTGTCTGCGGGCGGGGGCAGAGTCGCCGAGACGTGCCTCCACCTAGGAGCAGCTGGGACATGTCACAGCTTGTGGGGAGCCGCACAAGGTGAGTGCCCCCCGGATCCAGCACCCCAAAACCTCTCCTGTGCCCAAACTCCCTGCCCCAAGCCCCTTCCTGCACCCAAACTCCCTCCCAGAGCTGCACCCCCTCCTGCACTCTGAACCCTTCGTGGCCATTCCTCTGCTTAGAAGCAGCAGGGACATGTTGCTGCTTCCGGGGAGCCACGCATAGCCAGGTAGGGAGCCTGCTGGCCCTGTGCCAACTGGACTATAAACTGGACTTCCTATGAAGATTAGAAATGCCGGTTTATAGAGCTTTCTGGTTGGTACAGGGCCGGATAACCCAGTTTTTACTATGGTATGATGCCCTTCTCCAGGCCTCTGGGACCTCACCCATCCACCTCGAGTTCTCAAAGATAATTGCTAATGGTTCAGAGATTTTCAGCTAGTTCCTTAAGTACCTTGGGATGAATTTCACCAGGCCCTACTGGCATAAATACATCTAACTTATCTAAATTTCCTTTCACTTGTTCTTTCCCTATTTTGGCTTTTTCTCCACCCCTCTTCCCTCCTACCCCCTAAAAAGCCCAATTATTTTGCTTCATAGTTTTTAACATCTAAAAAGATTTTTTGAGCAACCCCTTAACCATCTCTTTCTTAATCATGGCAACACTTGCCCTTAACAGGAGGGGCCTTAGTCTTCATTAATGGGTGTAATTTCTGCACTGGCTTTTTCCAGGCAGAATCAATGAAGAATTTTGAAAGAGGAAAGAATTATGAAGATTGCATAACTAAAAACACAATAAGGAAAACTAGTCCATATCTCATATTTCTTACCTGCAAAATAAGTTGTCAATTCTTTAATCAATTATTGATCCAAGTTAGTCTGGATTAATCAGACTGGCTGCCTATTTTAGAATCTCTGTGATCACACTTCACAAAGGCATGTGTGTGGGCCACTAAATCCATTAGGGTGAAGATGTCTTCAAACAGGTTTTTAAATTAAGGTGACAGTTGAAGAAACAGCCAAGCCTTTTGTCCATTTAGCTAAGTGTTAGCTAAATTCTCAATCATTAAGAAGTAATTGCCGACTATGGATTATTTGCACAAATATAACTTTCTCAAGCATGTTTCATAGTGCCAAAGAATGACACAAACATTTACCAGAAAAGGTACCGTGAGTGTGTCCCACTAGCAATAAAACTTACTTTACCTAAACTTTTTAGAAGTAGTTTTAGGATGAAACAGCTTTAATCTGTTCTTCAGGAATTCCACTGTTTTAGTAATGTCACATGAGAAATTAAGGGGCAACATATGAACAAATCAGTGTGCACTTCCCAAATGATTGTGTTCTGTCTTTTCTGATGCTTTTGATGCAGAACCCAAACCTGTCTGATGCTTGCGCATATGTATGTCTCTTTTGTTCATGAGCCCGTCAGTTTTGTTTTGCTTCTGCAACTATAGTATGGGACCTGCCTGCTGAAGATTGAGATCTTTGTATCTAAAACTCTTAACTTGAAATCTAAATTATTTTTTATTTGTGTTTGACTTTAAATTGGCTGGTTCTATTAAAATCTTTCAGCTGTGTTTTTTTTGGGTGGGGGGAGATGGGGTATGAACAGCTTAATTCTTTGCTGTGTCTTGTTGTAAGCCTCTGCTTGATCCCAGCCTGTAAGACAAACAAGAAGAGATGTGGAAAGGAAAACCTGCTTCACATGCATTTCTTCCCAGCTATGGATCATGGGTAGTGATCTCGGCTGGTTTTGTGTCCCAGGGGAAAGCGCACCCTTCCCCTTGGCACACCTCAGTCCAGTCCTGAGTAGGGTAGCTTAGGCCACCCTCCCCTGGGCCAGGAGAAGGCTATGCTAAAGAGGCAGGGAGTCTTGTCAGGGAAATGACAGTTGCACCCTTCCATATTGGGGATCTGGGGAAACTATTGTATAATAGAGATAAATGTGTGAAAGCTGCTTCCTGTTCCTGAGCCCAAGGTACTTGCTATTTTAGTGCTGCAGCAGTAATGCTGTAGCTAAGATTGAGTAATTATGTAGCGTGTGTGTGTTTTCCAAGACTGAGACAGACTTTCCAGAGCCTTTTGTTCTAGCTTGAGAGGAGGCAGGGCAGGCATGCAGTTGACTTTCTGAATAATTTAACACACACTTGGCATCAGTCTGTTGCCCAACCTACGTGGTACTTGTAAACTTCAAATAATAAAATTACTCTTTGATCAGGGCCTGGAAGAAGCCATGTGTTTCTATCTTCACCTTCTGGATTTTCCTGTAAACTTATGATATCAATGATACAGAAGTATGGGACCCACTTCAGATATTAGTGAAAAAGGTGGTGGGTTTCTCTATCACATAATGTACAGCTATTAAAGGTCAAAGCTGGTGACTTAAACATGGACAATGCTTTGATTCTCTTCTGTAAATTCCAGCTGTCTGTTACTTTTAAACTATCAACAAATATTAGTTTCTCGTGTATAAAATCAAATATATTTCAAGATACTTTAAACCCTGAGCAGTGAGGTGCAAATAGTATGCAAAACTTTCAGATTTAAGTGTTTTCTTCCCAGTAGATGTTCTCCTTTATTTTTCACTCCCCATGCAGTAGATTTAATATAAAATAAATGGTGTTTGTGCATTGTATCTTGGGATGGTTTGTCTGAAAGTCTTTGTTCATGACTTTGTACATTCATAATTATCTGCAGCTATATATTAAAAATTGTTCTAGCCAAGCCTGAATATTGCTGCAAAGTGAAACAGCATCTGTTTATTATTATGGACACAAAATACGCTCACAAAGTTGTCACAGTTACAGGAACCAAAGCAAAATTATAACCTATCAGGCTGCAGGCAGAGCAATAAAAACCTTATCGTCAACAAGTAACAGTTCACCCAAAATATTACATGCAAAAAGTGCTAATGTATTTGATTCAGTTTTATATTGAGAGATGCTCAAAGTATAATGTTGGGGGTGAATTTACATTCCTATGGTTGTCTCGATTTAATGTATCAACAGACCAATTCTTATATAACAGAAATTTGTAGAACTTGTTTTACAAGTTAAATAAAGATAAACTTAATATACATGTAAGTTGGCCTATGAAGTTCCTAAAGCTATATTGATGAGACCTGCTACCTGTCACTTTCTTCAGTTTTGTGGTATTGTTCACAACTGTGGTTGATTCTTTTGTGCTATTTGTATTCCTCTTCTGTCTTGCCAATTGGTGGTAGTTGCATAGTCTTTCATGTTTTGATCCAGACATCTGATTTTCTTACATTTAGGACAGCTAATAAAACAGGTTAAACAGTGCAATATTAATCTTTTCTCCTTTTTCTTCCTATCGGTTTTCCTTATTTTAATAACTTAATTTTGAATTTAATTTTGACTGTTGAAGGGGTTTCTCCCTTCCTTAGTATTCATAAGTTCTCTATCAAGTTTGATGGTGGCAGTGAACTTCTTCCAGCAAACTCTAAAACGTTCCACCAAATTTCTAAGTAGCTTTTTTCCTTCTCTTTTGCAGAACTCTGACTTGGAGTTAATTTTTCTAGTACCAGAGTTTCCCCCATTTTTTCATAGCAGTCACACTTCTTCCACCCCCTTGCTATGGTAATTCTAGCAGGAACTAGGAAATGAGTGGTAAGAAAGCCACGAAGAACTCAAGACTTCACTTTTCATGAAAAAATAACAAAAATATGAAAAGGTTATTTGACAACTGACATGTTATCTCCTTTATAGAATCTCCAGTGGCTTTCCAAAATGTCTTTAAATTTTGGTCACGTTCACCATATATGGAGAAATTCTTTCATTATGTTCTCTTCAGCACTTACCCATCCTTGCACCATAATCATTCCATTTTAAGGGGAGTTAGGTACCATTGATACAGAAATTTACCATAATCTTCTTTTATAAATGTGTCCTTTGGTGTGTAAGGACCTTGCCTTATCTGTTCTCCCATTCCTCAATGTTACATTCCCATAGTTCTGATGTTAATGCTGTTGCTTATGGGGTGTATTTTGAAACAGTGTAAATCAATTCCATAGGGGAATTAAGTTATTTCTGGGAATGTTAAACTACACTGTTTGCTTTCCTTGAAATAATTTTAAGTAGCAGTTTGTTTCTGAGTTTGACAGATTAGCAGAAATATAAACTGTCTGTAAAGGCATCAGCACATAATCTCAGGCTTCCCAAGGGACTATGGTATTTTCAGAACAAGATGTTGCTTAAAGTACCTGTGAAGATTATTGAATGCTCTGGGAAGGAGTCATCTGTGTAGTATTCCGCTTGGGTGGCTTACAAAGTGATCTCAAAACAGGAAAGAAACTGAGCAGAGTTGTAAGATTCTTCCCTGGAAGACAGTAGCAGTGGTGGAAAGGTACCAGAAAAAAATAAATGAAATTTTGTGATTCTTCTCTTTTAGTACTCAGGATTTTTAATTACTGGTTGAGAATAGCACATTTTTCTCAAGGCAGGGTAGTTAGTGGAGAAATTTCCCAGTATATATCTAAAACAGCAAAACCTATCTTCTGGGCTTCAGAGAGTGACTGCGTCTTACTCAGGGACTGAATGTGGACAGAAAGTGAGTAATCAACAGAAGGGTCTGAAAGACTCAACCCACCACCCTGTGATGACACTCATGGTGAGTTGGAGAGGGAGTGTACCCAGTACTCCTTATGACTTTGAAAGCCTTCCCCAAGACTACTTGTCAGTACTCAGCTGCATACAGATTGAATAGACTTATGATCTTGCTTCTCTGTGATTTCTCAGAATTTTCAGATGCATAATTTGTGTGTGTGTGTGTGGGCGGGGAGTTGTTTTAAAAATGCTTTCCTATTTTAATCTTCCATGATTTGTCTCAATCTGTTCCAGAGAAATAAGGAAGGATGGTATATGGATGAATACGTAACAGCCATTTCTATTAAGGGATTTCCTGATTCTTCTTCCCTGTGTACAATCTACTTTACCTGGAGCCACTTCTGTTGACGGAAGGGCTTATTAAAAATTTCATCTCCCTGTCCGAATCATATAACTATTTCTAAAATAAGAGCTCTCTTTGCCCATATGAATCTCTCATTCTTTGAAGTCCAAAGTAGATGTATGCAATTTAAAAATTAATGATTTGAGGAAAAAGGTTACTTCTGTGGAAGAATACATTAGTAATCTGGGACATAAAATGTCAGTGTTTGAAAAATACTAATTTTTGGTATAAATAATGCATTGCTCCACTTGAAAAATGGAGATTAAGTATAACAAATTTAAGGCCCTGCAGTATTTTTGTTCTAGGTTTACCTGAAAATTCTGGAGCTAATTCCGAAAGGCTAAGATAATCAAACAGATATGACTGAAGTCTAAAATATGTGTTTATTGGAGCTTATATTAAACAGAAGTTCCCCCCTCTTTCTCATATTCTACAGCATAAAACATACCACTGTTTGCTTTGTTTGATACTTCAGTTTATAAAACTTAATAGTTTTTTCTGTCTGTTTTGGCCAATTATTTTCAGGCAGATTGAAATGTAAAAGATATCTTGATTTCTCACTGGCAAAAGACCATATATTCCCTACATTGCTAAATCAGCAGGTTCATGGGATGAAAACACTAATAAATTTCAAAACTTTAGTTTCTTTTGGGACTTTTCCCCACTAAGTTGGATTTTGCAACTGAGGAAAAACATTTTTTCAACTCAGTGTCCAAGTGTTGCTTAGAGAATAATTAAGAAATTAAAGAGAGAGAATGTAATTGTTTTGACTATCTCTATAAATGAATAACTGAATAATTCTTCACTTGTAGAGTGTGAAATAACTTTCATTTCCTTTAACTTTTAATATCTTATGTATTATTGAAACATAATATTAAACTTTGCTGAATTGTGTAGCTGTTTAATAGATCTTCTGTTAAAACAAGCTGTCCTTTCAAATATTGTTTGTAATCCCCCAAATTTGTAATTTAATCAATATTTTTATTGATAAGGTAATAAAATTTAAATTAAATAAAAATATGCAGAACTAAGGATTTCTCTAGCAGTGCTGGCTGGGGAATCAGCATTTTGGGGTCCTAGCACCTAAGGCTGTTTAGAAGATCTGGGCCTCTATAGCAGCATGAGCTGCAAATCTTCAAAATCACTCCAAGATTCAATATTTTGTTTGTATTACAGTAATGGGTTAGAGGCCCCACTGAGAGTGTAGTGGCTGTATAGGCACTACATTTAAAGAACTAGTCTCATGCGGATAAGATGTGCTCTTCCACAATTTCTGGAATTATGCACAGATGGGCATTTATTAAGGAGGCAAAGTGGGGTGAAGGGTGGGGGCAAATGGAACTCTACACATGCCCCTTTGCACATCCATTAACTGGAGGCTCTCTTTCCATCCCTCTCCCTCACTCCTGTGACACACACATTTCGGCTGGAACTAAGTGAAGGAGAACGCAATCTGGAAAAATCAGGAAAAAGTCTTAGTGGTGAGATCAATCCTCCCCCCCATCCCCTCCCCAAGGAATGGTGGTGGAAATCTCCATTGTGGTGGGATGGATTAACAATTTAATGGGCCTGATTTTTCAGACAACTTGTGCGCAATTTTGTGTGCAGATCTGTACAAATCAGATGTGTACATGGATGGGGCTAGATGGGTGCCTATCTGCCCAGTGCATGAGCAGATCACTGACATATGCACATCTAAGATAGTTTGCACACAAAGGAGGTGTGCAGGTTATCAGAAAATCAGGCCCCATAGGTCTTTTCCTTCTCTTAACTTACTTTTAGTCACACTGGAGAAACAAGATGTTTCTTTTAAAATAAATCAGATCTGAAATGGTTAGAAATGTAAAGGGCAATATTGTTAACGGGCTTCAGAGTTAGCACAAGGCGCTGGTTCACAGTCCTCCAAGAATTATTGTTTCTGTTAAGAGACTCAGGAAGTTGCAGTGATTCATATCTGGAAGATTTTACAGAAACTTTGTTGAATTTAATGGCTTTAAATCCTAAAGAAACTGATGTGGCCACCAGAGAAATACTGGAATGGAGTTCTGGCTCACCTAGTGCTCTGTTGCTGAAGATATAATTTGACAATGTTGTAACATTAAATTAACATAGAAGTTACTAATAGATAGTTTCTTAAAGGAGTCACTGCTTCATGTGTTTGTAATTTCAGTATAGAATATAATACACATTAGAACAAATATAAACCGATTCAATGCTATTAATATGAAACCTCCAATAAAGGAAGGAGGCATCACCTGACCTGAGCCAAAGCAGGTGTTCAGGGTGATCATCCCAAATTAACACAAGATGTGACAAATGTGAATGAGATGATCCTGTTTTGTTATGTAATGTTACACTGTGCACCCTGAATGGAAGAATGAGGTTGACCTTTAAACAGCCCATAAATTCTAATCTAGGTGAAAGCAGCCTTGTCAGTTTCCTTTTTTGAACTTCTAGCAACTCTTGAAGTGTTCCCCTGATACAGAAATATTACACACTAGGCTTCTGTAGCATCTGACAGTCAATTTGAGCATGTCTTAAATATAGATGGTTCCTGTGGTCATTGTGTAAAAGGAGAGCAGAATGATAGGTAAGTAATGAAAAGAATAAACCAATTTGCACTCTGTGTTAAGGCTGGTCGAGTCTTCAAATGAATCTGATTTGGTAGCTTTCTGGAACACAAATTTTACTTCCAGTCCTGCATGGTGGTGGTAGCGGCATGTACTTTTTTAATGTATGTTTTTAAATTTAAAGGGGGAGATGTAATGCTCAAATTGTGAATTTGCTATTAATAAGCAGAGCAGGTTCTAAAAGCTTTGTTTAAAGCTTATTGTACGTGATTCATATTGTAATCCATCCATGTTTCACTAAACCAACTAGTACTCTGGTGGTTCAGAATAGTGGGTGCAATAGAACATTAACCCCAGATCAGACATAGTTCTGGTTGCCTAAGAATTATTGGTAATAGCTGCTAGCCTCAGAAGAGAACAATTTCCTGCCCTGTCTTGTTTGTCAGGATTGAAAGGAATGTACTGGATAATGGAGTCTAAATGGGTCCATCCTTTATTTGGGTATTCAGGAAATGGAGAAAAAGTGTTTAATGTGCAACAAATTGAAACACTCATTCCTAAGGGTGAAGGTACCTTCAGAATTCTGGCCAGTTTTGTATCTTTTGAACCAAATATCATTTAGTTTTAATGATTCCAGGTCTACTTGATTCCCAAATCTCTAAACCAGGGGCCTCAAACTCAATTTACCTTAGGGTTAGTGCCAGTCCTCAAATCCTCCCAGCGGGCCAATAATATCACTGAAGATGGTGTTCAGAAAAGGAAACGTTTATATTGTATTTTTTATTTCGAATTTCTTAGAAATAATAAAACTGTCATACAACTTTATACAATTCTTTGCCTGCCAGAGAGTTTTTAGTTTCAGAGTGGTAGTCGTGTTAGTCTGTATCAGCAAAAACAATGAGGAGTACTTGTGGCACCTTAGAGACTAACAAATTTATTTGGGCATAAGCTTTTGTGGGAGGAGGGATAGCTCAGTGGTTTGAGCATTGGCCTGCTAAACCCAGGGTTGTGAGTTCAATCCTTGAGGGGGCCATTTAGGGATTTGGGGATTGGTCCTGCTTTGAGCCGGGGGTTGGACTAGATGACCTCCTGAGGTCCCTTCCAACCATGATATTCTATGATTCTATAAGGTGCTACAAGTACTCCTCAGAGTTTTTAGTGTTTGCCAGACACCTGGCAACACGTCAGTTTGTTGATATTTGGCCTCAGTGACTGCGCAGTTGAAACCTTCAGGACTGCAGCGAGGTGTGCTGCATTGTGTTTGGTATTTTGACTTGTTTATATTCATTGTGGAAAAAAGTGGTGATGCCTCCATGGCTGACTCTGCCCAGCAACTAATGATGCTGCCTCCATGGCTGACTCTGCCCCTCTCCCCCAGCCAATGGGAGCTACGGGGGAGCGGCGCCTGTAGCAAACATTGCCGGCAGCGTGGCTGCCTGCGTCTCTCCTCCATGGGCTGCAGTGGAGAGGTTCTTGGGCCGCAGATGGCCCGCGGGCCGGGAGTTTGAGACCCCTTCTTTAAACCTTCACGGTGTAGCCCAGAAATACTGTTAGATGTGTTTTGTGTTGACAGTTGGAGATTTTATGTACTAAACTTTAAATAAACAGTTTGCCTATTTCCCACCATCCATAAAGTATTCCATCAGAGTGGATCACTACGGATTTCTCAGTTTGGCAAAGAGAAGGGTGCACTCTTAGATCATAAATACCATGCGCTGGTGCATGCTTTGCCATCTGTTAGTGGCTCTTAGATATTAGTCTGGCCCTCATTTCTGGGACATCCTGCCATTTCCATCATTTTGGAGGCAGCCATTTAAGAGCTGCTCTTTTTTTCCCTTCAACTCTGTCACATCTTAGATCCCACTACTGGCATGTTGCTGCAGATGCCTAAATCAGTTCCTCAGTGTACTGCATTCCCTTTGAAGAGTAGCAGCACACTTTGTGTCTTTAAGGGAACTATTGCAAGTTGCTTCTTAGGGTGCCTTCTCTCTCTAGAGGACAAATTGGATTTTCAGAATAGTTTGACAAAGTATTGAGGGCTGGTTGGCCTTGACCCATATACCTTTTAGACTAGTGGTTCTCAACCTATTTACCATTGTGGGCTGCATATACAGCTCTCTGTGGGCCACATCCACACAATATATATACTACCTGTATGCCCTGAGGATGTCACATGGGCTGCAGCTGTGTGCTGATTGGGCCACAAGTTGAGAACCACTGTTTTAAACTGTTGGTTTCCCCAACACCTCTCCAGCCAAGGTTAGATGTGGCTCTGAGGTGGTACTTGAACTGTTTTCCTGCCAGGACTCTACAGCCTGCAAGAGCAGTGTCTCACTCTTGCCTGCTGTTANTGCATCTCCCTGGAAAGTTCAGGTCAGTAGCTGAGGCATGAAATGCATGACATGGCAGTTGTGCACTGCTGTGTGCATTCTGACCCTAATACCACTGCCTGCCTTCCTTCATAGTACTATATTTCTGTCCCCTTGGGTTCTTCAGTTAGCTCTCATCTGGAGCACTCAAAAGATGTGCAGTTGAGGAGGCAAAGCATGGAGAACAGGTCTGCAGCAGTCAAATGGAGGAAGAAAAGCATTCCTTAACGGCTTCCTCCAGAATAGCAACAATAGCAGGGTAACCCAGTACTTAAGGGCAAGAACTGTGGAACAACCCCATCCCTCCAAAATAAATTGCAGATAAGAACACTAATTTTACTTTCTTTTACACTGAAGTCAAATACTGCCTTAACAAACTGATTGCATTGGATCCTATGTTCATGTGTCTTTTGTCTATGCTGACAATCTGAACTATGGTTAATATTTTATTACTTTCTTTATTGGCCCTACAGTACATTAAATCTGTGCTTTTGGCACAGACTGTGTGAAGCATAGTGTATTGATTGTGCATACACCTTTTTGCAGTGTATCCTCATGATGCTTCCTATTTGGAGAAATATGTTCCTAATTTTTCCATGAGGAACATAAATAGTTTGAATAGTATGTCCACGGGTGCTCCACTTCAGGTGTGCCCCAGGCACTTTTGATCAGAGATTTTCAGTAGCAGCGTCCGTTCAGCCTGGGCATGTGTTGTACATCTCTTTGTGCTGCACACTGTGTCTATGTAGAGCTGCTTGGGCAAACTGCCCCTCAGTTCCTTCTCAACCACCCTTCGGCCTGAGACACAGCATCTAACATGCCTGCTCTAGCATAGCCTGTAGCTTAGCCTTTTTAGTTTTAGTTCTTAATGATAGTTTAGCTTGGTTGTTTACCCAATTTATTTGTTTATTTTGATAATTCTTGCATGATTTGGGGGTTTTCTATCAAACGGTTTCCTTCCAGATGAGATGCTAGCTTCAGGGTTGTTGTGGTATTCTGGGATCCTCAGGCTTCAAATGCTGCCTCTTCTGCAGGGAGTCCATCCCAATTAGCAACGGTCATTCTCTGTGTCTGCTATTTTGGCTGGTATATGGATGTGTCTCAGTGTAAGATTTGCATTTCTTTTAAAAGTGGATATAGAAGAATGAGGGATATTAAATTTAGTCTGCTCGTGCTAGAGCAAGACCTGAGATCAGGCTCAGAGAGCTTCCTTGTAGATTAGCATTCAAGTGCACTTGTGCCCTGTTGACCTCTGTATCCTGGTCATCGAGAGCTTTGGGGGATAAGATCACAGACCATACCAATAAGACTCAAAGGAATGGGGGTTCCGGATCTTCTACCAGAGATGATTCTTCAAAGAAATCTGTTGCCTCACAGAATAACCATTTTGGAGACATAAGGTTTTGAGGCTCTAGGTTGTTCCGGTACTGGGAGTTCATTGAAGACTTTGACTTCCTCTTAGAGCTACATTAGCAAGCATACTTCAGTATCGAAATCTCCCTTGGTACTGACTAGATATGACCGTTCCAGCAGAGATTCTAAACATTCTGCTTTGAAGAAGGCTGTACCATCTTCAGACTCCTCCGTACCACCTTCTGTACCCAAACCAGTGTATTAGGCTACTACACTGGTGTACCAGAAGATGGCAGCTTCTTCAGTACTGATGTCCGCTAGACATGCACCATCTAAGCATTCAGCATCCATGGTACTGACACCATATCGACCACCACTGCTGTCTTTGGTACCAACACTGATCATTTCAGAGCCCCACCCAACCTCAGTTCAGACACACCTGGTCCCCAAATATTTCAGAGATCTGTTGTGTTTTGGAAGAGCTGGGGTCTCCATTACTAGCCAATATCAAGTGTTTGGTTCCAGGATCTTCTGGGACACTTTAGACCATATCTTTCCCCGGTGCCTCCCAGCTCTCTGGCTCCTGCTGCACCACACAGACAGCTGTCCCATGTTCTTTATTTACTCCATCTTTGGACTGCGTTGAGTATTTTGACGATTCTCAGATTTCTGTCCAGCGATCTCCTATCGACCATGAAAGGGACTACTCGCCTGTAACCTACACTGAAAGGAAGATTTCAAAGGAGAAACAATCTTGAGCCCTGCCTCACTGGTATGACCATTAGTGGATGCCTCCTTCCCCATGCTGTGGGTCCCCTCAGTGGCCTTTTTGAGATCTGTGTGTGTCTATCACCAGCAGTTCTCGAGAGCTCCTAGTTAGTTTCTCCCATGGGGTGCACATACGCTAGCCTGATCCTCCACTTCCTCATTAACAGCCGGAACCTGAGGAGGAAACTGTCGAGGAGCAAGAGGCCAAAGCAGACCAAGTGACGCCTCAGACAAATAAATTATCATTGTCGTCAGATCAGGTTGTAATGCCTCCATCGCCTTCTTTGACTGACAATTTCAAGTGGTTTCAGAAGCTTTTGAAATGCCTTGCTGATTTGCTCCAAATTCATTTAGAGGAGGTCCAAGAGTAGCAACATAAACCTTTGAGAATCCTTTACACCACATCTTCTGGATGAGTGCTGTTACCAGTGAATGAGGTTCTATTGGAAACTGAAAAAAGCATGTGATAGACCCCAGTGATGGTGTCACCAACTTGTAAACATGCTGACAAAAAAATATTGTTCCAGCAAAAATCTCTGAATTTCTATTTTCCCATTCTTCACCAAATTCTTCTGTTGTGGAGGCAGTCAATGAGTATTGTAGACAACACCATACGAAGTCTACACCTTATGATATAGTTAGGAGTTTAAGGCCATTGCTAGGACCTTGTGGCTGACCTCCCTACATGCAGCTGACACTCTGGCTTATTCCATGTCTACCACTGTCATCAGGCATTGAGTGTCTTGGTTGCAACTGTCCAGTTTCCCTACGGTAGTTCAGAATACCAGGGAAGACCTCCCTTTTGGTGGACATAATTTATTCTCAAAGTCCACAGACACCTCTCTCCATACTTTGAAAAGTTTGTGGGCCACATTCAGGTCCCTTGGCATATGTATACCTGTGAACAAAAGAAAATTTAGCAGATCTCCAGCAGTGCAGAGATCTCATACGATTGTCTTCTATTACTATAGGCAAACTGAATCATCTAAAAAGAGACGGAGGTATCAGAAGACACAACCTCCTACTGCGACTACACACTAACAACTAGCTGTATCTTCATTCAACTGTCAATTTTAATAGCTTTGGTCGAGGGCTCAGAATATTCCCACCTCAGAAATCTTCAGCTCCCCATCCTACCCACCTCCCTGTCTTTAGGGACCATCTTTCCCATTTTCCAGCAGATGAGTTTTTGGAGGTCATAACATTGGGCTGCTCAATCTGTTTCACCTTCATTCCCTCTCTCCCCCCCCCCACCCCCCCAACAGTCCAAGTCTCTCTTCAGGGACTCATCTCACAAACACTTGCTGAGACAGGAAGTGATCTCTTCTATACTTAGCGTAGCCATATACTTAGCATAGCCACAGTTGCAGTCCTGCATAAGGGGAATGGATTGTATTTCAAGTATTTTCTGGCCCCCCAAAAAGAATGGGGAATGGAGACCAATACTAGCTCCCAGACGCCTAAATGCCTTTGTGAAATCACAGAAATTCAGGATGGTGACTCTCGCAGCTATTATTCCATCTTTAGATTCCAGGGACTGGTTTGCAGCCTTCAGGACACATATTTTCACGTCACAATTCAACCTTCTCATGAGAGATTTCTTTGTTTTACAATTGGTCAGGATGACTTCTAATATCAAGTGCTTCCCTTTCGCCTCGCCTCTCTGCCTCAATAGTATTCTCAACGGTCATGGCAGTGGTAGCAACTCAGCTTTGGCAGATGGAAATACTCATCTTCCCCTACCTTGACAATTGGCTGTTTGTAAAGTCAGCCATGACCCTCTTTCACAGCTGAGGTCTTCAACAGAGCATCAGAGAGTCTATTTTGAGCCCAGTTAATCAGAGATCCTTGATAGGGACTTTCCTGAATGCTGTAACAGCCAGGGCATACCTTCCTGCAGATAGGTTTATTAGTATCATGAACCTAATTTCAGAGATTCAAATAAATGCCTCCAGCTATTGGGTCTTATGGCAGCATATACTTTCGTAACCCAAGATGCCAGGTTACATCTTCACTGCTTTCAGGGATGGCTCAAAACAGTTTATACTTCAAACAAATAGTCTGGATAGGATGGTGTCTGTTCCTCATTGGGTTCTGGACTCATTTAATTGATGGAAAAACCTATGCAAACTATGTGCAGTAGTTCCTTTCAACCAATCTCCTCCAACAGTAACCATAACTTAGGATGCATCTCTCGTAGGGTGGGGAGCTCACCTAGGTGCTCACAGGGCCAATGGTTTGTTCAAGGGTCTTAACTTCACATCAAGTTCCTGAAATTAGGAGCAGTCAGGAATGCCTGTGTTTTTCCTTCCCCTCATCATGGGTCAATCTGTAAAAGCCACGACTGACAACATAGCCTGCATGTTTTACATAAGTTGTCAAGGGGGTGAGATCCCCGTCCTTCTGTGTCAAAGCAATAAGGCTATGGAAGTGCTGTATAGCCAACCATGTTCTCATTTCAGCCTCTTGCCTTTCAGGCATTCAAAACACAGTAGCTGACAATCTGAGCAGGCACTTCTCCCAAGATTACAAATGGGAATTCACTCTTGGCTTTTCAGACACACGTTTTTCTAAGCTGGGGGTTTCCAGAAACGGATTTCTTTGCAACTGCTGCCAACCGAAAGTGGAAGGAAATTGTGTTCAAGAGGGGGTCTGGGCCATCAGTTCCTAGGGGACACATTTCTCATTCCTTGGATGAAGGGTCTTTTCTATGCATATCCACCCACACCTCTGCTTTTGAAGGTGCTGAACAAAATCAAACAGAACAAAACAAAAGTCATTCTTACTGCACCAACATGGTTGAGATAAGTTCTCACTTGATTTGTGTCACTACCTGTCCATTGTTACTCTTCCCCAACCGTTGCTCATGTGTTATCTCAGATCTCCAGTGAGTTTCTCCATCCCAATCTGGACATCTTTTGACTCCGCTTGGCTCTTCTATGGTTCAACCGAGGTTCAACAAGTCCTATTAAATTGCAGAAAGGTTTCTACCAGAACTATTTATCTTCAGTAAAAGAGGTTTCATCACTAGTGCATTCAGCGACAACTTTCATAAATTCATTCTCCTCTTCTTGCTGTTCTAGATTATCTTTAGGAATTAAGAAAGTCGTGTCTTTCTATGAGTTCTTAAAGTTCTTTTAGCAGTGCTCAGTCTTCCATTAATCTGTGGAGGGATCCTCCGTATTTGCCTACCTGACAATGGCAAGGTTCATTAAAGGGTTGATTAATCTATTCCTATACATAAGAAATCCACTCCTGTATGGGATTTTAACTTAGTCCTTCATTGCCTCATGAAACCTTCATTTGAGCCACCAGCTNCCCCCCCCCAAAAAAAAAAAGTGCCACTAGTCTAGAGAGGAATCTACTCTGGACTTTAGAAGGGAGTTAGCTTTCTATGTCGACAGAAACAGACTGTTTAGAAGGTCTCAAAGAGGGTTAATTTCATTTGCGGAGAGATCAAAAGGGCCTACAGTTTACACTTGGACTTTCAAAATGGATTTCTGGCTGTATTCTCACTTGATACAAGGCCGCTAATGCTCAGCCACCTTTAAGTGACAGCCCATTCTGCTAGATCCCAGTCTGCCTCCATTACATTATTGAAAGATGTACTAGTGACTGAAATTTGTGAAGCCGGACTTTGGATGTCTGTTCACACTTTCTCAAAACTCTCTACCCTCCTATGTGCCTCTAGGTCGGACGCTGCTGTTGTCATGGCAGTTCAATCATCAGTCTTAGATCCAGCTTCAAAGCTCCCTTCTCTTTCTATGGGTATTGGCCAGAAGCCACCTGACGTTACTCCAAGAAGTGCAGTAGTTGGAGTTCTTTTGAGATGTGTCCCCCTATGGGTGCTCCACTACTGGCCCTCCAATCCTTCTGCTTCGAAGTCTTGTCTGTGGGATGTTTCAGTGGAGAAGTAACTGAGGGTGGTTTGCCTACTAAGCTCTATATATCCTCGGCATGGGGCACAAGGAGGTGTGGCGCGCACGTGCAGGCCTAACAGGCACAGTTACCAAAAATCTCTGATCAAAGGTGCATAAGGAGCATGCATACCTGAAGTGGAGCACCCATAGAGAGACCCATCTTGAAGTCCAGTTACTGCACGAGGTGAGTACCCTCTCCTTCTGTGCTGCATTTGTTCGTTTATCTCTGTACTGAGGTAACTAAAATAGTTCGTTTTTTTTCTTACATATTTGTTTTGGGGTTTGTCTAGACTAAAATTAACTGATTATGGAGTGTCAAGTTTTAGCTTGTACAAGTTTTAGCTAAATTTGTGGGCAATCAGTAGACTCCAGTTATAATGGGAGCAAAAATTCTAGTCTAGACAAACACTTGGAGTTGGATTTTTCTCTGCCTCTGCCTGGAACTAGATACTCAAATCAATTTTTGCAAGATCAAATATGGTTTAGTGCATATCTCTAGAAGATGATCCAGCCAATAGAAGAAAGCTTCTATCTGGGACTTAAACAATATGTTGGCTGCGAAGACTACATGCTGCTTTGTTTCTGTTTTAAAAGAACTTAGTGGAACATCCTTAGTTTGAATGTAACTGACTTTCTTTATTAGCCATCTTTAAAAACTGAAATTTTTATAGCACTTAATTCTGTCTGACTTTGATTTTTTTTTAAGTAGTGGTACCTCAGCCTCATCCTACCAAACAAAGTTGGCTTCCGACTGTTTACATGAGAAACTGTTTCCACATCCCTACAAAGAAAGTGTTAGTTTTTACTTGAAACTCTTAATTACCCGAGTATCATTTAAGTTTTTTTTTTTTCCTTTTAACTTTTTTACTGAAAAACTGCTCCCTATTCTACTCAAATTTAAAATATAATCTTCGTGCTCTTTAATCTACATTTCTGTTTCAAGAAAATATTAATAGCTTTTAAATTTCCATTACTGGGCTTGCCTGTCCTCATTGATGAACTTCAAGTTCACTTTCTCCCACATGCACCTCTTGCAGTACTCCAAAGATGGTCTGTGATTTAAAAGTCCCATCTGCCTTAATCTTTTGCTGATATTGATGTCAGTCAAGTACACTTGATGTAATTAGAGAGTAGATTTAGTTTATTCCATACTAAATTGGGAATACTGCAGAGTTCCAAAGCTTTTTCATATCCCTCATGAGGTGTGTGCACGTGGTGTTGGAGTCTTATTGTTAATTATTTTTCTATATTTAGGTATGTAGAAAAACATTAAAGAGTGACTGGGGACACTTAGAGTGATTTTTTTTAAAAGAGATTAGTTACATAATTTGTTTGCCAAAGATAAGAAATGGATTGTGTGAGAAATAGTGCTAGAGTTCTGTCCAGCGTTTATTCTTTAGGTGGCTGGGATGGTTTGTGCTGGTCCTGTTATCTTTATTTTAAAACAGTTACATACTTCCTTGCTATTATCCTTGGGTTTGTTCAGCTTTCAATGAAAACAAAACCATGGATTGTTTCTATGGGCTTGTGTTACAGTACTTATTATCTGGAAGGATTTCAAACTGATTGAAAACAGATTAGAAAGCAAGTATAAACCATACATTTGGGGAGCTGCGGAAGCTAAACTTTGACACAGACAAAAGCGGCTCTCAATCTGTTTTTGAGGAAACCTTGGTATTTCATGAGATGATTTGCTACCTCATATGTAAGGTTAAGATTTTGTTCTGGTTATTTTTAGTAAAAGTTGCAGACCATTCACGGGCAATAAACAAAAATTCACAGAAGCCTGTGACCTGTCTAACTGCCACTAAAAATAAGGGTGGGGGGGGGATGGGAGGGGGAGAATGACTGCGGGGTGGGGGCACTAACGGCTCTGGGGCCCACGCTGCCCCTGGTGGCGGCTCGGACCTTCATCTCTGCTGCCCCAGGACACAGCTGAAGCAGAAAATGTCACGGACGTCTTTGAAAGTCATGGAATCCATTACTTCCATGACTTCCGTGACAAAATTTTATCCTTACTCGTAGGCCCTATGTTAACAAAAAACTAACCAACTAAACAAAAAGTAACCAGTTAACTAAGGTGTCAGCCATAGGTTCTCTCGGTCCACTCCTCCCAATCAAGGTTGAAAAGGCTGTAGTGCAGAAGCAGTCGAACCTTACACCTGTTAATAAATAGCATGCTAGATCCCATCGTCCATTGGACCAAACCATATTTCAGTTATGGTTTAGGGTGGTCTGAGACACCTTTGGCTGTGCCTACACTGAGGTTTTTCTGAAAAATTTCCCACCATTACTCTAGTACCATTTCTAGCAATGGTAGGAGTGGTGGTATAGATTGGCTGTCAACAGTTTTACCACCTTGTTATCCAATCCTGCTGTGAGTAAGTCTGGACAGCACAGACTGGTGGCCTGTCTACCCTAGTGCCAGGAGAGTAATTTTTTGCCAGTGAAATGACATTATACAGTGTACTGAGCTCCACTACTCTACATTCAAGAAATTGGCACTCATATTCTTATCAAGGCCTTCCAAGTGCAGGGAGGTGGTTGTCTAGAACAAATTAATTTCTTCAACTTCAGCTCTAACTTTTGAACCAATAGTTGGTAAATACAGACCCTGTTCTAACCAGTGTTTATCTGCCAGTCTCAGTGAAACAGATTTTAGTACTCTTGTATGTATTGCAGGTGCTGAGAACATTACTAATGTCACATTCCCCATCTCTAGCTGGTTCATGTTGATTGATTATTCTTATCAGAAAATTAATGACTCAAACTAGTCTTAGAGCACTCTTAATTTCTTGCTGATAGGCTATGCATTGTAGGGTCGCTTACTGAGAAGAGCCAAAAAAGGGACTTATAGCAACCTACAGCTCTTACCTGTTAAGCCTTTATTTGTGGAATATGACTCACAGTAATTTCTTCCTATTAATTGGTACCAGCTGTCAGTAATTCAGCGGTAGTATATTATTGAACCTGCAATTCTCAAAAATGCCTCCAAAACTGTTTTCACATAACTGGTGAGTTAGGATGGCCATTGGAGGAAGCATAGCACTGACAGGAATTTTCTTTCGAGATGTCTGGGATTTCTTACTAAATTTGAAAACAGTGCATATATAAAGGGAAAAGGGGGTGAAAGAAATTGGCAAAGGTGCTTAAAGAAAAAGGTGCCCTACAAAAGTCAGAATTGTCCTTCTTTGGTTTATAATTTTTAAGATTTGAAGGGTTTCTTAATCTTGATTTTTATATTCTCTACTGTTGTTAAAGGACTGGAGAATTATTGAGATTATGATATTACCATAGAAGAGTGAAACCTGAGCATATGAAAAGGAGAGAGGTTTTTTGTCAAACCATTTACATTTTTAGCTATTTCATACCTGTTCAACTCATAGCCTTCACTTAGAAGAATTACTCAATTTTTTCACCACTCCCATCCTTGCAGTTAAGTCAAGAGGTCTCCCATTCTAGGTCTCCAAGGAATTCTCTAGCAAAACCAGGGAAATAAAGACATTGCTAGTGTTAAAAATAATAATAAATAACCCCTTCCCAAACAAAAACAAAAAATCCCTGCTTTCTGGAATCTATACAAAAAGGTAAAATCCCATCGTTTTTTTCCTTTTTGCAGATTAGATCATTGTTAGGACAACAAAGGTATCTGAGGTTAGTGTTCATCCTACCTCCCCCTTGTTTGTCTACAGCTTTCTTATGTCTTGTCTTGGCCTAGATTGCCAACTTGGGGCAAGGACGTTGTTATTAAGGCTAAGATTTTGTCACAGATATTTTTAGTAAAAGTCATGGACAGGTCCCAGGAAATAAACAAAAATTCACAGAAGCCGTGACCTGCCCCTGACTTTTACTAAAAATATCCCTGATAAAATGGGGAGGATCCAGCACCCAGAGCTGCTGAGACTCCAGGGTCGACCAGCCGCCCCGTGTGGCTGAGTGCAGGGGTTCCCCCTGCTGGCTGTGGCTAGGAGCTATGGGGTCCTCCCTGGCAGCTGGGCAGTTTTGGGGTCCACCCACTGCCTGTGGCAGCTGGGAGCTGCGGGGCCCTGCCTGGCTGCCAATGCCAGCCCCGCTGCCCTGGGGCTGAAGCGGAAAATGTCACAGAAGTCTCTGGAAGTCACAGATTCTGTGACATAAAAACGTGCCAAGATCATTTGTAGTGGTGTGGCTGCAACCAGTGCATGTTGCAACAGTGCATTTCATTAGTGTAGACAAAGCTAGAATTACTAGAATAAATTAACTCTGCATTAATTTATTCTAAAATTATATATTTCATCTATGGAAAGCCATTTAAGGCCAGAGCTACGTTTAAAGAGAACCAGCCTAATACTTGTAGAGTACAACTATATTAATGACCCAGTCGTATTTACTGTTGGAGGAAGAGAACTGGTGAAGGGGACTGTTATAACAGGGCTGCTTGTTTAGCCATACTTTGATAACACTATCCTTTTAACTATAAAAGGTACATCTGTATAGTCCCTGTAACTCTGTAACAATTAATGAATACAGTACGTTGACCTGGTTATTTGGATGTTTACTGTGTGACTTGTGTTGGGTTAGAAATTGAAATGTTTCCTATGTGAATGTTAGGTTAGTTTAATAGCAGGCTGTTGGAAAAACAAGCAGGAAAAAGTACAATAGCTTGACCTAGCCAGCCAGTCACCAAAGCTTAAGGAACAATGCAAGAGCCATTTGCTTTGATGTTCTACCTATGATGCCCTGCTGAGCTCACCTGACTAGTTTGTCAAGGGGTGTGTGTGTGTTCCAACCTTGGGAACAGCAGGACAAAGGCCCTGACTGGATTTAAGAGGACATACTCCCTAAATCTGGGAAAAGACAATTAAGGGAAACAGACGGACACGTAGACCCCAGAGGTTAGGGTAACTGGGAGTGTGAGGAACTTCATAGGCTTCCCTCCAGGGGATGGTAAGCTTTTAGTTAAGAGATGATGGCATCACTGTCTGCCTCAAATATCTACAGGACAATGGACTACACTCAGACATAAACCCCAAACATATCGCCAAACTCATCCATTTCATCCTCCCCCATAACAATTTTACATTCAACAATAAACACTTTGCCCAAATCATGGGAGAAGCCAGGGACAGTAGGATGGCTCCCCAATATGCCGGCCTCTTTATGGGCCATGTGGAGGAAGAATTTCTGGACAAATGCACCACGAAGCCAATGATATACCTGAGATACATAATGATATTTTCGTCCTCTGGACATATGACCTAAACTCAGTTACAGATTTCCATCACAACTTCAACCACCACCACTCATCAGTCAAACTGTCTCTAAACACTTTGTGGCCAGGAAGTTGTACCAGTTGATGCTGGTACAGATCAGATTCAACAATGGAACCTTACAGACAAGTATTCTTGAGAAATTCACCCACCCACCGAGGGGCAGGTGGGTGGGGGGAAATACTCTCTGACCGTACCACCTCTAGTTTTCACTTACCACCCACGTGGGGTATCATAAAACAGTTACAATCCAGACTTGATGGGGTCCACATACTGAAATAAATATTTTTTTGGCCTTCAAACACTCCCCCAACTTCGCCAAGCTCATCAGAAGCAAGCTCCCCAAAGATCAGAACCCACCAGATCCTGCCATAACAAATGCAAAACCTGAAGACATACCTCCACAGCTATGATGATCAGTATCCCCCCACAACTCACTTTTCAAAATCCATGGGATTTACACATGTCCATCACAACATGTGGTGTACCTCATCCAGTGCATAAATGCTCCAATAACTATGTGAGTTAAACCAGACAATCACTACACTCTTGAGTGAACTCTCTCAAAAAATAAGACTAAAACATCAAATCACCCATGGGCGAATACTTTTCACAAAATGATCACTCCATATCTGATCTTTTTCATCCTCAAAGGAAACCTGCACAACACCTTCAAAAGATGAGCCTCGGAGCTTAAATTCATAACTGCTAGACACTACAAATTATGGTCTTAATAAAGACACTAGATTTATGGCTTATTACAACAATCTGTAACCCCCTAAAACTCCCCACACCTTTTTTTTTTTTTTCCCTCTGACTGCAGAAGTGTTAACAGGCCAATTCACTTTGAATGATCTCTTGGAATATGATTACTTAAAATTCTTATGATAAACAATCTGTTCCACCTTGTATTTAGTTGTGACACACTCAGTACCTTTCCCAGACCTGAAGAAGAGCTCTGTGTAGCTCAAAAGCCTGTCTCTTTCACAAACAGAAAATGGTCCAATAAAAATACTACCTCATCCACCTTTTCTTTCTTTAGTCAAGATAGATATGAGTGTAGACTGTTTTGAAATCCTCTCTGATGTTATGCTTTGTTCCAACTGTTAAGATTAAATTGTATGTTGATGTAAGAAGGCTGCCTGGTCACTGTATTCACCAGTGGTCACAGACTCCCAAAGGAAAGAACTGCAAGTACCGAATGCAGTTGGACCTGTTGGGTAAGCATGGTTGACAGACAGGGTAGTGTAGCCGAGGGCCTGGTGTAAGTGTGGGAGAACTGCAGTTCCATCCTGGGAAAGGTAAAGGCCTGAGGCCTATCACTTGGTGGGGTGCACTAATAGAAACCAGGGAGAGATCAGAGGTGCAGCCTGCCCTGTAACTAAGACAGTCGCATCATACTCCCACCTTCCCAGGAAAAGAGAATGAAACTCTATGGTTTCTGTATGAGGTAGCTTTTATTGAACAAGTAGCATCTTCAGTCGCTTTAGATTGCTGCAGCAACTGGAGTAAACACTTCAAACTGTTGAAAGATCCAGCTAACTTCTTAATTTAAGTTGGTATCAATAGCAAATAAACAGCTGTTTGTCTAACATGTAGATTTTGTAGTGGCCTTGTTTCTGAAATGCTAAGAAATCTGGAGGAGTGTTGAAACATCTTGCTTGATGAAAGGCCAGCTTGTTCTGAGCCAGCCAGAAAAAACATGGTCCACCAAGGTCACGTGTAAGATGTTTTAGCCCCTGCGGTCAATTTTTCAGATAGAATGGAGTTTTTGAACTCTCTAGCCTTGGAGCTGTGCAAGATATCTTTGTAGTATGCGAGAGTTCTGAAACTGCTGATTTGATTCAGTAAATGTGTCTGAAGATTTTTGGTTTTTTTTACATGCCTTCCCTCTTCCCTTCAGTGCCCTGATAGCAAAAGCTAACCTTTTGGGAACTGTTTTTTAGATAGATGGTGGTTTGTCTTTGGGATTATTAGTAGACCAAGTCCCAAGTTAGCATTTTGCTTGAGGTTTTTATTAGATTTTAGTTTTACAGTTAAAGGTGACCTTCAAAGGTGTGTTTTTTTTATTGTTTTCTAATAGCCCTTAAATGCTACTGTACGTTAAGTTCACCTAAGATGTAAAAAAATACTTGTTCTGTCTTCCTCAAAAGGTGGGCTTTTAGACACTGCACACCCTTAGACTTCAGAGTTCATGTAACTTGGTGACATCTGAAGTGTGAGCTGCTCCTTGTCTGAGGGTTTTTTCCCCCTCTCAAAACTAGGCTGAAAGGCCGTAATATATAAGATGTTGGTTGTGCCAAAATTACCCTGGCTTAACTTAAATCTGTTTTTAACCCATTTTAGTTACACCAGTGCAAATCCATGTGAAATGAAATGGGAAGTTCTTTTCTTCTGTTATTGCTGCACACTTATTGAAGACATCACTACATTGCCTTACACTGACATTTGAATGTTTTCTTCATTATCAATAAGGGCTCAAAACAGTTTTTTGAAAGTGAATCGGGAGCACAGTTCTGTAATGAGGGATGGATTCTGTGGAACAGCAGAATACCCAGTAATCCGAGTTTAACCACATTAAAATAGTTATACAGTAACTCCTCGCTTAACATTGTAGTTATGTTCCTGAAAAATGCAACTTTAATCGAAACAATGTTAAGCAAATCCAATTTCCCCATAAGAATTAATGTAAATAGGGAGGGTTAGGTTCCAGGGAAATTTTTTTCACCAGACAAAAGAGGGGTGTGTGCGTGTGTGCGAGCAGCTCCGAGGCAGAGGGCAGGAGCAGCACATGGCAGTGGGGGGAGGGAAAGCTGAACTGCTGGCAATTGATAGCCTGCTGGGCGGCTGCAGCACAGGGCACTTAGGGGAACAGGGAGCTGATAGGGGGGCTGCCGGTCCACCCTGGTTCCATGCCCCCACCAGCTAGCTCCAATGGGCTGCTCTTTCTGCAAGCAGTGGACAAAGCAGGCAGCTGCCAGACAATGTTATAAGGGAGCATTGCACAACTTTAAATGAGCATGTTTTCTAATTGATCAGCAACGTAACAACAAAACAACGTTAACCGGGACGACTTTAAGTGAGGAGTTACTGTAGTTTTTGAGTCAGGCTCTTGCCATATCCAAGATGTACAGAGTAAACAGATACCAGTAAACAAAGCAGTTAAAAAACCCACAAAACTGCTAAGAAATCAAAATAAGAAATTTTACTACTTCAGAGCCTAGGACTGTGGAGTAGGACTTTGATTTCTGCTTGGAGGTGATATTGTGTTGACTGCTAGTGGCATGAACTGTTTTTGATCTGTAACTGAGTTGTCCTTTGTTCAGAGAAAGAAAGGAAGGAAAATCCCCAGGTCTTTATTTGTCTAAAACTCAGAAGCCCTGGTCAGCTTGTGTGGGGAAGACATGGAACTTATGTCCAGATTCACATTCATTTATATATATTTATAATGTGCAGTATAAAAATGTATATTTCATATGAGTATTATCCTGCGGCTTTTAAATGATTGCAGTTTAACTTTTTCAATTGTGCTTTTTATTTTTGGATTGGAAACTTATTTCCCCATCAGTTGCATGTGTCCCAGGAGAATTAGTTCGAGTATCCATTCTTCCTTCAGGAGCAGCTTGGTTATGTGTAATCATTAATGTAGTATTCTTTAGAGAGTAAAGAACTTGCACCTGGCATGTGACTGGTTTTGAAGTGATGGCATGTCATTCTACGCTGTTCGGGAGAGGTGATCCCCTTGATAACGTGAGTCAGATATTCTGATCCTTTCATGCAGTGGTTAGAAGTTAATCTTCTTTGTGCTTTCATTCGTGCATTCTAGTAGGTGTTCAAAACAGAACATGAAATTTGGAACATTTCCAGCTGCTGTAATTCTTAAACATTGTTTAACATGTCATTTAGTTGCTCTGTTGGCAAACAGTCTGGTAAACCAGAGGAGGTAGCTCAAATGGCAGCACCAGCAACAGTTTTGTCTGTAAGGCTTTCTCCGAATGCTTTGCTGAATACATATTTCACTGATCATGGAAAGCTGTGTGTCTTTAAGAGCTTAGTCAGTAGCCAGGCATTCAGATGTAGCCATGATTTCCAGGATTTACTTTCCTACTGAAAGATGAGGAGGGTATTGGATTTTGGAATGGTCTAAATATTTCTGTGCAGTCTCTAGTGCTATGTAAATCTCAGGTCAAACAGATTAACTTCTCGTAAATTAATGCAATGCAGTAAATCCCCATTTTTACTTCGAAATATGTACATGTTCAGTGAGTCCTAACCAAAGCTCTGTGGGAAAATCAGTTTTCATTTTCAGTGGGGCAAGCCTTTTGTGAATAAGGAGAAATTTGAGAGACACTTCTGATACTGTAAACTTTTTCTCAAATCTTCTGTGCTGCTGTAAACTGTCCAGATTTAACAGCCATGTGCAGTTAAGGTTTCTTATCTGAGTAGGCTGACAGACTTATTTTGTTAATGTGATTCATGGGAAAGGCAAGCAGACTACTCCAGATTCCTTTAGCTTCTAACAGGAAAAAACATTTATTTGGATTAAATGTTTAGTGCTATGGGTGCCATGTCTCTGTTTTCAAAAACATTGACTGTAGCTACAAGTGTTCAGATTTAGCTGTAGTGCAGTGGCAAGCCCAGTAGAAGGCTCTTATATGCACATACCCTGGGCTTCTGAAGCAAAGTAAGACACAACTGATCAGCAGTCAGTTTGAAAAAAAAGTGGTAGTTTTCCAAGCTTCACCCACAAAGTGAGCCCCACCCATGTGAACCCAAAATAAAACTACTCATGGTAAATTGTGCAGATACTCAAAATAGGGTGGTGTGTGTTGCTTGGCTCCCCTGGGCACCTTGATGGGCTCCCCCTTGGTGGAGCTTGAATATGCCGATGGGCTGTTAAGCTCTTTGGGCTTGCCTCCTCTTGATGGAGGAGGGAAAAGGGGTGCTGGAGTGGTATCTCCCAAATGGCACACAGTTGTGGCACCAAAATGAGATGTCACTTGGAATAAATTATCCAGATCTGTAATTGTCCTCCTTGTTCCTTACATGAGGAATAAAATAGTTAAGTGTTGACATTTAAACTGTCACTGAGCATGAGAGGTAACATCTCATGGAGATGAATTTGACACTTCATACATTTTGGGTCTATTGTTGCAGACTCAATTCTGCATTGGTGACCCTCTGTTCATGTTTTTGAGGTTTTCTCTATAACCGTGACAGCTATAAATATTTTTAAAATGGAAGCTGAGTTTCTGGAGAGTAAGCTTTAGAGAAGTACCAGTGCAATGTATGAGCACTTACTAGCTGTTTCCAAGTTTTACACCTGACTTAATCTTTTAGGCTATGTCTTCACTGCAGAATTAACTTGAGTGATTGGCACCCAAGTTAGGCTAACCTGGATGTGAATAGTCACACTGCAAAGTGTCTCTTCACTGGTGTGGCATTTGCCTGTATATCTCACTAGTTCTTCTAAGGGCATATCCTGTGGTTCTTTGTGCTGCAGTAATATGACCAGTGCTAATTCTTTTAAGTGAATTATGGGAGAAACTGTCTATCCTTCTGGGAGGGGGGCAGGAGCAAATTTGAGGAAGACACTGGAGGACTACCAGCACTCAGGTGACTTAACCTGCATGCTTACTGCATGGTGGGCAGGTGAAAGCCTCACTTGGGTTTTAGCCTACAGCCCCAGACAAGCTATCTGCTCTATGTTGAAAGTTCTAACAAACTCTGGTCACAGGGTTTGGGTGTAGTCAGGAGGATTGTTAGGGAAACACTAGGTAAGAGTTCAAGTTAACTGTGCTATGAAGATATACCCTTAGACTAGACTGTAAGTTGTCCAGAGTAGATATTCTCTTACATGTTTGTACAGCATCCAGGAAAAAGAGGAGTTTTGACTAGGACTTTTGGGCATTACTAGTGTATGTTTATACTTGAAAAACCAACCCCCCCCCCCCCCCCCCCAAAAAAAAACACCAAAAAAAAAAAAATCCAACCTTTTTTTCCTGATTGGTATACTAGTCCTCAGACTAAAACTGATGATTGTCTTAAGTGTTACCAATACATTAAGCCAGGGATCGGCAACTTTTGGCATGTGGCCCGCCAGGGTAAGCCCCCTAGCGGGCCGGGCCGGTTTGTTTGGGTGGAGGATTAACTGAGTTTCTCCTTCCCAGCTCTCCATTCGCTCGTGAAAGTAGGATAAATCTTCCCCTGGTAACCTACTGGATGACTTGGCAAGATATGGATAGTTGTCACTTCCCCAGCAGTAAGATAAAATAGATCAGGTGATAAAAGTGGTCTCATAAGTGTGGCTATGGAATACCATTTTTGTTGAATGAAGTAAGGCCTTTAGTATGCATTAAAGGGTGTGTGAAGCTTTGTGAAGCTGCTTCACGCATAGCCACTTTTTTTCAGAAGTTGGAATGGGCTAGTGAGCTGAACTAAAAGGGAACTATCTATACTTTCATGGTTGAGGATCGATAATGGAACCTACCTAGTACTGGAGGGCTCTAGAAACTGAGACCCAGTGAAAAGTAAAATTATTTCAGGAATTTAAACTCTTGTAAATCTTGAGCCTAGACAGTGTCCACACATTAGTAACAGATACTAGGCCCCAAAGTTAGTTCAAGGTTTCTTTTGAATGGTCTCTTTAATCTATGACTCAGGAAACAGTTATCTGTTTACCATGTGAGTGGCTATATTAAATGAGACAGGGCATGTCTGAACAATTGCAGTTTCTTACATGTACTTATCTGTGCGCAAGTGGATTGTCAATGAGCAAGTCAGCTGTCAAATCATGTTCATTTTGAGAACTCACTGGATATACCATTGTCTGAAATAAAGACTGTGGATTGGAATAAATTGTGTTTGAGTCCTTTGTAAAGCTATTTAAACAAGTAGCAGAGAAACTAGTCTCTAAGGTTCCACAAGTACTCCTGTTCTTTTTATTTTCATCTCTGTGCATGCCATATCTTAAAATGTTTTCTGTTGCATCCTAAAAGGATTTTAATTCTTTATTATAATTTTTTATTACAATACTGAATAAGTACTTTTGAGATGCTGAATTGCCTAACATGAAGCACTTATGCTGACCCATGTACACGTGCTATATAGAAGGCTGACGTTTTTTAAGCCAATCCAGTGAATGTAGGGTGACCAGGCAGCAAATGTCAAAAATCAGGATAGGAGGTGGGGTGTAATAGGAGCCTATATAAGAAAAAGACCCAAAAATCTGGACTGTCCCTATAAAATTGGGACATCTGGTCACCCTAAGTGAGTGGGACTCGAGAAAAGCAATGGAAACCTTATAGGAAACTAAACATTGCAATATTGGAAATTGATATAGATGTAGGCTTTAACACAGAAGTCTAAAAATTGTATAACTATTCCTCTAAACAAAATGAATGGCCTGTGTATTTCATTTTAACGAACATAGGCTAGCCTAACTGTTATGTCTGCTTTATGTTTTAACAATTGTTTGATTTTTCCTCCTTCATCTTAAAGGTGCTCAAATACTATGGTGAGTGATATAGAAATGTCTATTAAAATAAATTACCAATTTCTGTTTTTACATGTGTTTTGGTGAACTGCAGCTGGCCTCTGCTTCTGAAAGGATCCTATTTAAGATGGTCGTTTTCCTTCCATTGCTGCCGTATTGATTGTATTCAGTTACGCATACTGTAAATGCACGAAAGGAGAGAACACAACGGGGACATGGCCAAACTTTTCTGTTGCTGGGTATAAGGGGCCCTGTGTGAGGGCAGTTCATATCTAAAGGCATTGCCATTCAATATGCATTCTTTTCTTTCTCTTTCTCTCAAAATCCTGTTTGTCCATGGAGGTGTAAGACCATAGCAGTGACATTTACTGCTGGTGTCGTTGCTTTGCGGGCTGAGGTTTTTCGTTGGATTTAGTTACTGTCCTAGCCTCTGAGATATAGAGGCTACTTAGTAGCTAGTGCTCTGTGCTGTTATTCAAGAAACCTAGATTTGATTCATGGTCCTGGTGCCTTGTTCTTTGGTCCATTGTGGATTGAGTGTGCTGCAGAGACACATCACTCAACACAGATGGCAAATTGATAGGAGAGGCAATGCAAGGCACTTCCTTAAGTGACTTTTCCCATCAGTCTGGAAGCAGTGTTGACCAGATTTTATGGAATTCCTTTTAAAATCATTAGCTGGAGAGAGTGGCAGCAATGTAAGAATCAAAGGTATAAGGTTGGGGGAAGTATAAAGGGATATGTCCTTATGGCTGTCACAATGGAGGATGAACCTCTGGAGGGAAATTAGGACTTGTCTATACTACAGAGTTTTGTCGACAAAAGTTATGTCGACACTCAGAAAGCACTATAATAAAAATTGGTATTGCATGTTCACACTCACTCCCTCTGCTTGCAGAGTGTGTCCACACTTGGGGCACTGGCATCGACAGTGTAAGCAGCGCACTGTGGGTACCTATCCCACAGTCCAGCTCAACACCTTCTGCCACTAGGTCTTGTGGGAAGGCGGAGCGGATCGCAGCGCATCTTGGGACTGGGCTCAATGTCCAGTGATGCGTTGCTTTCTGTCCCAGCATTCTATGGGCTTCTGGCTTTCTTTTGCAGCATTTTCCAATGGCCCTTGTTTGCTGTGCACCCCGGCATCTTTGCGAGAAGGGATGGATCTCACACTGCTCTCCTGTGCTCTGATAACTGTCATGAAGACATGACGGATAATCATGACGTTCCTAACTGAAGAAGACTCCCAGTTGCCTGACATGCTGTGTGATATGGATAGGAGCAACTTTAGATTGCTTTTGGCATTCACAGAGCAGCTGCAGAGGGTGGACTGTCGCTTTTGGGCTCAGGAAACAAGCACTGAACGGTGGGATTGTATCGTCATGCAGGTGTGGGATGATGAGCAGTGGCTACAGAACTTTTGGATGCGGAAAACCACCTTCCTGGAACTGTGTGCGGAGCTTGCCCCAGCACTGCGGCGCAAGGACACCAGAATGAGTGCTGCCCTATCGGTAGAGAAGTGTGTGGCAATCGCTGTGTGGAAGCTGGCGACTCCAGACTGCTACTGGTCGGTCGCGAATCAATTTGGAGTCAGGAAGTCGACTGTTGGGACTGCGTTAATGCAAGTGTGCAGGGCAGTTAACTACTTCCTGTTCCGAAGGACCATGACTCTGGGAAATGTGCGTGAAATAGCAGACAGCTTTGCAGAAATGGGTTTCCCTAACTGGAGGGGCTATAGATGGCGCGCACATTCCAATTTTGGTACAAGACCACCTTGCAACGGAGTACATCAATAGGAAGGGGTATTTATCCATGGTGTTGCAGGCGCTTGTGGATCACCGTGGGTGTTTCACTGACATCAGCGTGGAGTGGTCCAGGAAGATGCATGACACGCAACTGCAGGAACACCGGCCTGTATAGAAAGCTACAAATGGGGACTTTCTTTCCAGACCAGAAGATTACAGTGGGGGTTGTTGTTGAAATGCCCATAGTGATCCTGGGAGACATGGCCTACCCCTTACAGCCATGGCTCATGAAACCTTACACGGGAAACCTGGACAGCAGTAAGGAGCGGTTCAACAACTTGCTGAGTACGTGCCAGATGACAGTGGAATGTGCATTTGGCAGATTAAAGGTGCACTGACGATGCTTTTATGGCAGGTTAGAACTCAATAAGGATAATATTCCCATGGTCATGGCTGCATGTTATACGCTTCATACTCTTTGTGAAGCTAAGGGTGAAAGATTTGCCCAGGGGTGGAGAGTTGAGGCAGGCCGCTTGGCTGCTGATTTTGAGCAGCCACATACCAGGGCTATCGGGAGGTTCAGAGGGGGGCAATTTGAATCAGGAAGGCTTTGGGGCAACACTTTGAAAATGAGAACCAGTAATGTATATCTCTGATTGGTGCTGTAATGTTACATTACATGTAGTTTTCCTAGAAAGCAATGGTGACATTTGGGGCCTTACATTCCAGTAAGCAAGTGATTAAATTGCCTGTTATCTCAATTTGTAGGAAAGAAATAAAGGTGAGTTACCGTTCAAAAACTTTGCATTTATTGCTATCATTTTGAAAGTTGTCCAACGGGGTGGAGTGAAGGGGAAACCGAGAAGTCCTGGAAAGGGGAAAGGACTGTGCAGGCAGGGTGGGGGTGCATGGAAAAGAGTTCTGAATGTGCTGCAGGGGAGGGCGGGCACTTGCCTTTCAGCTTTCCTCCACTTCTTGCATTCCCTTTTTTCTGCATTGAAGAAGTGCACTACCTCCAGGAACATGTCGTTTTTGTTCCGTCTGGGGCGCTTTCTTATCTGGCGCAGACGCTCGGCCGGTGTGTGTGGGATGTTCCTGAAGGCCACATCTGCCAAAGCAGAAGGAACAATGCACAGAATCATGATTAAATTCACGCACAGCATTGAAACATTTCAGTAAAATATACCTTTTGTACCAGAAACAATCACTTTCTAACTGACCCTTGGCAAGCACACATCTGTGAACAGCCAAAGCATGGTGAGTGTTGGCTGGGGGGCGCTTTACATGGGGAAAAGAGCACTCTGCAAGGGTTGTGGTGCAGCCAACTATGGAAAAAATTCTAAAATTCTTCCACACTTTTCCACAGGTGGGGGTCATTGTAGCAGATATCTCGCTGCTGAGGGTAAGCAGGGAAGCGAGGGTACATCTACTAAATGCTTGTGGCTTCCGCCGTGGTCCCTATGCTGCTCGCCTATGTACTGCTTTGGTCCCTGCACAAGTGGTGCGGGATTTTGATTGCCAAATGGCACGGGGAAATTTCCAGTGGGGAAGGAACAAAGCTGCTCTGCCAAGGAAACTTCGCAGAAGATTACCAACTACCTCCAGGAAACTTTCCTAGATATCTCTGGAGGATTCCTGTGAGATCTCTGCGTGCATCAACACCCTGTTCCACTGTACTGAATAGCTAAACAGGGAAATGTCCAACTCACAGAAACAGAACCAGCCTTGTACATGTCTATACCCTGAACCCACCTCCACACTACACAAACCACAGCCACTTACGAGGCGTCTCCTCTCCTGCTTCTTGCTCGCCGGAGAGCAACTGCTGAGACTGGCTAGACACCTCCAGAGTGGTGAACAGTTCCTGGCTGCCTGCCCTACTGGGTGACCACGCCAGGAGCTCCACATCGTTATCTAACTCCACCTCTTCATCAATGACTTTGTCCTCCGGGATAGGTCCTCTTCCACTGTCTCCAGGCCCACCGAAGTATACCCGGGGGCTATTGGCGGTGGAAGTGGGGTCGCCACCGAGGATAGCGTCCAGCTCCTTATAGAACCAGCAGGTCTTAGGTGCAGCTCTGGAGCGATGGTTTGCCTCCCTCGCCTTATGGTACGCCTGCCTCAGCTCCTTTATCTTCGCTCTGCACTGCAGCATGTCCCAAACATAGCCCTTCTTGCACAAGCCTTGAGAAATCTACCCATAGGTATCAAAATTCTTATGGCTTAAGCGCAGCTGGGACTGCACAGCCTCCTCTCCCCATATACTGAGCAGATCTAGCAGCTCCGTAGTGGTCCAAGCAGGAGAGCGTTTGCTGCGATAACCTGCCATGGTCACCTGGGAAGATGCGTTGAGACCTCTCCACACCAAGCAAACAGGAAATGGAATTTCAAAAATTCACAGGGCTTCTAAAGCGGCGGGGGGTGGATGGTTGTATACCTGGCTGCAGGGCAGTGGAATTCAAACTGCTGACCAGAGCGGTCAGGATGGGCACTGTGAGACACCTCCTGGAGGCCAATTAAAGCAATAAAATCAAGCATGGTGTCTACACTGGCACTTTGCTGACACAAATTTTGCACAAAAAGCCTTGTCTCTCTCAGGGTGGTTTTATTTTGTCACCAAAACAGTGCATTTTTGCTGCCGAAAGTTGCATTGCAGTGTGTATGCATCCATTGTTTTTGTCGACAAAACTTTGTAGTGTAGACAAAGCCTTAGAAAGAATAGCATGCAAGTGGGTAGTCTGAGGAATTAAAGAAATTGTACACGTTGCTAGAATGAGTAGGAATGACAGTGTTGAAGGAAGCCTTTGTTGGAAGCTCCCAAGTGGTCTGGTTAGGGGAAGCCAAATGAATGATGCTACATTGGGGGGGGAGGGATAGCTCAGTGGTTTGAGCATTGGCCTGCTAAACCCAGGGTTGTGAGTTCAATCCTTGAGGGGGCCACTTACGGATCTGGGGCAAAAAAAATAAAATTGGTCCTGCTAGTGAAGGCAGGGGGCTGGACTCGATGACCTTTCGAGGTCCCTTCCAGTTCTAGGAGATGGTATATCTCCAATTATTATTATTATTATTTATTATTACCACTAGGGTGACCAGATGTCCCGATTTTATAGGGACAGTCCCGATATTTGGGGCTTTTTCTTGTATAGGCTCCTATTATCCCCCACCCCGTCCCGATTTTTCACACTTGCTATCTGGTCAGCCTAATTACCACAGAGAGAGAAGGAAAAGAGATGCATGCTTTGGACCCCGGATTGCTGAGTGGGAGGAAAAGAGCTTGTAAGTGATCTCTGCAGTTTAACTACGTTAGGTTTGCTGTTGAGACGCTTTACTAGCTGGTCAACATATTATCTAGCAGAGCACAAAGTGTGTGTATGTACTACTGGGGATATAGAGGTTATTCACTTTTGTCCAGAATGGAGGGGGGGGAGGGAATTGCTTGGACTGCCTGCTGTAGCTTGTACCATGGTACATACTTTCCACACTTAGTGTTTGAGGAGTGTGGAAGTGGTTGTGTGGCTGAATAGCTCGGTATTCCTGGAATTGTTCTGTAGGTAAATGTCTATGGAGCTCTCTGTGCCAGGCTAAAGAGCTGGCTGCTTGGATTGTTGTGTAGACAAGAATGCTTTCATTGTATAGCTAGAAGGCTGACACACAGAATGTTGTAGAACAGTGCTTGCTGTGTCTCTGTCTTGGCATGCCTTTAGCAGGCTCTGTGTTGTAAGCACTTGCCCTTAAATCAGCTAGAATAGAGATGTCTGATGGCGGACCAGTTATTAAAATCAGCAATGGCCCTGCAAAACTGGAAGTTCAGAATATGGTCTTCAGTCCTAGAGAAAACTTTTTGGTTGTTTTTTGTCTGCAGATGGGAAAGTAGAGTTTATGGGGAGTATTAAATTTAATTGTGGATTTGGTAATGACCTAATAGCTTTTGAAATGCTTTATCCATTAGATTTCCTGGCAAAATCAGTGAGCTTGAGTTTATTTTCAGGACCCCTGCTAGCCTGGCTAAGTATCCTTTAAAACCCACCTTCCAGAATGTATGTTTAATTGGAGGTATGGTAGCAAAAGAATCTTATTAAGCATTGAACCTCACCAGAAAAGCTTGTGGTACTTTTCTGAGCAGTGTTTTTTGCACATAAATCTGACACTGGAAATGGGCTGGGGCAATGCTTTTCATTTGGTGTACAGCTGAGTAACGAACTACAGTACTAAACCGGAACCGTCAGAAGCCAGTTACCTAACTTTGTTCAGCAGCTAGTTTTCTGAATGAGAGCAGGAACCAGGAAAGAGCTAGCCTTTCCATTCTGGTCAGCATTGTAACAAGTACTACAAAGTGCTTTTTCAATGGATATTTTAAGTCAAGGGATAACTTCTGTTTTGAGACCATGTATTTTGCATGTATAATCCTCCACTACTGTTCTGACTGCTAATCATTTAGTTAATGTGACTGACGTTCCTGGTAAAGGTTCAGTGAAAACTCTGGGATGAACGTCATTGCATAAAGTTGACAATTTCTGTCAAACTTCCTATTACTTTTCCTGGTTGCATCCTTCTTTGAAAAAAATGTTTAACACAACTTTGTTTGGCACTCCAGTGATATGGCTCCAGTTGTGACCTGGTTAACATTTTACATATGTATTCATAATAACCTGTCTCCTGCACTGGCTAAATTAGATTCTCATTTAGATGTCTGTTCCAAATATAAATGGGTTTGCAGATTTCTGGAATTTTGAATCGTGTCCAAAAAGCTGTGTAGATTATAAAATGACTCGCAGTGTAATTTCCCCACTTACTGCAGATCCTTATTCTGGGTCTAGATTAAGTGATTAAAAACTCTTGTCTCGGGGTCAAGCGTTTTAATCCATTAGCGAACTGACCAACATTTAAGATGTCAGGTTTCAGGAAGCATTTCTATACACAGGCTTAAACAATACTCTTTAACATTCCATGTCTCCAGGCTATATGAAGAATGGAAATTCTAGTGGGATCAGACCTTATTTAGCCTTAAGGGCATGCAGATGTAGAGCGCTGTGAGTTAAACCCGCCTTCAGAAAGCGCAGTAGGGAAAGCACTGCAATCTGTCCACATCGACAGCTGCTTGCGCATTGGAGTGGCCACATTTGCGGCACTTGCAGCAGCATTGGGAGCGGTGCATTATGGGCAGCTATCCCAGCATGCAAGTGACTGCAACGTGCTTTTCAAATGGGGGGTGGGGGGGGAGTGTGACAGGGAGTGTGTTGTGTGTATGTGGTGGGAGAGAGAGTGGGCTTTTGGGGGGCTGAGAGCATGTCAGCATGCTGTCTTGTAAGTTCAGACAGCAACAGACCCATCTCCCCCGCCGCCCCTCTCTCTCTCTCTCACAGCATTCCACACTAATGGTTGCTTTGTCTCGGAGCAGATAAGCAGCCGGCTGTCAGAAACGGAGCTTTCAAAGGGCATATTGGCATGCCTGCAGTGATTCCAAAACAATGACAAGAGTGGCCACTTGACTTAAGGGGATTATGGGACGTTTCTGGAGGCTGATCAGAGCGCAGTGCTCTACGTGCCTTGCCAGTGTGGACGGGTAGCGAGCTAGGGCGCCCGGGGCTGCTTTAATGCGCTCTAACTCGCAAGTGTAGCCAAGCCCTTAGCTAGGTGGCTATGGGGTGTGAAAAATTCACACCCTTCAGAGATGCAATTAAACTGACGTAAGCCCTGGTGTTGACACCGCTAGGTCAATGGAAGGATTCATCCGTTGACCTAGCTACCACCTCTGAGGGTTGGATTAACTACAGTGACAGAAAAAACCCATGTGTCACTGTAGTGAGCATCTATAGTATGGCGCTACAGCTGCAATGCTGTAGCTGTGCTGTTGCGTCTGTAGTGTAGCCATTGAGAGTTCCTTGTTTGAATCCTGTAGTGTAGTTCTCGGTGTTTTTCATATTGTGACTTCATGTAACAGAAAAAAGCTTTTGAACTCCTTCCCACCAAGTAATGAAGAAAGGAAGGATGTTTGTGACTCCTTTGGACCTGTTTGGGGCTCCCCTGCTGAAAGCGCCTGTGGTAGTGGATTGTACTGGCAACATGGTAATATGGTACTGAGTCTGAGTTGTTTTTGGAACACCTTCCTAAAAAAATCCTTATGCAGAGAAGCTGGGAACACGCCACTGTCTACTTTGAATACGGGGAGTTGCATCTTATGCGTGGGTTAGGTTCTGAAGTCAGCGCGTAAGGCGAAAATCGCGTATAGTCAAACGCTCATTGAGTGGAATGGCGGGCGGAATCGCCCGCACTACAGGTACAGTATTTACATTATTTTTCTTTTTTTTGTTTTTTGCCGAGCTCATATAGTTAAAATCGCGTAAGTTAAATGCACCTATGATGTGACTCCACTGTACATAATGCTGCTGTACCTGCAACACTGCTGTATGCAGGATGAAAACACCTTCATGGTTACTGCTTACTGCCTAGAATCAACAGGTCACTGTGCTAATCTCCGCTGCAATGCTTTGATAGGCTTATGTAAGGGTGATTCCAGTATTCATATAGAATTGTTTTTCACTTCAGTGTAGTGAAATAAACTTAATTTAAAAACAATACTTGGTTCAAATCTGAGTGTATTATGGATGAGACAAATCATTGAGCCCCATAACATAAAAAAATCACCCACTTTGTACATTTTTAAACATGTCAAACTGTTCCGTGAACAAGCAGCAATACTGGATAATTGTGGGAATATGCTGTTGTACAGTTTGTCATATCTGTCATATAGCATATTACAGAGTGGAGAACCTTGTGTGCAGGAGGGAAGGAATGACGAGTAGAGCCTTGTCTTGTAACTTAATGTATTAAATACCTTGCTGAGTATTTAAGGCTACGTTTTAGTCACGGGTATTTTTAGTAGAGGTCACGGGCAGTAAACAAAAATTCGTGGCTCGTGACCTGTCCATGACTTTTACTAAAAATACTCATGAATAAAACGGGGGGGGGGGGCCTGCTCGCGGGCCTCAGGGGTGCTGGGGGAGGGCGACCTGGCTGCTTGGGGGTGGGGTGGCAGCCCGGGACCCCTGCTGGTGTCAGAGGAGGAGGGGGGGGGAGGTGTTGGCAGAGCTGGCAGGCTCCTTACTTGGCTCCGTGTCTCTCTCTTCCCCCCCCTCCCCCCAGCAGAGTTTGGGTGTGGGAGGGGGTTGGGGCACGGTGCGGGACGAGGTGGGCTCTGGGCGGCACTTACCTGGGGGCAGAGGTGTGGCCAAGCAGCTCTTTGTGCTGCCTCTGCCTGCAGGCACCACCCCCGCAGCTCCCATTAGCTGTGGTTCCCTAGGCTCGTCTTTTGAAAGTGTTAAGTGTTTTGAGGATGACTGATAGGTCAGATACAAAGTGATTGCTTTGTGAAAAGTGTTCACAGATGATAGGGTATTATTTTTGGCCTTGTCTACACTGCCACTTTACAGCGCTGCAACTTTCTCTCTCAGGGGTGTGAAAAGAAACACTCCTGAGCACTGCAAACTTCAGCGCTGCAAAGTGGCAGTGTAGGCAGTGCAGCAACGCTGGTAGCTACTCCCCTCGTGGAGGTGAGGTTTTTTTTGCAGTGCAGGTGCCGCAACTACAGAGCCATGTTAAAGCGCTGCCGCGGCAGTGCTTTAACAGTGCTAGTGAAGACATACCCTTTGTCTTTTATCATTGTGTGTTTGTTCAAGAGTGTAGTGATTGTCTGGTTTCATCCACATAATTGTTATTGGGGCAGTTAGTGCACTGAATGAGGTATAAGGCACTGCAAGTTTCCACAGTGCGATTGCCACTTGCTTCTCCATTGCCAGTGCAGCTCTCATTCTGTTTTCCCTGTGGCTGGAGGACTGGGGTGAGCACGGCACACAGATCCAGGAATGTGGCTTTGCACATCCGAGAGTTCTGCAGCCACTGCTCATCATCCCAAGCCTGCATTACAATGCGATCCCACCAATCAGTGTTCATTTTTAAGAAGCAGTGCTCCACGAACTGCAGCTGCTGTGTGAATGCCACCCATAACCTTGAATTGGTTCTTGCTATGTCCCACAGCAGTCTGTCATCCAAGTAATTGTCATGTTCCCCACTGATTCAGTTCCTTTTACAGCTCTGCAGATACTGGAGAATCATCTGTCCTGTGCTTGCGACGCTTATGACAATAATGCAGAGCTGTGCAGGCTCCATGCTTCTGTCGGAGATGGTGAACAGTGAGGAGGGACATGCAGGTTGATGGGATTTTTACAAACGGTGCAAAAACTATGGGATATAGATGACACTATGGGATGGATACAGTTGCACACTGGGAAGTTGACCCCTTGCTCCCAGTCACTCCTGCCGAACTCGTTTCTGTCCCAGCATGCATTGCCAAAACTTCCCAAGAGATCGTATGCTGGGTAGTGGTTGGTTGCACGCTGGGATACGGACCAATAACCTACTGCACTGCGCATTGACGCAAGCACTCCTGATGAGTATGTGCAGTGCTGACATGAAGAGCCAAGTGTGCACACGCACAAACGATATACAGTAGAACTTCAGAGTTACGAACAACAGAGTTTTGAACTGATCGGTCAACCACACACTTCATTTGGAACTGGAAGTACACAATCAGGCAGCAGAGGAAAAAAATTCAAATACAGTACACTACTGCGTTAAACTTTACTATGCAGAAGAAAAATGCTGCTCCCCCCCTTTTTTTTTTTCAAAGCTGTATTAAGTCAATGTTCAGTTGTAAATTTTTCAAACAGCCATAACATTTTTCTGAGTTATGAACATTTCAGCATTATGAACAACCTAGATTCCCAAGGTTTACGTAATTCTGAGGTTTTACTGTACTACCTGCCGCGGCTTTATGGCAACATAACTTGTGTCGACCAAAGTTTGTAGTGTAGACATGGCCTAAAAATGCTTTCCCAGTTCCATTGCTGTGGTTTGTCTTATGATCTCATCCCATTATTTCTTCAGTTCCAAGTCTCTTCAAGCAAAAACAGGAAATGCTAGGTTTTGGCTACCCTCTGTGTATATACTCGATCATAAGCCGGTTCGTTTATAAGCCGACGCCCCCAAGATGGATAAGTAAAAATGGAAATTTTTTATGACCCATTCATAAGCCGACCCTATAATTCAGGGGTCAGCAAACTTTGGCTCCTGGCCATCAGGATAAGCCGCTGGTGGGCCGAGATGGTTTGTTTACCTCGAGCGTCTGCAGGCACAGAGGTAAACTTAAGTAAAGAAAGTGTCCCGGCGCGCCAGCTGCTTACCCTGACGGGCCGAGACAGCAACGAGTGGGGAAATGTTTTGGGTTGGGAGAAGCTGACCCCACACTCTCCCCATCCCATCCCTTCCCACCTTATCTGGGGAGGGCCAGGGGAGGATGTCTCTGGCCTGGTTGGACCTGCTCCGGCGGGCCGGGCGGCACGGCCACAGCCTGCTCCAGGGGGGGCCGGGCGGCACGGCCGCAGTTTGCCAGCCCCGGAGCTGCAGCTGCTTTGGAGTCTGGGGGGAGAGCAGCGTGGCCAGAAGCGGAGAGACTCTGGCCCTGCCTCTTCCCTTATGGCTCTACTGGCTGTGCTGCCTCTCCTTGCTCCCTCTGTTGGGGGGAGGGGCTGTGGCCCACCTCTCCCTCTCTATACCTGTTCATAAGCTGACCCCCTTCTCTGGTGCTTCCTTTTTTTACTTAAAAAATTTGGCTTATGAACGAGTATATACGGTAAATAAAAAAGGCAGGGTGAGGAGGAGCATGCGAAGTAGAGAACAAAACCCCCCAGGCATTCTATGGTCTTTATAAAGAAGTGAAAGGTACTTTTTGTCCTTTTGCTGTTGCTCACCTTCAATCTAGTGATCTAGGAATAAACCAATTTAAGAAATGGATACATTCCCATTCTCACTTGTTATCCTCTGATGCCCTTATAGTTTTACTCTAGTATATTTAATGTATATAGTTCAGTATGGTGAAGTTGCTGAAGCTCTTGATGGTACCTGTGTATTGAAGTACAAAGTAGCTGGTAACCTAGGTTTTAGTAACCTCTCATCAGGTTATGATTTAATAGTGAATCTTGTAACAGGGAAAGTTGTGAATAGATTTGCTTACACTTACACCAGCCAGTTATCTGGGTTTGCAGGGGTGATAAAACAGTGGCATGCTAAAATATTAGAGTTGATACGTTGTACCATGTAGTTCAGATGGAGGAGATATGCATAAATTGACTATCTCCAATAACACACCATTCATTTATTGTAAAAGAAAAATGAGTAAACATACCTAAATGCTTGTTTGAGCCAGAGTTAGCTAGTCATCTTCCATTCATTCCTTTTTGTTTACAGTAGCTTCTCGGCAATTTCTTAGCTATCAGACCTCTGAAATACTCAGTTCTAAATTTTTGTACAGGTTTTAGGAATCTTATGACATACCCCCCCCCCCCCCCCCATGTCCTAGACATTCTCTTTTGGTATAATCTTACAGGGGGAAGGATCATTGTGTAAGGCACCTGAATATTATAGTAATGCAAGTGGTATAAAAACTTATATTGCCTGTACGGACAGAATTTCTGCAGCAGAGTGAAACTGAAGCAATCCCAGTGATTGCTAAGTGTTCCATGTCAGGTTTTAACTTTAGAGGCATTTTGATATCCCTCATACCCTGAAAATGTGAATGCTAGACGCCCAATAGAAACTCTTGCATAAATAGATAAATATGCAAAAACTTGAAATTTGTCAAGCGGTGGTATGTACATATTTAATTCTGTTAGATTGCTGCTTTATAAATGTGGCAAAGACACCATCCCTACCCCAGAGTTTGCAATATAAGCTAGACAGTACAATTCAGTCTCTTGGGGTAGGGAACCAAAAATTAGATAGCTTAGGCATTAGGGACACAAGGCTGCTAGGAATCTTAGTTCTATATTATAAACACATGTGGGAAGCCATGTACATATGTATTCTGAAGTCTGATTTCTCAGGAAATCTATGCAAGTAAACTGGCATTAGTGAGTTTAAGACTTGGTCCTTACCAAAATCTCCATCAGATGTCCTATATCAAAATATTTTCATCTTGCATGTAAGGTATAATGTGGATGCAGTTATGTGGGTTGTAGTTAAATGCATGCTGCAGCCTGTTTTCTCTGAAATAATGCTTGGTCACCATTCTACCTTTTGTGTTACCAGTTAAGTCCTATAATTAAGTAATGTTTGAGAAGGCTGCATCTTATAGGCATGGTTTCATTAGATAAAGCTAAAGCATCTTCCTCCTCCCACACGCTTTGGCAGAAGCTCCCATGTGGTGAGCTTGGCACAAGTTACCACAAGTCATATTTGATCACTGTTTGAATGCTGCAAATAATTTGTGAGTCTATCATTGAATATTATAGGTTAATTAGTCAGCCTTTTAAGTGTTTTCTTATTTGGCATTGACATTCTAGGAATAGCTACCTTGCTGACTTGTCATTCAGTGCCCTATTTGTTTTGTTAACATAAGACAAAGAGTTATCAAATGACACCCAAAAGTGATGCTCTGTTGTGACACATTGTGCCTTTCTCTCCCCCATTCTAGGGCATATTCCCTTGTGGATTCCAGCCAAGTGTCTACGTTCCTGATTTCCATTCTCCTTATAGTCTATGGCAGCTTTAGGTAAGACGGTTTTCTAAAGCTTCTATTTATATTTCAGATGTAAACTTCATCATGAAGAGCATTTGCATTCAGCACGTTAGTCATGTCAGTGCCTGCTTGTTAGGAGGGGGGAAGACACATCTGTCAGTTAGAGCTAGACCTATTCTAGAAGATGTAACAAAGAACTGACTAATACTTAGCAGTGACCGGTCTGACTTTATTTAGTATGTGTTTGTTTCTATCTTTCTCAGACTGATATTTGTTGTAAATGGACTTTAAATTTTTACTTTTGGTTCTGAGAAGGATATAAAGGAGAGGAAGAAAATGGAAGCACCTGGTGTATTTGGAAGATCAGTTTCTGAAGTATGTAATTATGTGAAGGCAAATCAAGGTTCAAGTATGCCACAGTAGCATCAACTATGTGAAGGCAAATCAAGTATACCACAGCAGCGTTTTACACTATATATGGATTAAATTGGCTAGGGACACATTTTCCCCATCCATTTGAAACTATCTTGGAGGCTACAAAAAGATTAAATAAGGTATTTTTGATACATAGTACATATAGCAAAGTCACAGAGGACTGTATAACTGCTTGCCACTGTTTTCCACATCATGGAATTGGTGGTTGCTGTAACTGAAACCTGTAAAAAAATATTTGAGTGTCTTCAAAAATTAAATTAGTTGACCCATGCATAGCAGGAAAGTTGTGAAAGTAACTATCCACTGTGGTCGGGGCTCCAGTTTAGTTTAGAGAAACCATTTGAACTGCGGCAGTTCAGGGAGGAAGGGAATACAGAATGTACTGCATCAAGTATGAAATGTTTGACTACTTTGAATATGGCCAAGAGACAAGGTGTACCAGATGAACAAAATATGTAAATTCTAGTTAGTTGCACCCCTAACATTTTAAAAATTATGAAAAACATGTTTGCTTTATTTATCAAGCTTGGGAAAACAATAGTACATAACTTCTTGTTACTAATAAGTCTATGGTAAACAGCCAGAAATTCACAACGAGCAACTCCCTTCTCTTCATGTGTCAGTATATTTATGCCTGCATCTGTAATTTTCACTCCATGCATCTGAAGAAGTGGGTTTTTTTTTGTTTTTTTACCCACGAAAGCTTATGCCCAAATAAATCTGCTAGTCTTTAAGATGCCACCGGACTCTTCGTTGTTACAGTGAGCAATACATCACAACATCATTTTTTTCCAAAACCAGGTGAGAGCAAACTCAAGTCTCAAATGGTCCAGATGGCAACCCTTAAGATAAAGGTTGCTGAATCCCATCATACATTAAGCAAAGTTGTATAATGCAAACAGTGATTTTTTTGTGGGGGAAGAACTGGCTGTCCCTATCATTAAGGTTAGGCAGGTATTACTTGATATTCAGAGGGGTAATACTGCACTTTGGATAGTATTAGAGCTGAAGAAGCCTTTCATCAAAGAAAATGTTACAGAAGGTATATAAGCAAAAAGGGCAAAGAAAGTATGGAGAACAAATAGCCAAGTATATTAAGATGATTAACGAATATTTAAATATTCTAGGTGCAGGAGAGTTTTGGACCCATCTAGCTTATGGCCAAGGGGGTAATTAAAGTGAATACTGTATTTGTGGAGAAGTTACGGGTAAACTTTGTAATTTTACTATGGTTGGATGTTTGGATTTACATAGCAGTAAAAAGGGTGCATAGCCATATCATAGAATCATAGACTGTCAGGGTTGGAAGGGACCTCAGGAGGTCATCTAGTCCAACCCCCTGCTCAAAGCAGGACCAATCCCCAACTAAATCATCCCAGCCAGGGCTTTGTCAAGCCTGACCTTAAAAACCTCTAAGGAAGGAGATTCCACCACCTCCCTAGGTAACCCATTCCAGTGCTTCACCACCCTCCTAGTGAATTTTTTTTCCCAAATATCCAACCTAAACCTCCCCCACTGCAACTTGAGACCATTAGTCCTTGTTCTGTCATCTGGTACCACTGAGAACAGTCTAGATCCATCCTCTTTGGAACCCCCTTGCAGGTAGTTGAAAGCAGCTATCAGATCCCCCCTCATTCTTCTCTTCTGCAGACTAAACAATCCCAGTTCCCTCAGCCTCTCCTCATAAGTCATGTGCTCCAGCCCCTCCCCCCCCCCAATAATTTTTGTTGCCCTCCGCTGGACTCTTTCCAATTTTTCCACATCCTTCTTGTAGTGTGGGGCCCAAAACTGGACACAGTACTCCAGATCCCTCACCAATGCCGAATAGAGGGGAATGATCGCATCCCTCGATCTGCTGGCAATGCTCCTACTTATACAGCCCAAGATGCTGTTAGCCTTCTTGGCAACAAGGGCACACTGTTGACTCGTATCCAGCTTCTCATCCACTGTAACCCCTAGGTCCTTTTCTGCAGAACTGCTGCTTAGCCACTTGGTCCCTAGTCTGTAGCAGTGCATGGGATTCTTCCTATATTCTAGGAGACCTTAAAATTACTACAGGTCTGTCGCATCTTACGCTGGGGTTACGTTCCGCGGTCAGCGCCTAAAGCGAAAACCGCATATAGCCAAAATGACCCTTGAAAATCCCTTAAATCACCCATAAAGTACAAGTTTGTGTATACCACCCTGTACAGTACTATGTATTGTATACAGGAATGTACAGTACAGTATATAATAAAGACTACATATGCAAAATATCATTTTACAGTATTTTTAATAACATAACAGAGAGACAGAAGAATGAAAGAATAAAAAAGGAAAACAGTACAGTACTGTAAACCTGAACAGTCACCAGTCACCCTGGATATGCTTGCTAGTCTTGTACTGTATACACTCGAATGATTAGTCTTCGTCTTCCCCTGACAACACTATTATTGAGTCGTCAGGGCTTGATGTCAATCCAGGAGACAATGGGCCAGGCTTCGGTGACGGAGAGCGAGTTGTAGACGAAGTGGTTGGCTCTGGTTCAGCTCGAGAAGTTGATTGTGTAGGCTCTGCTGGTTGTTTTTTCTTTAAAAACATAGTGATTGGCAACCGTCGCTGTTGTCTCTTGAGCTCCTCAAACATTTCTTGGTACGGTCTCAAATCATCCTTAATACTCTGTGATTTTGAGGCTTCGTTCCATAGAAGGATCATATTCAGAAATTAAATCATTCAAGTGTTTCGCTGCTTGGAACACTTCAGAAAATTTATGAAGATTCCAAGTTGCTGGCTCTTCCTGTTCATCATCATCATCTTCGTCTTCTGTAGACAATTTTATCAGTTCCTCTAACTCTTCGTTAGTCAATGTTTCTCTATGGCCCTCACTTAATTCCTCAATTTCTTCCTCGAGGATGTCGACGAAGCCATCACCACCCACTTGCCTGGCCACCTGAACAATGAGTTGCACTTCTTTGTCAATGGTCGGGAAACCTTTGTGTGAATGATTTTAGTCTTCCCATAGGTTTTGCCAACATGCATTGACTGTTTCAGGCTTGATTGCATCCATTGCCTGTTTAATATAAGTGATGCAATCAGCAATGTTGAAGGACTTCCAACACTCCATCACATTAACATCAGGATCAGCATCTATAGCGGTAAGGATCCGTGAGAATGTAAGCCTTGTGTACGTGGCCTTGAAACAGCTAATGACGCCTTGGTCGAGAGGTTGGAGGATGGAGGTGGTATTGGGGGGGAGAAAGACGACTTCAACGTTGTTATGCGCAAACCGGAGTGCCGCAGGGTGGCCAGGAGCATTGTCTACGATCAGCAACACTTTAAAGTCAAGTCCTTTCTCTTCAAGGTACTGCTTGACCTCCAGAATGAAACACTTGTGGAACCAATCCAGAAATAATGCTGCCATCACCCAAGCCTTTTTATTTGATTGCCAGAACACAGGCAGGAGATTTTTGTTCTTGCCTTTTAGGGCATGGGGATTTGCAGCTCTGTAGAGCAAGCCCAGCTTTATTAAATGCCCAGCCGCATTGCCACAAAGCAACACAGTCACACGGTCTTTAGCTGCTTTGAAGCCAGGGGCTTGTCTTTCTGATTTCGAAATGTAAGTGCGGGTGGGCATTTTTTTCCAGAAGAGCCCAGTCTCGTCAGCATTAAAAACTTGTTCTGGAAGATAGCCCCTTTCCTCTATGATTTTCTTTAATTGTTTGGGGTAGGCTTTTGCTGCCTCCTCATTGGCAGATGCAGCTTCACCAGTAGTCTGCACATTTTTGAGGTTGAAGCGATTCCTAAAACTGTTAAGCCAACCTTGGCTGGCTTTGAATTCCTTCTTATCAGAAGGCTGTCCCTCTTCGGTGGGAGGTTTCAACAGCGCATAGATGCTAAGAGCCTTTTCTCGCAACATGTTGCCATTGATAGGCACACGTTTACGGTTCATGTCTTCCAGCCATAAGTTTAATGCCTTTTCAGTCTTCACTAAAGTCTTATCACTCACTTGGCTCGTCACCTTAGCAGTTACTGGAGCACTTGATGCCACGGCTTGACGAATTTCTCTCTCTCGAATCTTGATGGCACGGATGCTAGATTCGTTGCGTCCGTATTTACGCGCCACGTTTGTGATGGACATACCGTCTCTCAATAAGTCCAACACAGCCAGTTTTTCCTCCAGCGTTGGAACAGATCGCTGTTTGTTTGGTTGAGCACCAGATGAAGTAGGTGCCTTGCGTTTAGGGGCCATGTTATACAGTACGAAAAATACGTACTGTATCTTTAAACAGTACAGGCACAGTAGAATCTCACGCAGCGCGGCGAGATCCGCACAGTATGAGAGGCACAGGGGGACGGAGTACTGTAGTGGGAACAGCAGATTCACTTCTCCCATCTCACACTCACTCCGGGGCAGATGCACTATTTAAACTGTTTTGGTTTTTTTGCCAACCCTCCAGGGTTGTTATAGGGGAGAACCTTATCACAGGCCTAAAGACATGCTGTTGCTGTCAAGTCCCCCCCAAAAATATTTTAGTGGGAACAGCAGATTCGCGTCTCACGCTGGTGGAATCGCCGTTGTTGTTTGTTTTGTTTTTTGTTTCCTCTTTCCCCGACCGCGTGAAGCTGAAATCGCGCATGTTAAATGCACGTAAGATGCGACAGACCTGTATTTTAAGATACAACAAAACATAAAGTACAGCAGCACAGTGCAGTATAAGCCACCAGCAATGAGCCAGGAACTCTCAAACTTAAATGACCCTCCTCTTCCAATAGTTCTCCACCTTCAAAATTCCCCCCATATCCCTTTTTACATATTCCTCAGAAAAAAGATAAGCTTTGCAGTGTGTCCTGAAGATCTCCAAATTTCGACCATTACAACCAAACTGGGGAGTGAATTCCAAAACTGAGGGGCCCTCAGAGTGCGCCCACACAATATCTCCCCCTATTCTTTTATACTAATAGGCCTTCAGCTTATCTCTGCTATGGTGGTGGTATGGAACGTGATGGAGAGAAATTTCCATCCCCTTTGCTGGTCAGGCTAATGTAATGATTTATACAGGAAATCATCGTGTGGTATTAACAGAAGCATGTAAGATATAGTTAAGCTAATTAAGAAATTCAGGTGCAGTGGTAATTTGCAAGATGGGAGTTCATAAAGCAATAAAACACTAAGAGAACTTCTGCTGAAATAGGTATTTCCTAAAACAGCACCTGTCCCTGAAGAAAGGAAGGTTACAAATATTGCACCTATCTTCAAAAAGAAAATAGTGATCCCTGAAACTATAGATCTGTGAATCGCATCTCAGTACCATATAAACTTTAAGGACAGCATAATACAGCACTTGGTTAAACAGTGACCAAATCATTACTACTTGAGTAAGCTTATACTTCTCTGAACTATTATTTTATAGAAAAATAGTGAAATAATGGAAAACGGGGAGCTGTTGGATGCACTTTAGCTAATAATTAATTGGAAGATGGATTGTTAAATTGGCTTTTGAAAAATTTATTTGTAAGAAGCTATTAAAATAATTGCAATTCTGTTTTGTAAAATGACTGTAAAAATGGTATTGAGGAGTTTCCGTGCTGACATAGTGATTTAATGGGCTAGTTGCCCTGTAAAACAGCTTGGCTGTCTCCTTTGTGAAATCAATTTGTGATCTGTTAGTCAAGCTGGATTCTTCTCTTGTCACTAATATTTATCAATAATCTTGCAAGTGAGACTATTCTCTCATACTTTGGATTGTCTGTTTCATTTAGGCCCTGGATAACGAATGTGCAGAAAGCTAGTGTATCGGAGATGTTGCATAGTTGTTACTGATGACATTATTTGGTTTTCAAGATCTTTAGTACTAGTAGCAATGTGCTGGCTCTACAATGCTATTTTAATCACTTTTCAGAGTAGAATATTCCTTAAAGTCCTGTTATTGATCAACACATATAAATAAGGAACAGTTGTACAACATGGCTACTCAGCATGGGCAGATGCTGATAGTGGTTTGTCCCAATCAGCAGCATTGGAATCAGGGTCATTAAGGAGAATTGTGGAAAACTATAGAAGAATCTAACTTAACTAGTAGCAATCAGATGAGTTGGTGGAATGATGTTGGATAATTGTGATAAACATAAGGTAAATGCAAATTGAGGAAATATCCCATTTCAGCCCAGAAAGCTCATTTTCCCATCACCATGAAAAACTAAAATTTTTGATGCTGGTGGAGACATCTAGCTTTCTATTTTGAGTACATGGAAGCACCTTTCTGTTGGCTGTTTTGGGCACTCTCTTCCTGCTTAGAGAGTACTTAAATTCCCTACCCCACTTTCTAATCTTGATTAGACTACAGCTTCTTAATTTAGGTGATGGTGACCTGACTTCTACTTAGCATGGGCTTGTCTACACTGGCACTTTACAGCGCTGCAACTTTCTTGATCAGGGGTGTGAAAAAACACTCCCTGAGCGCAGCAAATTTCAGCAGTGTAAAGCACCAGTGTAGAGAGTGCACCAGCGCTGGGAGCCGCACCCTTCGTGGAGGTGGGTTTTTTTAGAGCCCTGGGAGGGCTGTCTCCCAGCACTCAGTCGCGACTACACAAGCCATGTTAAAGCGCTGCAGTGGCAGCACTTTAACGTTGCCAGTGTAGACTAGCCCCATGTCTCCTTGCCTCTAATGCTGCACAAATGTGAAGTGTGCATTTTGGAAGGGCAGGGTGGAGAGTGAACTTGTGGAAAAACTCAAGTGCCAGTCTCAGTCCTTTGGCCTTTGAGACAATGTAGAAAAGGCAGGCTTTCTGTGAGGGAATTATCAAGCAGCACAGAGTTGGAAGACCTGTGATGAACAAGGCTAAGAACATGACAATCTGTTTCAATATCTTTTGAGCAGCAGTGTATCTATTGAGGCCAATGTGGCTGACTCATTGTCTTCTGATAGTTGGGAGGAAGGATTAGGTTTCTTCAAGGTTGGACTAGCCCCTAATTTTATATTCCTGCGTTGTGTTCATAATACAGCATATTCCAATCCATGTAATATCTTTGTCTATTAACCAAAACTAATATGTCCTTAGTCCTCATGTACAACCATTGTAATTAATCATCCTAACAAGATACAAACTCAGAATAAAAAGAGCAGGTGCCAAATACTGCATAGAAGCCTGAATGCAGAGATTTCCATATCTAATTTGACACATCTAATTAGATATTTTACCAACTATGTATATACACTGCCGTACTAGATCAAATAACTGACCCATCTAGTTGAATATCCTTATGTTGGAAAATATTGCAAGTTTAGAAAGAAGGCCTAAAATTTTATAACCACATAACTCTGCAATATTATATCATTGGGAGAATGCCTTTCTGACCACAGCTGTTGGCCACCATGTGGCCTGAATCATGAGAATTGAAAACCATGTAATTTATTCTAACTAGGAGAATCTCACATTCTATTCTTATTCGTGTACTACTTGCACAACTGTATTTGCTTCAATAATATATTATAGGACTGAGTTCTACCAGCTAATTAATTACATTAAAGTATTAAAATATAAAATGAGTACTTATTTGACTATCTCAAACATGTTTATCCTTTTGTGATATCATGCCCTCGCTTAATCTAACAAGGTTTACCACAACCAGAAATGTCATATTTTTCTTATTTATTTATCTTTGCAGGCAGCATGGGTAAAGAATATAAAAAGACCTGTTAGCCACCAATACAAACTTTCCCAAAATAAAGAAGTTTGACTAGTTCTAAGGCACCTGTCTTCAAAAGACCTTACTAAAACTATCCTTGTATTGTTTTGTTAGTGATTTTGAGACCACTTATATCTGACAGCAAAATGCCCAAGTTAAAGCATAAGTTACCTACCATCTGTGGATAGTTATCTTCAGATTTTGTTCCTCTGGTTTCTCCTCTTCTTCCCCCCCCCCTTTTTTTTTTTTTTTTATGGCACGATACTAGATCCTGTGTCACAGGAAGTGTTTAACTAGAGCTTAGAGTACAGTATTACAGCATTAATGTTTTCATTCATAAAGGCCTTTGAACCCTTGCTGTTTCTATCTGCAAAGCAGGGATTAAGTGTGAGAAATACAGTAATTTAAATTTAGCTGTGATAAAGAACACCCCTGGACACCCTAGAATGTGACAGTAGTGTCATAAGGAATGTGGGGAAATTGACAGTAATACTACCTTCTGTCTCTTCACATGGAGAGGGTCATTAGAATCAGGGTTGAGTCTCAAATTTTTCTGCAAGTTCAGTTGATTTAGATAACAGTAGTCAGAATACAGATATTCTAGACCTAGGTTGGTGTTTTTTCCTTACATTTTATTAAAAAACAAACCAAAAAAAACCCCACAAAAACTTCCATCTTGAATAATTTGATATAAGATACAGAATTGTCCTTTTAGAAATTAGTGGAAAATAATGTATTTACTTTAGTCAGAATACTTCCTAGAAATCATTAGCACAAGGATAACCTTTTGGAGCCCACCCTGTCTGCCAAATAATGTTTAGCAAGAGAATAGATCTGTCCTGGAAAATGGTGTAGGGGAGGGAATTTCCTTTGCTTTCTAGGAGTTAGGGAGGCTTTAAATTGGGAAGAGGTGAGGTTCTACACTAGACAGAAAGAGAAGGGAATCTGGGCCTAGTAACCCATATTTTGTAGGAAGTAGACTTGAAATCTAAATTCCCAGTCCGGAATGAAGAAAATAGTTGTGCTGCTGGGTGACTTCAACAGAAGTGCAGTAATAGGATTAGAAAGAATTGGGTGGATGAGTAATTGGGATAAAATCCATGTGCTTGTTGGATTAATCTGGTTGAGGAGGTTCCAAGGGAAGAAAGCAAATCCACTCAGAAGCTTGATTTAAAAATTAATCAAAATTCACCAAAGAACAAGTGCCAGGAAAACATCTGCATGACAAGAATAGTGGCACCCCAATCCAGGCAAAAGCACATTGAGGTTCTGCTTGTTGTGGTGTGGACAGAAGGCAGTTTCCTTTGTGATTATGTACTCAGTTAAGAATTTAAATTCAAGCCCCTCTAATCCCCCCACTCCTTCAGCTTATGTACAATATCATAGATTCCTTAAGGGAAGAGTAGAATCGCTCAAGGAGTTGTATGCTGCTGTGGAACTAAATGTACAAGTTCAGTGTTTAATCACATTTGTATAATAGTCAGCTTGGGCCAATTTTATTTCACATGAAAACTTACAAGATATCTTGAACACTTCCACCTATCCTTACACAATTGCTTGTCATAATCCTTTTTCTCTCTTCAGTCTTCTATATCTGTTTAAATGTTGAGCTTCTAGTGCCTCCCAAATACCACAAGGAAACAGCTAAATCCTTGATCTCATCTCCCATATGAGTTAAATGGTCTAAACACAAAGTTGCACTAGGGTAATAAAAATTAGTTTTAAAATACACTGAGGTAAACTCCTGGGTGGACATTTTTCATTTGATTTAAACCTGGCTTATATTGGTTTGAGAATGTCCACACAGGAGTTGGGACCACTTTAACAAAATTTGTTTTAAAACTAATGTTAAACAGGTGCAACGGTGTGTGTGGCCTGAACCTCAGAGTTCAGGGTTTGACTTCATCCAGTTGAGGTTCAGTATCATGAGTTGTCTCCTCACACGTTTTCGTTAGGTACTACAGAATGCTTGATGTGGTCTTCGGCAGGATGGGGGGGAGGGATAGCTCAGTGGTTTGAGCATTGGCCTGCTAAACCCAGGGTTGTGAGTTCAATCCTTGAGGGGGCCACCTAGGGATCTGGGGCAAAAATTGGTCCTGCTAGTGAAGGCAGGGGGCTGGACTCAATGACCTTTCGGGGTCCCTTCCAGCTCTATAAGATAGGTATATCTCTATATATTATATTATACTGAAGACTGCTGTCAAACACTAAATCCTCCTTGAATATATACTGCTTTGGGAGGTCCGTTGGACTTGTGTAGGCTATCAAAGAAAGAGGGACATTTTCCTCTATCAGTTTTCTAAGAGTTTTGGTAGTGCCAGTATGGGCTCATTCTTCACTTAGATTAGCTATAGCGCTATTAAGTTACAATGAGGCTATCATTTGAGCTGAATGTGAATTTTTAAGTTAGTTCTCTATATGGAAATGCTTTCAGAGTACTCAAATGCAATTTGAGACTGCTATACTTCTATCTATGGCAGGGGTAGGCAACCTATGGCACACGTGCCGAAGGCGGCACGCAAGCTGATTTTCAGTGGCACTCATGCTGCCCGGGTCCTGGCCATTGGTCTGGGGGGCTCTGCATTTTAATTTAATTTTAAATGAAGCTTCTTTAAACATTTAAAAAACCTTATTTACTTTACTTGCAACAATAGTTTAGTTATATATTATAGACTTATAGAAAGAGACCTTCTAAAAACGTTGAAATGTATGACTGGCACATGAAACCTTAAGTTAGAGTGAATAAATGAAGCCTCGGCACACCACTTCTGAAAGGTTGCTGACCCCGATCTATGGGGTATGATGTAATCAAAATATTTAGTGTATTTTCTCCATTTTATCAGCCTATTTTGAGATCTTGAAGCAATACGGTGTTCCAGCCCAACGTTACTGACAGCTATCCTCTTCAAGCTTATCCATCAGTGCTGATATTGAACAACGGTGACAAGACAGAGCCTTGTTGAACTCCTGTGAAAGTAGGAAACCATGCTGTGTATTTGCTCTTGACCAAACACAGATTTCCATTCCATTATAGAGCTCTTCTATGAATGACCCTGTCTTCCTAGGAATGCCTCATCAGATCCCTTCAAGTTTGCTCAAAGGTCAGAAGGAAATCTATCAAAAATGCTGAGCATGCCTTATTAAATTCAGGAATCCTCTCAAAAAGCTGTCCCAAGGTAAAGATCTGGTCAGTAGTGGCACAACACGGTATTAAGTCACAATGAATATCCTGGCCTCTGTTTCCATGTTAATTTCTCGCATTAGCAGTGTGCATTGTGGCAAACACTTGTTTTGTGATTGACAACAGCATAATTTCTCTATAGTTGATAGACCATTATCTCCCTTCTTGAACAGAGGCAGAATAACACCCTTCTTCCAATCGTCAGGGATGATATTGGTGTGCCAGATGGACTGGAAGAGTGTATGCCCAATAATATTCTCTCCTTTCTTCAGCTACTCAAGGGTCGTGTTACAAGCTCATGGTGCCTTTCCTCACTTCTGTTTAGGAACTGTAGTATGAACCACTTCTTGGTTAACAGAAAGTGGCTTTATCAGGACTTCCTGTCTCATTTCAAGCAGAAGAGGGACACTAGATGAACAGTTGAGGAGCATCTTGAAATAATCTTCCCATTGATGCAACTGATCTTACATATTTGCTCATGCTGCCATCCCAGTTCTTTACTGGACAAGCTGATGATTTTCGACATTTTAATGGATGGGAGGAACTGTAACCCAAGCATCTGGACCTGTTTATTATTTTACTAGGGCTGTCGATTAATCGCAGTTAACTCATGCGATTAACTTAAAAAAATGAATCGCGATTAACCGCAGTTTTAATCGGACTGTTAAGCAATAGAATACCAATTGAAATGTATTAAATATTTTTGGATGTTTTTCTACATTTTCAAATATATTGATTTCTATTACAACACAATACAAAGTGTATAGTGCTCACATGATCATTTTTACAGTGCCAATATTTGTAATAAAAATATAAATAAAAAAAATGTATTTTTCAATTCACCTCATACACAATACAGTAGTGCAATCTCTTTATCGTGAAAGTGCAACTTACAAATGTAGAGACCCTGTTTAGCCAATAAGCAAAATATTCTCAAACACATTAGTAAATTTTCAACATGATATAAAGGGATTTGTCTCTGACTGATGCTAATGGGAGCTGTATGGCAAAATTATTTGCATATTGCTTTGAAACTTACCCCTACAGGTCCTAATAAAGGTCTTTTAAACACTGCTGAGAGCAAGTGATGTGAGATTTAAATCTCTCCCCATTTTTGCAATGAAAGATTTAAACTTACCTTGTGGATACAAGAGGCATTATGGGAAGAAATCAATGTCTTGTGTCCCTTAGACTTTGGGCAACTGAAGCATTTGTGCAAACAAAATGGCTTAAGTGCAGTGTCTTTATAGTTGGTTTTGCAACTTGACATTTACAGAGAAGCAAGATATATATTTTGCAGTGAAGTTGCCTTAGAGAAAGGACATGCTCTCAGGGTTCATTAGAACGCATATTAATAGTACTGAGAGAATGAAGCAGAGGGTTCCAGAAAGACCTCTGTCTTTCTCTCCATTTAAATTAACAAACCCAAAGATCACCTGTCGTCTCCTACATCCCCCCCCCAAAAAAAGAGGTAGTTAAAAATATCGCTACACATGAGATGTTCTATCCCATGAATCAGGATTAAGGCTTAATGTTTCTTACTTAGAAAAAAAATATTTTCAGCAGAGACACACTTGCCCAGTTCTCTTCTTTTATCCCCACATCAGATCCTGCCCTGGATCTTTCCCTCTGTCAGGCTAGATGACACGTTTCAGAGTAGCAGCCGTGTTAGTCTGTATCCGCAAAAAGAACAGGAGTACTTGTGGCACCTTAGAGACTAACACATTTATTTGAGGATAAGCTTTCGTGGGCTACAACCCACTTCTATGCATCCGATGGAGTGGGTTGTAGCCCACGAAAGCTTATGCTCAAATAAATGTGTTAGTCTACAAGGCTAGATAAGTACGTTTACATTAGTAGTCAGTCAGTTTGCTACCACCCTTTCAATTAAACAGAGAAGGTTACTAGGCAGTATTTCCCACCCTGGGTCTGAGTACACTGCCTCTGCTACATTCCTATTCTCCTCTGCTTTGTAAAGCTGAGGACCCAAACTCTGAGCAATACGGTTGCAATGCATTGTGCTGCTATACATTTCTAAGGTAGCTGACGAGACTGTTTTAAGAAAAGCAGTATTGCTGTGCACTGTAGCTATACTGCAGCCACGTATTACTATGTCATCTGTGCTGGATACTGTATTAACTCTTACATAACACTAAATATTCTAAAAAAACTGCATATTTTTATTGTAAATTTTTAATACTGAAAAACTAAGCCCATTTCTCCCCCTCTTCTCTCCCCACCTTCAGAAATCCCTAACCATCAAAATCCCTGTTCAAAATTTGGATCGGCAAATATCTTAGTAAAATATCACGCTTTGAACCCACTGGTTTTAGCACTGGTTTGTTTGCAGTTAGACTTGTGCAACTTGGAATTAGCATTGCGGTGTACTATTTTAGTCTCAGTAGGCTACTCATTAGTACAGGGAGCTTTATATGGGTGCCCAAATCCCTTCAGTTAAGTAGTCTTTAGGTTGGGGCTTACAGAGTTAGTGTATGACAAGATTGGGATTATTAACCATTATGTCACAGGTAAACCTTTAAATAGTGTTTTCCTCAAGTGTTTATATACCTACTATGATGGGTAGTATGTCTACATGGCAAATAAATAAATAAATAAAGTCAATCCTCGTGGCAGTGAGTCCAAGTCCAGGTCTACAGACTTGGGTTTGTGGGGTTCTTGATATGGTGCTAAAAATAGCCACGTAAACCCTAAAGGTTTCCAAACTTTTTGCTGGCATGATGCCATTTTAATAAAGTTTTTCCTGCATGGAGGAAGCCATTTTGAAGAGCAAAATGGTGTCCTTCATATATTGTGATCTTACACACACCATACATTCAAGACACACTGTGTGGGTCAAAATGGTGTCCTCCACAAAGTAGGGATCACTGCAACCCCATCTGCTGGTGGCATGACCCCATTAGGGGTTGCAACCCACAGTTTGGAAACCGCTGATGTAGATGCTTCTGTGAAGCTCAAGCTCTGAAACCTGGAGGAGGTGGGAGGGTTTCACAGCCAAGACACTATCATAATACAAATAATAAATAAAATAATGAGGGCCTACTCCAGAGAAGTCTTTAACTTTGGACTTCTTCGAGTAATAATGGGAGCTATCACTAGCAATGTAGAATGTTGATCACTGACTGGGAGTAGGGCAACACCATTAACCACTAAATATATTCAAACCCCAATACAAAGAATAAATAAATCCCTCCCAGACAAGGGGAAAACTTCCAAAAGTAAAAGCAATCATACTTTATTTTTTGCATGGCTTCTTCCCTGCCTGCTTGTTTCTGTTTTTGATCCAAATATATGCACAGATGCTCCCTGAGGACTGGATTCTTTTTTTTAATTAACAAAGGTTTAATTAACTTTTTGTCAGAGGATGCTGGGATATTTTTGTTGCATAGAACTTTATACAATTTATATTTATGATGTGGAGGCTAAGTGGTCTGAACACACTTATCCTGTGTGCTTTCAGGCTTCTTGTGGGAAGGAACTGCCTTTATTGTCAGGTATCCTTCCTTGTGTGTAAATATGTTGGCTTCTTTTCACCTGAGAGGAAAGAACTTTCTCCTAGTATGTGTGAAGATAAAACCCTGGCCTCCATGTGACCTATGGGAAGCGCAGCAACTGCTGTGACACTTGCAGTCTTTGTCAACAAAACATGAAGGGGCTAAACACATGAAACTAAATGAGAAGAGAGCTACTTTTACATTTCCTTTGAGGTCTATTGTTACTGCTTGTGTATTTTGGCTTTGCTGGGGAAGAGAGCCTCACAATTCTCAGGTGTGTTGGGGAGGCCTTCAGTACTATTTCCTTTCTGCTGGAAAATGATGTGTTCTGCCTTTTAATCTAAAAGTTGATATCCTGCAAGCACTTAGTGGTTTAGGTCGTGCCTCTTCTTGAGTGTCGAAATTTGTGTTGAGTTTTGATTGAATTAAGCTGCTGTTACTTCATTAATTGTGCCTTGTGCTGTAATTTTTAATTTAATGTAGCATAAATGAATTCTGGCTGTATTGTGCCTGGTTCACAGTTCTTATTTTTCCCAAAGCCTTCCAATGTGGGTTAGTATATTGTACTCTGAGCAGAACAAGGAAGATTTTTTTGCATGTTTGCAGGAATCTCTTTAGCTGCATGTGAAACAAGTATTTTTTAAAAATTGAGCTAATACGAAGGCATTAGTGTCCTAAGAATAGTTTTTCCGCAAATTTTCTGAGGCAGTGTGACAATGCAAGTGATCCAGGGTTGAAATTGAACTTTGGTCATTGTAAAGTGCCAGCAGATTAGTCACTACTTTGGCCTTAGTGTAAACCAGGGGTAGGCAACCTATGGCACACGTGCCGAACGCGGCACACGAGCTGATTTTCAGTGGCATTCACACTGCCCGGGTCCTGGCCACTGGTCCAGGGGGCTCTGCATTTTAATTTAATTTTAAATTAAGCTTCTTAAACATTTTAAAAACCTTATTTATTTTACATACAACAATAGTTTAGTTATATATTATAGACTTATAGAAAGAGACCTTCTAAAAAGGTTAAAATGTATTACTGGCACGCGAAACCTTAAATTGGAGTGAATAAATGAAGACTCGGCACACCACTTCTGAAAGGTTGCCGACCCCTGGTGTAAACCTACAGAATGTTTCCCAGGGAGGCTAATCTGTGGCTTAAGAACCTGGCATTAGTACTCTTATCCAAATTGTGCTGTTAAGATATACAGGGCAAGCAACTGTGTAGATTGCTTGCTGTTTCCAAGTTGGCAACGCTTGCTGACTTCTGCCTTTGGAATCCTCCCAAAAGTTAAATTTACCCAGCAAGCGAGTGCTGTTGCACTTTGCATTTAGTTTCTCAATATAACTTGTTCCCCAATGGAGAACTGAATTCTTTTTCAGAGGATGTTTATTGACCTCTTCTCAGTTTTGATTTTGTTGGTAATTCTACAGCAGAGAATAAGGACAAATTATAAAATGGCATTAGGTGATTCTGCCTTTAACTGGTCAATAGCTGTGGCGATATCTTGTGATGCCTACCAGTAAGCAAATGGTATGGTGTCATGTCATATTAGCTGAAAGCACCTTCCTAGTTAATGTCTGTTGCCTATTCAATTCACAGGTGTTCCATGTACTCTTAAATGTTTAATGTTTTAAAATATTTTCTCCAACTTTGTATAGAAAATAGCATTGTGCCCACACCTGCCTCCCTTGTGTGCCCCTCCACCTCTATTTTCTTCCTCCATTTTTAACTCCCAGTCCTCTTCCTTGCTAGCTCTCTTGTTAAATTACAAAATGGTGCTTATTGACCTCACTGTTAAAAGGCTGCTAGGAGAGGGTCTCAACTAAGCTATAGCATTTTAAAGAAGAGAATTTTGATTATTGAGAAAATTACCATTTGAGTTTGTTCAGCTGGTTCTCCAATGATTTGAAGTGATTCCTGGAAGCATTTAAATGGAAGGAGTGTTGTGAGCCTGTTCTTGCAATATAAATATGGGGGAGACAGCAGGGAAGCAAAAATGGGAGCATAGCTGGGAGCAATGAGGAAAAGGGAGGTAGAGTGTAGGGCAAGGAGGGTACTTCAAAAGAGGGATGGAGAGAACTTTTTTTTTTAAAACTGAAAACAAAAATTAAGTTACAAAGAAAAGACCATTCTTTTCAGTTTTGTTTAAATGTTGAAAATAGATTATTTATTGGAGCAACAATATTTTTAAAACATTGTATAAACTACCCGTATATACTCGTTCATAAGCCGAATTTTTTTTAGTAAAAAAGTGAAGCATTAAAGAGCAGGGGTCAGCTTATCAACGGGTCTACACCAAAATTTGACAATTTTAAGCTCTATTGAATTGAATATCTAATACGTAGTTATTTTGTTCACCTGCAGTGTTCGCAGGAACAGAGCCCCTCAGCTCCCAGTGGCTGCGGTTTGCCATTCCCAGCCAATGGGAGCTGCGGGAAGTGGCGGCCAGCAGGTCTCTTTGCCTGCACCACTTCTCGCAGCTCCCATTGGCTGGGAACGGCAAACCGCGGCCACTGGGAGCTGAGGGGTTACGTGTCTGCGAACACTCCAGGTAAACAAAACGTCCCGGCCTGCTAGTGGCTTATCCCAATGGGCTGGGAGCCAAAGTTTGTCAACCTCTGAAATATGGGGTCGGCCTATGAAAGGGTCATACAGTTTTTGCCATTTTTTACTTATCCATCTTGGAGGGTCGGCTTATAAACGAATGGGCTAATGAACGAGTATATATGGTAGTTTCTCTTCAATATTTAACATAGCTATGTGGTAATCTTAGCAAGACACTTCAGTGCGTGCCAGCTTCTGTAATGTCACCATTGTTTAGGTGACTGATACCCTGCCTTCAGCCTCATACTTTGCACCACAGGTGTGACAATACTGTACTGTGCCACAACTTGACATAATTTTATAGATACAACTTATTTGTAATTCTTGTCCCACTATCTTGGATCCAAAGCAAGGTTTAAAAAGGAAAAATGCAATGTAACTGCAACACCACATCTGTCTCTGAAAATCTTACGTAAAAAAAGTTCTATGCAAAAAGAGATTTATTACTACTTTAACTTACCCCTATGATACATATTGTATTTTTGATAACTAGCTAACTGTTAAATTAATAAGACTTACAGGACTGAAACTTATCCATGCTTTGCTTGAGCCTAAAGGTGAGTTTTACAAAATCTGTTCAGGTGCTCTTGAGTAATCAAAGCAGAAGAAACAAAAAAAAAACAAAAAAATTTAAAACTCGAAAAGCCTTTTTTTCTGTGTGGTTAACTTCAGACTTCACATTTGTCTAGATCTCACTGAGGAACAGTTGGCACATGTGGAAAGTTTTAAAATGCACAATTTCCTGCAACACTATGCAATTATTTAAAAATTGCATAGCTGTATAGTACAATAGGTAGATACTGGTGTGTACTAAATGTTAGTGTTTAATACCTGCAGAGTTGTACAAAAAATTAACGGTGTGTTTGTCCTGATCTGTTTGGGAAATATTGAAATTAATCCTTTGTTTCTAATGGAGCTGAAGTAATAAAATTTGTTGTTTGTGCACCAGGATCACTGATGACAGCTCAACTTGGAGAATAGTTTAATGCTTATACTGTTGGAAAAATAAAGCTCTGTGTAAATGCTTTGTATTTGTTAGATAATGTTAGTTTAATGCTTATACTGTTGGAAAAATAAAGCTCTGTGTAAATGCTTTTGTATTTGTTGGATAGTGTTGCTACAGAACCAATCTAGAACTCTCAATGCTTTTTTGTGGTTCTCACAATAATGGCTTTTTGAATAAAATAAGTCAGCAACTAAATTGTAATTAACACAGTAAATCAAAATAGGAGAAAGTCATTGCAGATGTAATTAGTGTTACTTCTATGTGGAACTAGATGGGATTTTCTTGTAGGGTTTATTGCTGACCCCAATAGGCCCTTAATTGAAGATCCACTTTTTCAAGGAATTTGGCCAAAAATTGGTAAATGTAAGTTGATAGATCTTAGCTAAGGCAACAGAGTAACTACATTTTTTTTATAAAAAGAGCAACCATAACAATGACAAATATTTGTGGGTTACAGCTGACCTGGATCCATGAAGACATGTCAGGTCCTGTGAGTGAAATGGAATAGTATTAATTTGTGGTAATTGTTTAAAAAATTCCCTGCATTCATGTTCGTTACATATACATCTAAATAAATCATGTAGCCAATTAAGTTATAGGCTATGTAGAAACTTTTTGTAAGCAAGCAAAACCTAATATATTTCCAAGAAAATTATTTGTAAACTAACATTAAAGTTGGAAATGCATAACAATATCGTGGGGGTAGGAAATGTATGATAAGCATTATAGTTCTAAAAATGTAAGTCAAACTCAAAAGTTAAGGTTACCATTAAAGAAAAACAAACAAACAAAAACTGTGTGGAAATAGTGTTATGGTATCCCAAAGAACTTTAGCTCTTTCCTCATATTCCAATCACTTGGTACACTTCCGTGTAAAGTAGATAAATGTCTGATAGGTATCACAACTGACATTTTAAACCTTGCATGCCTTGCCAGTTCAGACAGGAACTTAACTGGCTGGCTGCATGTTAGACAGTGTGTGCTTTGGTGACTCACATGGGGCTATAGACATTTAAAACTATTTCCAAAATGGTTTCAACAACACAGTATAATTAGCTTAACTGAAAGGTATACAAGGTTTAAGAAATAAGCGACAGGGAGCCCAATAATTTTGGATGCTAAAGGATTTGATAGATGTAAAATTGTTAATATCTTGAATGATGAATGATATAGGAAGAAGATGGGATTTCAGTCATACAGGTCTTAGTATATATGGAAGTATAATACCTAATCATTCATTCATTTAGCCTCTCAGACTCTGAAGCAGATAAGTATTATCCCATCTTGTATATGAAACTGAGGCACCAGAGATTAAGTGATTATTATTTTTTTCTCCCAGGTCATACAGGGAGTCTGTAGGAGAGCCAGGAATAGAACTGGGGCATCAGGCCACTCAGTCTTGTGCCTCAGTCAGAAGACCAACATTGTGTTTTTTGTGATAGGGAGGATGTTATTGCTCTCTCATCAAAGGAGGATAGACTGGAGACTGGTCTTAGGTTAAGATGGCACATCCATAGTCAATGAGTGATGTATACATTTGTATGTCTAGCATGTGGCTCATAGTCATAGCTAATACTAAAACGATGTGTATGTTATGATGGAGCAGTAACATGATCATAGTTAAGATTGCATCAGGGTTTATAACTATATAATAAAATAAGTACTTTTTGAGGTGGGGTGACCACAATGGCACGCGGTATTCATGGTGTGGGCATCCTATTTGTTTATATAGTGGCATTATGATATTTTCTCATCTTCCCTTTCCAAATGGTTCCTAACATTATTAGCTTTTATTTTTTGACTGCTACTGCACATTGACCGATGTTTTTAGAGAACTATTCACAATGACGGCAAGAGCTCTTTCTTGAGTGGTAACAGCTAATTTAGACCCCATCATTTTATATGTATAGTTGGGATTATGTTTTCCAATATACATTACTTTGCATTTATCAGCATTAAATTTCATCTGCCATTTTGTTGTCCAGTCACCCAGTTTTGTGAGGTCCCTTTGTAGCTCTTCAGTCAGCTGTGGACTTAACTGTCTTGAATAATTTTGTATTGTCTGCAAACTTTGCCACCTCACTGTTTACCTCTTTTTCCACCCGATTTATGAATGTTGAACAGCACAGGCCCCAGTACAGTACAGATCATTGGGGAACCCTGTTATTTACCTCTCTCCACTGTGAAAACTGACCATTTATTCCTCTCCTGTGTTTCCTGTCTTTCAGCGAGTTACAGATCCAGTTGCTTATCCCATGACTCCTTACTTTGCTTAAGAGCCTTTGATGAGGGACCTTGTCAAGGTCTTTCTGAAAGTCCAGGTACATTGTATCCACTGGATCACCCTTGTCCATATGTTTGTTGACCCCCTCATAGAATTCTAATAGACTGGTGATGCCTGATTTCCCTTTATAAAATCTATGTTGACTCTTCCCCAGCATATCTTGTTCATCTGTGTGCCTGATAATTCTGTTCTTTACTACAGTTTCAACCAATTTGACTGATTCTGAAGTTAGGCTTACTGGCCTGTAATAGTCAGGATTGTCTCTGGAGCCTTTTTTAAAAATTGGCATTACATTAGCTATCCTCCAGTCATCTGGTACAGTGCTGATTTAACCGATAGGTTATATACCACAGTTAGTAGTTCTGCAGTTTCATATATGAGTTCCTTCAGAACTCTTGGGTGAATACCATCTGGTCCTGATGACTCATTACTGTTTAATTTATCAGTTTGTTCCAAAACATCCTCTATTGACAGCTCAGTCTGGGACAGTTCCTCAGATTTGTCACCTAAAAAGAATGGCTCAGGTGTGGGAGTCTCCCTCACATACTCTGCAGTGAAGAGTGATGCAAAGAATTAATTTAGCTTCTCCACAGCCATCTTGTCTTAATGAGTGCTCCTTTAACACCTCAGTCATCCAGTGGCCCCACTGATTGATTGTTTGGCAAGCTTCCTGCTTCTGATGTGCTTAAAACAATTTTTGCTGTTAGTTTTTGTCTTTTGCTAGTTGTTTTACAAATTGTTTTTTGGCTTACCTAATCATACTTTTACACTTGACTTGCCAAAGTTTATGCTCCTTTCTACTTTCCTCAGTAGGATTTGACTTCCAATTTTTAAATGATGTCTTTTTGTCTCTAACTGCCTCTTTCACTCTGTTTAGCCGTCATGGCATTTTTTTAGTTCTATTACTTTTTTTATTTATTGGGTTATACATATAGTCTGAGCCTCTATTATGGTGTGTTTAAAAAGTTTCCATTCAGCTTGCAAGCATTTCACTCTTGTGACTGTTCCGTTTAACTTCAATTTGACTAGCCTCCTTATTTTTTGTGTAGTTCCCTTTTGGAAGTTAAGGATTTCTTTGGTATTTTCCCCCATACAAGGATGTTAAAATTTATTACATTATGGTCGCTATTAGTGAGTTGTTCAGCTATATTCACCTCTTGGACCAAATCCTGTCCACCCCTTAGGGCTAAATCAAGAATTGCCTCTCCTCTTGTGGGATCCAGGACTAGCTGCTCCAAGAAGCAGTCATTAATGGTGTCTAGAAATTTTATCTCTGTATCCCGTCATGAGGTGACATGTTCCCAGTCAGTATTGGGATACTTAAAATCCCCCATTATTATTGGGTTTTCTGTTTTGTTTTGTTTTGTTTGTTTGTTTTTACCCTGCATCCTCTCTAAACTCCCTGAGTATTTATCTATCACCGTCACCTGTTGGTCAGGTGGTCGGTTGCCTATTCCTACTGCTATACTCTTAACTACTTAACAACCATGTAAAAGAAGCAGTGAGAGATAAAAAGACTTCCTTTAAAAAGTGGAAGTCAAATCCTAGTGAGGCAAATAGAAAGGAGCATAAACACTACCAAATTAAGTGCAAGAATGTAATAAGAAAAGCCAAAGAGGAGTTTGAAGAACGGCTAGCCAAAAACTCCAAAGGTAATAACAAAATGTTTTTTAAGTACATCAGGAGCAGGAAGCCTGCTAAACAACCAGTGGGGCCCCTTGATGATCGAGATACAAAAGGAGCACTTAAAGACGATAAAGTCATTGCGGAGAAACTAAATGGATTCTTTGCTTCAGTCTTCACGGCTGAGGATGTTAGGGAGATTCCCAAACCTGAGCCGGCTTTTGTAGGTGACAAATCTGAGGAACTATCACAGATTGAAGTGTCACTAGAGGAGGTTTTAAATTAATTGATAAACTTAACATTAACAAGTCACCGGGACCAGATGGCATTCACCCAAGAGTTCTGAAAGAACTCAAATGTGAAGTTGCGGAACTATTAACTAAGGTTTGTAACTTGTCCTTTAAATCGGCTTCTGTACCCAATGACTGGAAGTTAGCTAATGTAACGCCAATATTTAAAAAGGGCTCTAGAGGTGATCCCGGCAATTACAGACCTGTAAGTCTAACGTCGGTACCGGGCAAATTAGTCGAAACAATAGTTAAGAATAAAATTGTCAGACACATAGAAAAACATAAACTGTTGAGCAATAGTCAACATGGTTTCTGTAAAGGGAAATCGTGTCTTACTAATCTATTAGAGTTCTTTGAAGGGGTCAACAAACATGTGGACAAGGGGGATCCGGTGGACATAGTGTACTTAGATTTCCAGAAAGCCTTTGACAAGGTCCCTCACCAAAGGCTCCTACGTAAATTAAGCTGTCATGGGATAAAAGGGAAGGTCCTTTCATGGATTGAGAACTGGTTAAAGGACAGGGAACAAAGGGTAGGAATTAATGGTAAATTCTCAGAATGGAGAGAGGTAACTAGTGGTGTTCCCCAAGGGTCAGTCCTAGGACCAATCCTATTCAATTTATTCATAAATGATCTGGAGAAAGGGGTAAACAGTGAGGTGGCAAAGTTTGCAGATGATACTAAACTACTCAAGATAGTTAAGACCAAAGCAGATTGTGAAGAACTTCAAAAAGATCTCACAAAACTAAGTGATTGGGCAACAAAATGGCAAATGAAATTTAATGTGGATAAATGTAAAGTAATGCACATTGGAAAAAATAACCCCAACTATACATACAACATGATGGGGGCTAATTTAGCTACAACGAGTCAGGAAAAAGATCTTGGCGTCATTGTGGATAGTTCTCTAAAGATGTCCACGCAGTGTGCAGAGGCGGTCAAAAAAGCAAACAGGATGTTAGGAATCATTAAAAAGGGGATAGAGAATAAGACAGAGAATATATTATTGCCCTTATATAAATCCATGGTACGCCCACATCTCGAATACTGTGTACAGATGTGGTCTCCTCACCTCAAAAAGGATATTCTAGCACTAGAAAAGGTTCAGAAAAGGGCAACTAAAATGATTAGGGGTTTAGAGAGGGTCCCATACGAGGAGAGATTAGAGAGGCTGGGACTCTTCGGCTTGGAAAAGAGAAGACTAAGGGGGGACATGATAGAGGTATATAAAATCATGAGTGATGTTGAGAAAGTGGATAAGGAAAAGTTATTTACTTATTCCCATAATACAAGAACTAGGGGTCACCAAATGAAATTAATAGGCAGCAGGTTTAAAACAAATAAAAGGAAGTTCTTCTTCACGCAGCGCACAGTCAACTTGTGGAACTCCTTACCTGAGGAGGTTGTGAAGGCTAGGACTATAACAGCGTTTAAAAGAGAACTGGATAAATTCATGGTGGTTAAGTCCATTAATGGCTATTAGCCAGGATGGGTAAGGAATGGTGTCCCTAGCCTCTGTTTGTCAGAGGGTGGAGATGGATGGCAGGAAAGAGATCACTTGATCATTGCCTGTTAGGTTCACTCCCTCTGGGGCACCTGGCATTGGCCACTGTCGGTAGACAGGATACTGGGCTAGATGGACCTTTGGTCTGACCCGGTACGGCCGTTCTTATGTTCTTATTATTCAAGCATGGCATTTCGATCAATAGAGATTGTTGTAGTATTTGATTAATTTAAGATTTTTACTATATTTGACTCTGCTTTCTTTCGCATATAATGCCATTCCAACCGTGCGAGCTACTCTGTCATTACTATATATTTGTACCCTGGTATTACGTATCCTATTGATTATCTGTGAAATAACTATAAAACAAACAATGAACCTCAATGGGAGTTTGAAACTTGAGTATTAAGAGTTTGCTTTGTTTCTTTCAGGTCTCTTAACATGGACTTTGAGAATCAAGACAAAGAGAAAGACAGCAGCGGTTCACCTGGGTCTTTTAATGGCAACAGCACCAATAACAGTAAGTACTCTCCAACTGCTCACATTAGTCCTTCCTGTCTTCCCATTGGCCAAGCTAGTATGCTGCATTCAGGAATTTATCATGTTTTATGTTCTTGCCCTGTGCTGCTTGAATTCTTATGATGTAGTGAAAACATTCTGTGTAGGCCAATCTGACGTGCAGACTTATGAACTGTGAGCCCCATAGTGCTGTTATTAAATATGCCCATGGACACTAAGAATTCAAAACATTCATATGTACACTATTGCAGGCTTCACAGTTGTGATAGAGGTGGAAGACTTCTCTTCTTAGCTCTTTTGAACAGTTAGTATGAAAAATAGATTGTAATTAAATTACATGCTTTTCTGTGTTGTTTATCACTATAAAGTACCTGAGTGTGTCACAAGCACTGATGAATTTACCCTCAAATTTACTTAAGACATGGGGAAATATTATTCAGTTTTACCAATAAGTAAACCTTGAGACACAGAGGTCAAATAACTTGTCCAAAGACACACAGGAAGACTGACAGAACTGAGAGTACAGCCCAGATCTCTTGAATCCCAGTCCACATTTTAAAATCTGGTCTTGTTTGGCAAAGCAGTAACACTGTGTTGCGTGATTCTGTATTCCAACCTGAGTGTCTTTACTTAAATTGTTAGAGGTTGAGAGTTAATGTGCAGTGCTACCATGTCCCATTTAAAATATGGGGTTCATTCTTAAAGCAAAAAGGGGTGAGTGAATAAGAATCTAACTTCACATGGGCTTTGGGTGCTATTTAGGATACAAGTAAGTTGCTCTGCTAAAATGGGATGGGCCCAAGCAAGATGCGCTGAACTCCTTGGCTTTATTATTGCTCCCTGAAGCTCAAAAGAGGCTGACTTTGAGTCCCTTCTCAGCTCTTTACAGAATGTAAAATTTTGAGCCAGTAGGCTTCCAAAAAATAATTTACAATACCCCACATAGGCCAGATATTCACATTTTAAGGGAGATTGGTAAATTAACTGTTCTGACACAGCAGTTTAGTCAAGGTCTGTGGTGTATATAGCTCTGATTTTAAAAGATGTTATTACTTTCAGGGTGGCACCCTTGTCTGCTGTTAAGCAGTTCAGTTTGGAGGAACTTACTTCACATTTATTCATGTACTTGTATGTTCCCCATCAATGTAGCATCTGAGACAAAGGGTTTTACTGAGTGATACTAGCTGTGCATGTATCATTTGTTCTGTTTTTTTAATATAGTCTCATCCTTGTTGCCCGTTTTCTTTCTGTACCTGAAGAACCTACATATATTTTCAGTCTTGATAATGACTCCTAGTAACAGATAAAGAAGTAGAACAAATATTTAAAGAGCCTATCTACATGGGGAGTCATTCTGGAATAACTATTCCTGATGAATTCATTATGTGTATACAGTGGTGAGCTGGAGCCGGTTCGCACCAGTTCACGCCAACCAGTTGTTAAATTTTGAAGCAGTTTTAGAACCGGTTGTTAACCCGCTTCCCTGCTTTGATGGGCTCTGGCCGGGAAGTGATGTAATTCCTCCTCCAGCTGATGGGGGCTCTGTGCTGCGGGAGCCATGTGAGCCGCTGCCTGGCCCTGGGCACGGACCCTGTTGCTGCTGCTGCTCTCCTGACCCTGGGGCTCCTGGTGGGTCCCCAGCTGCTCTGCTGGGCCTGGACTGCGTCCTGCTGCTTGGGCTGCTCCGAGCCACTCTCCGCATGAGTACCCGCCACCCTGCCCACAGCCAGCCCCTGTCTCCAGCCAGCCCCGCACCCCCTGCCCTGCCCACACCAGCCCCGCACCCTCTGCCCTGCCCGCACCAGCCCCGCACCCTCAGCCAGCCCCTGCCGCACCCCCTGCCCTGTCTCCAGCCAACCCCTGCTGCACCCCCCTGCCCGAAGCCAGCCAGCCCCGCACTCCTCTGTCTCCAGCCAACCCCTGCCGCTCCTCCCTGCGGCCCTGCCTGAAGCCATCCAGCCCCGCACCCCCCTGCCCTGCCTGCAGCCAGCCCCTACCTCCAGTCAGCCCCTGCCCTGCCTCCAACCAACCCCGCACCCTCCTATCTCTAGCCAGCTCCGCACCCCCTGCCCGCAGCCAGCCCCGCACCACCTGCCTCCAGCTAGCCCTGCCCCACACTCCTGTCTGCAGCCGGCCTCACGTCCACTGGTGCCCTGCAGTTCCCAGGGCAGTAACCCTGCACACCTGCTTTAATGAGGGGGGCAGAGAGCAGCTGGGACCCACACATGTGCACACCCTAGGGCAGGGGTAGGCAACCTATGGCACGTGTGCCGAAGGTGGCACGTGAGCTGATTTTCAGTGGCACTCACACTGCTCGGGTCCTGGCCACCAGTCCAGGGGGCTCTGCATTTTAATTTAATTTTGAATGAAGCTTCTTAAACATTTTAAAAACCTTATTTACTTTACATACAACAATAGTTTAGGTATATATTATAGACTTATAGAAAGAGACCTTCTAAAAACGTTAAAATGTATTACTGTCACGCGAAACCTTAAGTTAGAGTGAATAAATGAAGACTCGGCACACCACTTCTGAAAGGTTGCCGACCCCTGCCCTAGGGTGACCAGACAGCAAGTGTGAAAAATCGGGACGGGGTGGGGGGTAAAAGGAGCCTATATAAGAAAAAGACCCAAAAATCGGGACTGTCCCTATAAAATCGGGACATCTGGTCACCCTAGCACACCCCCAGGGAGTGGCGGGGACCCACACATGTGAAACGGAGCTCATTTCTAGTTCAGGCCCATCTTTTTAAAAAAGAACTTTAAGTAGGGTTAACATACATCCGTATTTTCCCGGACATGTCAGGCTTTTTGATTCTTAAATCACCATCCGGGAGGAATTTTTAAATTTTTAAATTTTAAAAATTCCTCCCAGGAAAATATGGACGTATGGTAACCCTATTGGTACAAAAAATACATACTGTGGCACATCCCTTAAATCAGAACTTTTTATAGGGAACCAGTTGTTAAAATTTTGGCAGCTCATCACTATGTGTGTATATACTCTTATTCTGAAATAAGAGTGCCATATTCCAAATTAGTTTAATCCATTGATACTCAGGAGAGCATCAAAGACACTTTTCTTCATAGTGCTTTGTTCTGCCACAAGAGAAGAATAGGGAGCTTCTTTGTCTGTCTTGTTTGGAGCCATGTGTTTTTCTCCCAGAATAATGGTCAGCTGTCTGCCTAAGTTTAGGCCTTAAACATATTGTATTTTATGTGAAGCATGATATGGCCTTGCCTACATTTCATCCTAATCCATTACAGCTCCAAGGAAGAAGTGTACCCTGCAGAGCTCTTAACATCTAGGCGTTTGAGGACAGAAAAACTCTCTCTCAGAAGCTGCCTGACCCCTTTCTTAATAGATTACAGTTTATCGGAGCACTGAGTTGATAGCAAGCACTGAGAAGGCTGTTTCAGATGCCTTGCAACTTCTATGTCATAACATAAGAATGGCCATACTGGGTCAGACCAAAGGTCCATCTAGCCCAGTATCCTGTCTTCTGGTAGTGGCCAATGCCAGGTGCTCCAGAGGGAATGAACAGAACAGGTAATCATCAAGTGATCCATCCCCTGTTGCCCATTTCCAGCTTCTGGCAAACAGAGGATAGGGACACCATCCCTGCCCATCCTGGCTAATAGCCATTGATGGACCTATCCTCCATGAACTTATCTAGTTCTTTTTTTGAACCCTGTTATAGTTTTGGCCTTCTCAAAATCAACAACATCTTTCTACACATTATTACAAATGCTTAGTGCTTGTACAAATGCTTTCCATCTTCAGGGCACTTTATAAACATTAATTCCTATAACAACCCTTTTAGGTGGGTTATGGTATGTAACCATTGTAATATGGGAAATTGAAATGGACACAAATTATATTTTCTTGCCTTGAACAAGGCAATTATTAGAGCCACAATTAGAACTTGGGAATTCATAGGTCTCAACCCCTCACATCACCACAATGTCTATTTATATTATAATGCTGCTACCGCTTTATATCATCCAAGGTAACTTCTAGATTCAAAGCAACTGGATTCTTTAATTTTTCTGTTTGACTATGTCAGTTGTTTTGAAATTACAGATCCTTGGGGTTTACAGTAAACAATTATGTAATGTGGATGACATTGCTTCTGTGGCTATTATTGATAGGTCTTACCTTCTGATCCTTTTTTTGGTAAGGACACTGCAATATTGGTGACTGAAAACTAAGTTGTTTAAGATTTCATGTGGGCTTAATGTGTTTTGAAGCATGGAAATCTTGACTAGTGATACCAATATATCGGAATGAGCAATCTATTCAAACATAACTTCCAAAATTAAAACAATCATTCTTATGCTCTATGGTATACGATACATCAGCCTTAAAACCTCACCTTTAAAATCCTGTGTGCACCCATTACATTCTGTTTTGTCAATATTGCATTGAAGACCAGTTTTTCATCAAAAATGTTGTTTCTTTACCCAGATAGTTCTTCTTTGAGTGATGGTCTGTATTGTATTCCACTGAGGGTTATATGCATGTGTTCGGAGCCAGAGATTTTTTAAATAGTAGTGTCCGTTGGTCCACGCATGTGCCCTTGCTCCACCTCATGGTTTTGTCCGAGGCAATAAAGGGCAGGGCAGACCGACTGCACCCTCAGTTCCTTCTCACCATCACGTAGTCCGAGTTGAAGCCTCTTCCGTTCTCTCATCTGTTGTGACACACTTCTCTAAAATACAGAAAAAGACTGTTTTATTTCTGTATATAGTTATTATTTTGTTATTTTTTGTAGTAGTTTTTGTGTTAGCAGCAGTAGTTTTTAGGAGGACTTTGGGATGCCGTTTTACTGGTCATCCGTGCGCCACCTCCAGCACCCATGCCTGGGTACTGGATTATGCCAAAGATGCTGGAGTTCAAGATCTGCGCCTCCAGCCCTCACTTGTTCCCCTTTACTTCATGGGGGAAGCCCACATTTAATCCAGATGGAGTATCTCAGGGGTTCTCAAACTGGGGGTCGGGACCCCTCAGGGGGTCGCGAGGTTATTACATGGGGGTCGCAAGCTGTCAACCTCCACCCCAAATCCCACTTTGCCTCCAGCATTTATAATGGTGTTAAATATATAAAAAAGTGTTTTTAATTTATAAGGGGGGTCACACTCAGAGGCTTGGTATGTGAAAGGGGTCACCAGTAAAAAAGTTTGAGAGCCACTGATATAACACCATTCCTTTAAATCTTAGACAACACTGATTTTATCTAGAGTAAGGTAAATAGTATGGTAAACATGAGATGGGATTGGGAATCACATTACCACAATTAATGCTAAACCTGCTGTCATTTCTTGATAGTCACAAACAACATCCTGAGCACAGACTGCCACCATTCCCCACCCATCCCTCTCCCTGGGCTCCACAGAGCAGGCTAAGTCTGCTGCTGTTCTTTACCCAGTCCCTATGAAAGAGTGGTAAGTCTTAGTTGAAGAACCATGTTTGCATTCAGTACTGTAGCCGGGCCCTGATGTATTTCCTTGAAAGTAAATGGATATCTCAGAATCCGTATTCTTGAGTCAGCAGTATAATGGACCAAATTCTCTATAGAGTCCTTGGATACGTCTGGAAGATGGACTACAAAAACAGACTAGGAGAGGATCTAAATAGGATATTCTATTTTAGTATGTGTGCTGAGAAATCCCATAAATGAAACCTGTTATATTCTTTCTCCTGCAGGTATCCAGACCATTGATTCCACCCAGGCACTGTTCCTTCCAATTGGAGCGTCTGTTTCTCTCCTAGTCATGTTCTTCTTCTTTGATTCAGTTCAAGTAGTCTTTACGATATGCACAGCAGGTGAATACATTCTCTTCTATTCATGTTCATCAGTCTCAAACAGAAAATGTTAAGTATTCTGAGTCTTGTCACTACGAATTGAAATGCATTTATGGATCATGTGATCCAAGTATATGAAAAATATGTTATGACCTGACAACTCTCAAGGGTTGTATTTCTATACTTACACTATTTTAAAGAGTCTGATAAATCATTTGAATGATGAATTGGCCAATTTTTTGGGGAGATGTGGAAGGAACTTTTAGAAATAAAATGTACGTGTAAATTATAAATTAATGCCCATAACTGTGGATAACTTCAGAATCCAGTGCTTCAGAATCCAGACTTTTATATTTTTCTTTTTCTTCCCCAGTTTAACTCTGTTTTTCTTTTTCCTCAATGCTTTTAATTTCAGAGCATTCTTTTGGTCTTTTCCCTATTATTTTTGTTGTTTATCCTTGTTTAATATTGAGGGTACAGCAGCAAACTATCCTGATGCAAAGGAAAGATAGGAAAAATAGTAAGAAGCTAGTTTGGCTCCACGGGGAGCTTTTTAATGACCTGAAAATCAAAAAGTGAAAATGGACATGTTGCTAAGGATGAGGTCAAAAGAAAAGCACAAACATGTTGTGACAAAATCAGAAAGGCTAAGGCACAAAATGAGTTGCATCAAGCAAGGGACATAAAAGACAATAAAAAGAGGTTCAATAGATACATTAGGAGCAAAAGAAAGATGAAAGAAACTGTAGGTCCTCTACTTAGTGGGGAAAGAGAGTTGATAACAGACGATATTGAGAGTTGATAATGGACGATATTGAGAAGGCTGAGGGGTTTCTATTTTGCTTCATTCTTGACTTTAAAATGTAAATTGTGACCAGATACTTAACACAATATTAACAACACAGAGGGAAGGAATGCAAGCCAAAATAGGTAAATAACAGGTTAGAGAGTATTTAGTTAAGTTAGATGTACACCTCTACCTCGATATAACGCGACCCGATATAACACAAATTCGGATATAACGCGGTAAAGCAGTGCTCGGGGGGGGGGGAACGGGACTGCGCACTGTGGTGGATCAAAGCAAGTTCAATATAATGCAGTTTCACCAATAACGCGGTAAGATTTTTTGGCTCCCGAGGACAGTGTTATATCGAGGTAGAGGTGTATTTCAAGTTGGCAGGACCTGATGAAATTCACCCTAAGGTGGTTATGGAACTAGCTGAAGCAGCCTCATTAGGGATTGTCTTTGAGAACTCATGGTGAGGTCCCAGAGGACTGGAGAACCGCAAACATAGTACCTATCTTTAAAAAGGGGAACAAAGAGGACCCAGCGAACTATAGACAGTTTAGCTTAACTTGGATACCTGGAAAGATACTGGAACAAATTATTACAGTTTGTAAGCACTTAGAGGATAATAGGGTTATAAGGAATAGCCAGCATGGATTTGTCAAGAACAAATCATGCCAAACTAGCCTAATTTCCTTGTTTGGCAAGGTTGCTGGCTAGTGGATGGGGGTGGTTATATGTTAAGAGCTGTTATAAAAAGGACAGTGATCAATTGTTCTTCAAGTCCACTGAAGGTAGGACAAGAAGTAATGGGCTTAACCTGCAGCAAGGAGATTTAGGTTAGATATTAGGAATAACTTTCTAACTACAAGGATAGTTAAACTCTGAAATAGGCTTCCAAGGAAGGTTGTGGAATCTCCATCATTGGAGGTTTTTAAGAACAGGTTAGACAAACACCTGTCAGGGATTGTTTAGGTATATTTGGTCCTGCCTCAGCACTGGGGGCTGAACTAGAAGACCTCTCAAGGTCCCTTCCAACGCTACATTTCTATTACTTTGATTTTTGTACATTTTGAATGAATGTGTATAAAAATTTAACTTGCTAACCATTGTAAATAAAATAAAAAGCAAATAAGTAACCATATGACTTTGTACTATGGCAGTGCCACCCCTTCACATTTTCACCCTTTTGGCTGTTCCTGCTTTCTGTGTCATGGCAAATTTTATCTAACCATGACTGCAAACTTCTTGGCGTAGAGATAGTTTCCTTTAAGTGTAATGCATAAATAACAAAATATTAACTTAGTCCTAATTCTCCACATTTCCCTTTGCCAATTTTAAAATATATTTTAAAATCAATGAATTGCAGGCCAACAAGCCTCTCAACTTTGCAGGCTACATCTTCTAAGAATTCAGAAACTGCTTTAGCTTAGATTTTTTGCATACAAGTAAATGTCAACACTTTGACTTCAGAAAAAATTTATAGTGGCCCTTTGGCCCTACTTCTGCAGTTCTTCAGAACACTGTTTGCTGATCAAGATATGAGTAAGAAGGTGCTTCCTACTGCTCCAGTTTGGCAGAGCCAAGAATATGCTACACGCAGTAAAAATTGTCATCCTCTACTCTCAAGCTGATTCTGTGAAGAGGGGATTTTAAAAACCCTTCTGTGACCTCATCAGTTAAAACTTTTTTTTTTTTTTTTTTACAGTATTGGGTAACTTTATATGGCACTTGGGTCATCAACCCTTTCCCTTAATTGTTTTTTCTTGTCAGCTCTACTTTATGTAGGCTACTGTTCCCTTCCTTGATGTTATTTTATTGCAGCATATTAATCCCTTTTCATCTTCAGAATTTTTTTTCTGATATTTGTCACTTTATTTGCAATGTAATGTATATATAGGCTATATTATGTTTGGGGGTGTAGATTGAGGGTGGTGGTGGATTCTTCTGTTTTGTTCTTGTTGGATGAATCTAATGGGGTAAATGGTATTGGGACAATTATTTCCCTGAAGCCATTTATTTTTGTGATGGGGTTATTGTTCTATTCATTGGTCTTGCCTTATGGAGGATACTGTCCCTTATGTTGCAGAATTTGCTATTGAAACTACACATCAGCATGGAGATCATTATTAGGGTGAAGAAATTTAGATCTTCCTTTCCCCTGAAACACATTTAGTTTTCTGTGGGCCCATTGCTATGAACAAGCACTTTTTCTTTTTGGTATGATTAAAGACTTTTTCCTCCCTAAGTAATTTTACAACTTTAACATTATATTGAATTATGTGGTGGTAGTTGCAAAATTTGATATGAGTGAAACTTTACGTGTAGGAAGTTACAACAGGACTCCCTTTGGTCAATTGACTTTTTCCAAACATTGCTGTATTGATTTAAGCTATGCACTAAAGAGAATCTTTTATTCCATTACGCATCTTAATTGGAAGAAGAAAATTATCTCCTAAAAGGTGCTTAAAGGAGAGAATAAAAGAACATGTAGTTTGTCTGCTACACCTAAAAGTGATGGGGTAAAATGCAGGGATTCTTCCATTGCTGTTGCAATCCTCTTTTACCACAGCAGTTCTAAAAACTGCATAAGTGCTGCTGACATGTCATTCTTTACGCATCCTATTCCCTCACTCTTTAAAACATCACTTGATGTAATTTTGTGTGGTGCTGTAACTTTAGAATCACCTTTTGATTTATGAGGTATTTGATCCTGAATTAGATTCTGTGGTACTAAGACAGTGTTCAGTTGGAAGAAAAGTGAATGTATTATAAATATAGATATATATCAATAGCTGTTAAACTTTTGCAGCTGTGCTGATAAGATAAATATACTCCATAGAAAATGTAGAAGTTTGTGAAAATTTGTAAAATATTAGGTATCTGTGAGCGCTTTGGTATAGGTTTTTATAATAAACTTGCTTCAGTGTTGGAAACATAAGTAAAAAATGTGGATTACTATACAGCGAATTACTAAAAATGTGGATTACTATACTATTACAGATTACTATAACATTTGACATACATTTTTGAATTCTCAACTTCCATTCCTAATTCTTGTTTTAAGTTGTACTTCGATAGTTTTTTCTCATTTTTAGTAATGAATAAAGAGTTATGACTAAAATGTGGAAAATAAAAGGTAACCTTATTATTTAAAAAGAACAGGAGTACTTGTGGCACCTTAGAGACTAACAAATTTATTTGAGCATAAGCTTTCGTGGGCTACAGTCCACTTCTTCGGATGCATAGAATGGAACATACAGTAAGAAGATATTTATACATACAGAGAACATGAGAAGGTGGAAGTAGCCATACCAACTGTAAGAGGCTAATTAATTAAGAGAAGCTATTAACAGCAGGGGAGACAAACTTTTGAAGTGATAATCATGATGGCCCATTTCGGACAGTTGACAGGAAAGTGTGAGGCTGCTTCAACATGGGGAAATAGATTCAATTAGTGTAAGTACATCATGATGGCCCATTTCGGCCAAGTAAGTACACTAATTGAATCTAAGTACACTAATTGAATCTATTTCCCCATGTTGAAGCAGCCTCACACTTTCCTGTCAACTGTCCGAAATGGGCCATCATGATTATCACTTCAAAAGTTTGTCTCCCCTGCTGTTAATAGCTTCTCTTAATTAATTAGCCTCTTACAGTTGGTATGGCTACTTCCACCTTCTCATGTTCTCTGTATGTATAAATATCTTCTTACTGTATGTTCCATTCTATGCATCCGAAGAAGTGGACTGTAGCCCACGAAAGCTTATGCTCAAATAAATTTGTTAGTCTCCAAGGTGCCACAAGTACTCCTGTTCTTTTTGCTGATACAGACTAACACGGCTGCTACTCTGAAACTTATTATTTAAGTTCAGAAAAAAGTAAACAACCTTGAAATAGTCCTGAGGTAGCTAGAGCAACTCAGATTTTCAGAACAAGTTAATGCTGAAATCAGAATTTAGGTCTATTGGTATAGTTGACTAAGTGGTTTTTATTGCTAGACTTAGACTCACTGCAGATGGGAAGATTTTATGCTACCCTGAAATCTACTCTTAAAACATGATTGAATGAGGACAATAGGTTGAGTGAGACAGGTTTAGATGGTTTGAAGATAACCCTATAGCAGAGTTTATTCCCTATTTAGGCCCTAACCGTTTGCCCTTGTGCATGAGCTTGTTTACCCATGAGAGTACTGTCATTGAAGTCAATGAGACTATTCGTGTGTTTCAGTGATAGGAGGATTGGGGCTTTAGAATAGTCCGTGTTGATATGATGCAGCATTTTGGGAGTGTTTCATAACCAGATTGTAATGTACCTTTTTCCGTTATGGCTGACTGTTGGAATAATTGGACACAGTATTTTGCTTCTCTGAATGTGGCCCCAAGTGACTTGAAGACTATTAAGAAAAATGGCAATCTGTGTGTTTTCCTCTGTTAAGTTTTTTAATTGTATAATTTTAGTTGATAGTAAATTGAAGTGTGAACTTATTTGCACATTTCATTTATAAAAGTCCTGCAAAAGAAATCTTAGCCTTAAACGGTTTTTCCTTTAATAAATGCTGTAGTATATAATGTTTTCACCTCCCAGCTCATAGTTTGTCACAAAGCTTTCTCAAACTGGGAGCTGTTTGCACACAGTAGAAAATGGATCTGAATGTACTAATGTTACATTTTCTCTTTCTAGTCCTTGCAACAATAGCCTTTGCTTTCCTTCTGCTCCCGATGTGCCAGTATTTAACACGACCGTGTTCTCCTCAAAACAAGTAAGGACTTGATAAATCTTTTGCTTTTCTTTTGTATGCTGCATTTATTTCTCTTAATGAGATTTTTTTTAACTGGGGTTTCTGCTACTAGCACTAACTCCAGGGCTCTAGTGCAGATTGTTTGTATAGTTCTGGTTCTCTTTGCCAAAACCATGTTCCCACTTTGAAGCTAGGAAGCACAATTTCTGCCTGTCATGCACACTTGCCAGCATGGGAAATATGATACTATTGCAGGGGATTAGTGTTCTTCGGTGTTTTTCAGAAGTTTTGGCTTGCTTTGGGTGAGATTTCATTGTGTTTAGGAACTGGGGTTGGACTTTTATATTAAGCTAGGGCAGTTGCATTATGGTCATTAACTCCAGAGGTTTCAAAGACTATAGTGACCATGCAATAGCCACCTTAACATGAATGACAGCTGTTTAATGTCCTTTTTAAAATGAGTTGCTGGTCTTGCGGACAGGAGTCCATATTGCAAAACCATCATATTCAGTACCAGTTGATAGTCAACCCTGATAAGTCTCAGCAGAAGAGCCAAGAATTAAATGGACATAGACCAGGATGGATAAAAATTGCTGATTTTTTTGTTGTTTAAATCAGTTTATTTAAATTAAATACAGGTTTATTTTTAGAATAAACCTCTCTAAAAATAAATTTGAAATTATGACAACCTGTGTTAAGGCCTAATTTTTAAAAGATTTTAATTTAGTATAGTAAATTTGTTTTTTTAAGGTAAACAGTACATGTTTGCTGCTGAAGTTTTAAAGAAAGTCAGACCTCTGACCTGGTTAAGCACCTGAAGCAAGTATTTGTTGAAGTGCTAAACCTACTTTTGCTACTTGATACATAGAGAGATTAAAATAAATCTATCTTCTGTTCTGCGTGTGCAGAGAGAATATTTTCTTCATTTCACTTTAATCAGTTACTTCAATGACTAGTTAAATCAAAGTTAAGAAACCAATTGGGAACTGAAAAATCAGAGAGCTTGTTTTCCTCTTCCAATTTATTAATAAAATTAGCTGTGAGCGGATGAGATCTGCTAGTTCTAAAATCTTGAAGTACATGATGACCAGAAATAATAATGTCTTACTAACTACAGAAACTTCATTTGATTAGTAATTAGCTTTAAATGCTAAACTTTTTAATGTATCCAACACATTAGAGAGACCTTCATTTAACTAATAAAAAAGCATTTTAAAATTGGTTTTGTATGTATTTTTAAGTGAATTCTAATTTCTATTCAAGTAGATACAAATCACAAATAAAAAGTAAATCTAGTAAATATGAAATGCATTGTTACCAATTTCTAACATAAAATATGTAAAAATTAAGAATCTGAATAAATGTAAATTAAACTATATAGTTGCTTAAATAAATGTGTGGATATAGTGTATCTACCTGTTTAGCAAAATGAAGCACCAAATTTAGTGTAAAAGTTATATTTAGTTGCAAATAAACAGGTTTTAATATTTACTAATCAATGAGAATAAATCTTTCTCTAGGAAAATAGCTATATACAAATGTAAAACAGGATTAAAATTTATTTAAATCAAGGTGTCCTACTTGCTGATTTAAATAATGATTAAAATCAGTGATTTAAACTGCTTGGATTTAAATCCGTGTACACGGACATAGACTAACCCTTTCTTCCCTCCACTTCAGGATTTAGGCAAGTTATTTAAATGTGGAGAAAGCCTTTATTGTTGCTGCCTTTGGTACCTATTTTGTGGCAGAGAGAACTTCTCTCTGGCATCTTTCATTAATATTACTACTTGTGAGCCTCATCCAAACAGAGCCAGAGGTTTTTCTGTTCTTTAAATGGAAATCATTAAATCTTTGAACTAACATGGTGTGTTGTTTCCAGGATTTCCTTTGGCTGTTGTGGACGTTTCACTGCTGCTGAGCTGCTCTCATTCTCCCTGTCTGTTATGCTTGTCCTTATCTGGGTCCTAACTGGCCACTGGCTCCTCATGGATGGTAAGTATGTGAAATGTGGGACAAGTCCCAGTTTATATATTTACTGCCAAAGCCAGGACTCTGGTAAAATTTGCTACCATTGATGCCTTCCTGAGTCATACAAGTAAAATGTTAGACCGCACTTGGCAAACCTTTGTAAAATATGTGGCAAGCTAATGGAGAGTCTGTACAGTTGTTCACTTAACTCACATTGCAATAATGTGGTGGGGTTTAACTGTTTGCAAAACAGGATTTTTATAATTAACACCCCTAACCAAGAACTCCTTTATACTTCTGGATACCTTTAAGGAAAAACTGTCCCAGTGGGCAGCAACACAAGCCACTTTAAATCAATGTGAGCTAGTGAAGATGATTAGTTTCTAGCAGTAATGGAAGGATTCTACTATGTGTGAGGAAAAGGGACTGTATTGACTCTTTCCTGCCTTCCACCAGCAAATGGTGTTTGTGCTGGTCTGGCCAGGAGTGGCAAAGTTGTAGCCTCAATGTTAATAGTTAAGAGAGTGAGATTTCTGCTTAAATATACAAGTGATCACTCCACACAATTCTTTCCTCCTTCATTCTCTGAGTATCTCCTTTTTCAGTGCCTCTGATTTTGAGTAAATTGTACAGATTTTCGGGATAGTGTTTTAATTTTGTTTAACTGTTTAATACATGAACATTTCCTGCTCCTGGAGACGTGTCTCGAGTAAAGGGTCAGACAGTCAGTCTAAGGCTAGTAGACCTGATTTTGTTTTTCACATAGTTTTAAAATGAATTCTCAAACTTTTTCATGGCATAGATCACATCTCAATAGACTTCTCCCCACCCATTTGTGATTATCTGGAGCACCTACCTTTTTACATCCATGATAGAATAACATCCCAGTGGCAACTTCAGCAACTGGTTACATGGAAAAATAATGCTAGGAAAGTGATTATAAATATCTAAAGATACATTAAATGCAATTTAGCATCTGAAAACAAAGAGGAAAGTCAGCACCATGTGTCCAGATAGTTTTCTGCAGATCAGAGTGCTTCCTGCACCACCAGAGGTCCTTAGATCATAGTTTGTGAATTTTTGTTTCAAAATAAAGATTTAATTTCTGTAAGTATACATTGTAAAACAGTAAGGAGATTTGCTTATAACAGTTTATCTGGCAGAGAGATATTAAATACCTCCTCAGACAAAAGATTAAAATCTCATTTCTGCCTCTGTGATTACATTCCCTAATCTCATCTAGTGGAGTGGTTTCTTGATTAGGAAGCAGCTGAAGAGTGCTTGGCCTTCTAACATCTCTCAAAATCAGTTCTGATTTCTAGCTGATTCCTACCATTCATGTTGATTATTTTTGAACTGATGTATGTAGACTATGGTACTTATAGGTCAAGACACTTAAGTAAAACCTTCCTTCCTCAAGTGCCCTACTGCTGGCAAAAGGTAAAACCTCACCCACACAAATGTTTAATGAGAAGTGTGAGGCAATTTAAGTTGTATTCAGGTTTGTTCAGTGAAATCACTTTGATATAACTTGTTTCATACTTCAAGACAAAAGTTGCGAGACTGTACTTGGTCATCTAAGAAGTAATCTGAAGAAAGGAGCTATCTGAAATTGGTACTGGTAGAAGAAGATCTGATGATAAGGAAGGGGACAGACATTGAATAGCCTATTTTATCCATTTTCTAACTGCTGTAATCTCTCTTGTAGTTGTGTTATAAGGTCTTGTCACTTTTAGATGGCCTGGTTCGCATTCTGTCAATTTATACTTATGAAGACAGGCTAATGGAACAATTTGCTGCTGCCCAGCCACTTGTCTTGGTTTGCATGTGCAAGTTGATGGAAGCAGAAAGAGCTCTGTTTCTTTAGTGAACTAGACTAGTTACACTCTTCTCCGTTCACTCTAGAACAAGTTGGTACTGGTTGAGGGGAGGTAGTTGTGGCCAGGGCCCCATTGTGTTAGATGCTGTCAATAAAGTAACACTACCGTAGTAGTGTAAGAGGCCTCCAGCTTTGCATGTATTGGGGAGACAATCTAGGGCTTTTTCTGGCTAAGTACTCAACACAGCATAAACCAAAGAAGGGTTGCCATGGCGTTGTTAGCATCCAGCATGAATTATTGATGTCCCACCTCAGTACTGGATTAGTTAGTGTCTTAATCTTATATGTAAGTTTTAGGATAGAGCAGGGGTCTCAAACATGCGGCCCATGGGCCACATGTGGCCCGCGGAGCTATTTCCTGTGGCCCGCCATAGGTACAGACTCCGTGGGTGCTCCGGGGCTAGAGCACCCACAGGGAAAAATTAGTGGGTGCTCTACACCCACCGGCAGCCAAGCTCCCCTCACCCCCGCCCCCCTTCCTCTCCCCCCAGCGCGCCATGTCCCCGCTCCTCCGCCTACCTCCCAGCACTTCCCCCTGCCAAACAGCCATTTGGCAGCGCTTAGGACTTTCCGGGAGGGAGGGGGGAGGAGTGGGGATGCGGCGTGCTCGGGAGGAGGCGGAGAAGAGGTGGGGCCAGGGCGGGTATCTGGGGAAGGGGTTGGAATTGGGGCGGAGTTGGGTCGGGGACTTTGGGGAAGGGGTTGGAATGGGGGCGGGGAAGGGATGGGAAGAGGCGTGGCAGGGATGGGGCCTCATGGAAGGGGTGCAGTGGGGTCGGAGCCGGGGCAGAGGGGGGGACATTTATGCTCTCATTATAACAGGAGACGGCGCTTGTTTGACAGCAGAGATGGGTGAACTATTCAGTCATTATAGCCTTCTTCCTATTTGTGAATTGTCTGCAAACGTACTAAGGTTTTTATTAATTGAACTTAAGTTTATGCATTGGCTTAACTTCAGCATCTTAAATAAGATACGTTCAAATTCAAGTACTCTATTGTACATACTTATATAGAAATCCTATAAGAACATAAGAATGGCCATACTGGGTCAGACCAAAGGTCCATCCAGCCCAATATCCTGTCTACCGACAGTGGTCAATGCCAGGTGCCCCAGAGGGAGTGAACCTAACAGGTAATGATCAAGTGATCTCTCTCCTGCCGTCCCTCACCACCCTCTGACAAACAGAGACTAGGGACACCACTCCAGCCTCGGGGCCCTGCGTGGGGCAGGCACTGAGGAGAGACCAGGGGGGTGCTGAGATGCTGCCGCTGCCCCCCACCGCTGAGTCCTGCCGCTGGCGGGTGCTGCCGCTGCCCTCCAAATGTCCATGGCCTCCATGTCAGGCCGACCATTGATCCCGCCTGCCCCGGGCCGGGCCCTGTGAGGAGCCCGCCAGCGGCCGGATGCAAGCGCCGCCGCTGATCTACGAGTTCTTCAGCGAGGAGAACACGCCCAAGTGGCGGGGGCTGCTGGTGCCGGCCCTCAAAAAGGTTCAGGTGCAAGTCCATCCTAACCTTTCCTCATCTGAAGATGCTTTACAATATGTTGAGGAGTTAATTCTGCAGTTGTTGAATATGCTGTGCCAAGCCCAGCCGAGAAGCTTTCTGGATACAGAGGATTGTGTTCAAAAAGGTTTTCCCCATCCTATTGATAAGTGGGCAATAGCTGATGCCCAGTCTGCTATTGAAAAGAGGAAATGAAGAAATCCATTCTCTCTCCCAGTAGAAAAAATCCATCCTTTGTTAAAAGAAGTTCTAGGTTATAAAATTGACCACCAAGTATCTGTTTACATAGTAGCAGTATTAGAATACATTTCTGCAAATATCTTAAAGCTGGTTGGGAATTACGTACAAAATATAATACATTATGAAATTACAAAACAAGACATTAAAGTGGCAATGTGTGCTGATAAGGTATTGATGGATATGTTCCATCAAAATGTAGAAGATATAAGTGCACTAACTTTATTTGATGAGGAACCCTCCACCTCAGGGGAACAAAGGCTATAAAGGTCTTCCAGTTGTTGTTTTATGATTTTTTTTTTATTTTTTTTTTTAAATAATGACCATATATCAAATCCTGAGATTCAGGATTTTTACTCAGAAAAACGTCACTTGTGCAACATCCTGCAATATGCCAAATACCAGCTGAACATCCTAAATTCCAGTTGGGCATGCTCAGCTCCTCAAAGGATCTGTCTCAACAGGAGTTTGCTAGATTTGTCCCTAATTATTTAGAGCAGTGGTTCCCAAACGGGGGTTCGTGAACCCCTGTGGGTTTGCAGAACGTTACAGGGGGTTCGCAAGAAAAATTGGTCGCTAATGGCGGCCAGAGGACCCCGGCATTGGAGGCAGCAGGTGGGACCCGGTTGCAGGGCAGACAACCCGAGCCCCAGGGAGAGCGGGGCCGGGCACACCGGCAGCCCGAGCCCTGCCCCCTGTCAGCGGGGGAGCCGGCAGCCTGAACCCCAGCGCTCCGTGCGGGGCTGGCAGCCTGAGCCCCAGGGAGAGCGGGGCCGGGCAGTTGGGGCTGGCAGCCTGAGCCCCGGCGGTCAGCAGGACTTGCAGCCCAAGATCAGTTGACGGGGCGGTCAACGGGGTCCAGCAGCAGGAGCCCCACGGAGTGCGGAGCCGGCAGCCCAGACCCTGGGGCGGGGCCAGTAGCCTGAGCCCTGTGGTGAGCAGGATGGCAGCTGAGACCCCCAGGCCTGCAGGTGGCAGCTCGTACTCCTGTCCTTGTCAGACAGAGGAAGTTGGTATGGAGGGCAGAGTGAGCAGGAGCCACGCTTGTACGTGGGGGGTGGTCCAAGCTGATTTGTCCCTCGCAGGACACCCTCATTGGGAGAGACCTCATGGCGGAAGAAAAGCTGTTTGCGAGCCAAACCAGCCGGAAGCACGTTGTAGCCAGTGTAGCAGTGGTAAGGTGCCTCAGTAATTGTCATTCTCTCTGGAGTGCTGTTTTGCTTCAGTGAGACTTGAGTGAATCTTCTCATTTTCTAGTTTGTTGGTTAGCAGTCTGTTATTTTTATTAGAACTTTTGTGCACAAGTTCAATTGATAAGTGGCTGAAAAAGGAAAGTGTAAAAACGCAAGAATCAGCTAGTGTTTCCTCAAGTCCACACTGTGGAAAAGCTAAGTCTAATGATCATGATGGTCCTGGAAAGTCACTTACAAAGAAAAGAAAATATGACGATGATTATTTAAAATATGGCTTTACATGCATTGGTGATCAAGAACGTCCAAAACCACTGTGTGTGATTTGTGGTGATGTTCTAGCAAACAGCAGCCTCAAACCTTCTCTACTTCGGCACCATTTAGAAACTAGGCATCCTGCACAACTCGACAAACCTGTTGATTTTTTCAAGCGAAAATTAGCTGAGAGGAAAAGTGACATTACCAGTTTTATATCCAAAGCAAATACTGATAATGAAAATGCACTTGAAGCATCATACCGCGTGAGCTACCGAGTAGCAAAAGCATCAGAAGCCCATACCATAACAGAGAGCTTGATTGGTCCATGTATAAAAGACGTAGTTCATTGCATGCTCGGAGAAAAGGCTGCAAAAAGGATTGACATGGTACCTTTGTCCAATAATTAATTCTTGTCACGAAGAATTAATGACATGTCAAATAATGTAGAGACCACAATTGTACAGAGAGTGAAAAATAGTCCATATTATGCTATACAGTTGGATGAATCAACTGATGTAGCTAATCTAGCTATTTTGCTACTGTTTGTAAGTTATGGGAATGAAGGTCTGGTTGAAGAAGACTTGTTGTTTTGCCGACCATTGGAAGAACGTACAACTGGAGAAGATATCTTCAATCTGACTAATGCATATTTTCAAGAAAAGGAAATACATTGGTCTCGTTGCCTAGGCATTTGCACTGATGGGGCCACATCAATGATGGGGAAGTATACTGGATTTGTAGCTCGAACAAAAAAGGTTGCATCAAAAGTCTCTTGGACTCATTGCAGCATCCATAGACAAGCCCTCGCAACAAAACGCATGCCTGAGGGACTGAAGGAAGTGCTGGACAATGCAGTGAAAATGGTCAATGTCATAAAATCACGGCCAACAAATTCCAGAATATTTCACGTACTTTGTGAAGAAATGGGTAGTATACACAATTGTCTGTTGACCCATACTGAAGTTAGATGGCTCTCACGGGGCAAAATCCTTGTGCGCTTCTTTGAGCTTAGAACGGAAATCCTAGTTTTTTTCAACAGCCACCCTTTCCACCTTGCCAGCTGTATGGAAAATAATGTCTGGCTCCAGAGCCTAGCTTATTTAGCAGATATTTTCTCAAGAATTAATGACCTAAATTTATCTCTTCAAGGTCTCAATATAACAGTTTTCAATGCGCAAGAGCGAGTTGAATCCATGATATAAAGAAGTTGCAGTTCTGGGAAAGTTGTTTGGAAAACAATCAAACTGAGTGTTTCAGTAATCTTCATGACTTCCTGGCAGAACATAAACTTCAGTTGGATCAGTGCACTAAAACCACTATAACTGCACACCTAAAAGGACTTTGCACAACTTTCAGGGATTACTTTCCAGCTATATCAGGCGATAACGACTGGATTCACAACCCTTTTGATTATACCACTTTCTCAACACAGATATTGAACACTGAGGAAAAAGAGAAATTGATTGAGATCTCCAGTGATTATGAACTGAAAAGGAGTTTCAGAAATCTGTCATTGATCAACTTTTGGCTGAGTTTAAGAAACGAGTACCCCCTTCTGGCAGAAAAAGCTGCTGCAGTTTTGTTACCATTTTCAACAACATACTTATGCGAGAAAGCATTTTCCTCATATGCACATCTGAAAACGGCATCAAGTCTGTTTCTGTATTTCGAACCAGACCTGAGACTTTATCTTTCTCCAGAGGTTCTGGACTTCAAAGAGCTATGCAGAGCAAAGCAAGAGCATCCATCACACTGAGGAAATTTAAACTTAAAACCCTGGAAATATTCATTTTTAGGGGGGGGTTCACGAGATTTCACAATTTAGAGAAAGGGGCTCGCGGGCTGTTAAAGTTTGGGAACCACTGATTTAGAGTGAAATCCTGGCTCCACTGAAGTCAGTGTATGGACAGCAAATATGGAGAACTTCTGTATCACACTGAAGTTAGATGGCTGAGTCGTGGAAATGTTTTGAAGCATTTTTTTGCACTTAGAGAGGAGATTGATTCCTTCATGAAGATGAAAAACAAGGAGGTTCCACAGCTTGCTGATTCCACTTTTATCTGCAACCTTGCTTTTCTAACAGATGTTACCAATCACCTGATTGCACTGAACTTGAAGCTTCAGGGTAAAAAACAGGTGATAACACAGATGTATGACAGTGTTAAGTCATTCAAAGTCAAGCTTACTTTGTGGGGGAAACAGCTGACTGCTGGCAATTTGGTCCATTTCTCGACTCTGAATTCCTTAGGAAAAGTTGAACCCAAATCCTTGAAAGAATATGCAGATATCATTTCTAACTTCCACAGTTTGATGTGCAGTTGAAAGATTTCAAGGCACTTGAACCACATTTTCAACTTTTTTCCACACCATTTGCTGTGGAAATCGACAATGTTGCAGAGGAAATGCAGATGGAGTTAGTGGAGCTTCAGTGTGACACCATTTTGAAGCAGAAGTATACAGATGTTGGAATTCCAGAATTCTACCAGTTTTGTTTTTTTCCCCACAAGAAAGATTTCCCATGTTATTCTCTGCTTCCGCAAGGGTAATGGCAATGTTTGGAAGTGTGTGTATATGTGTGTATATATGTATGTATGTATGTGAAGAGTTTTTTTTCTCTTCCATGAAGATTAACAAATGTGTTAAGGTCAGGGCTCACTGATGAACATTTGCAAGCAACCACTGAAATTGGTTTCGTCTCAGGATATCAAACCTAATATTGATGCTCTGGTCGATGCAAAACTCTGCCAGCTAAGTGGCCAAAAATGAAATGACTGTCAAAATTAGCACTGACTTTTCACATTACAGTTTTTAAAAAGTTAATACATTGACTTCTAATAGCATACTATATTACTCTTCATTTTTTTCATTTTTGACTATGCTTTTGTATCATTGTATTAAAAGGTTTCAGTGAGGCGGCCCTCAGGCCAATGTACTAGTCCTCATGTGGCCCTCGTGGTGATTTGAGTTTGAGATCCCTGGGATAGAGCGAAGATGAGGACTGGTCCTATTGTGCTGGTCACCAATTGCACTGTGAGTTTGCTCTGGGAGTTCTTGGAGTTCCTCTCCATAGTAGTACTGGAGTCGCTGAAGTTGATAGTGCTCAATGACAAGAACATTCATGTGGATTGGAGCTCTTCTGAAACAAATCGGGGATTTCATGGGACCAATGGAGGAATTTCAGGAAGTACAAGCCTTGGGTAAGCCTAGCTTTTTCTGCTGGGCTGCTGATTCAAGAGGAATTCCTGTTGAGAGGAATTTTCTTACTTACATATAAAATCACTTAAATTCAGTGGGAATGAGGCAAATTCTTGAGGAGGGACAAAACTGTCTTCCCAGTTTTGTCGGGAAGGTACCATTCTAAGGTACCTGAGCTGTTGAGAGTACTTTATGCAACAATTTGTGTTTGGGCCACCTGTCCTTCCTGGCTGGTAAAAGCCAGTGGGGAAGGTATTGGACTATTGTTGGAGATAGTCAACACATCTTTAGAGGAGTACAGATTGCCTAGTTCAGTTAAAGAAGAGTGTGCAGCAGCTGCTCAAGAAACCATAGCTTGATCCTGACAGTCTGACTGACAATTGCCCTGTCCCATCTTCAATTTTTGGTTAAGTTTATTAAAAAGGTTGTGATGACAACTCTCACAGTATCTAGTTGCCTCATATCTCCTTGATCTTTGTCGGTCTGGTTGCTGACATAGATGGGTCTAGATGAGAGCTAGCTAATTGAGGCTCAGTCCAGAAAAGACTGAGGTGATGGTTGTGTTTGGAGGAAGTAACTGGGAGGAGGTGGTGAGAATAATATCTGCTCCATAAATTGAGGATGTGTCTGGCATTTGTGCAGGTTTGCAAACTAGGTTAGTCTCCCAACTGCCACTAGAAGATCAGAGAGAAGCAATAGCTTTTTATCACATAGGTGGCCATGAGGTTATAATGATTCCTTTGAATATGGACGTGATGTCTCATCTATACCTTTTGTCATCTCAAGATTAGATACAGAAACCTACTTTACTTTGGGCTATACCTTAAAATCACCTGGAAACTGAAGCTGGCAAAGTGTGTTGGGTTCTACTGATTAAGCAGAGTAGCTCACCTTGAGCGTATAACATTACCCTGTGATATGCAGTGGCTACCTATACATTTCTGGGTAGAGTTCAAGGTGTTGGTTTTGACTTATAAAGCCGCACAAGGCTTGTCTACATGGGGAAATTGACCAGTGTAACTACACCGCTACCTCGATATAACGCTACCCGATATAACACGAATTCGGATATAACACGGTAAAGCAGTGCTTCGGGGGGGGGGGCGCGGGGCTGTGCACTCCGGTGGATCAAAGAAAGTTCAATATAACGCGGTTTCACCTATAACGCGGTAAGATTTTTTGGCTCCCGAGGACAGCGTTATATCGAGGTAGAGGTGTATATCAGAATTAAGTTATGTCGAGTGTTTAGAAGTATGTACAGGTGCCTTTTTAGGATGTATAAATCCAAATAAATTAAATATTCATGAGTAATATTGAGCAGGGAAGGGCATGTTAGGCTCGCCAACTTTCTAATAGCAGAAAACTGAACACCCTTGCCCCACCCCCACTCACGCCATCCCCCTCCCTCCCTTGCTCACTCGCTTATTTTCACTGGGCTGGGGCAGAGGATTGGGGTACGGGAGTAGGTGAGAGCTCCGGCTGGGGATGCAGGCTCTGGGGTGGGACTGGGGATGAGGGCTTTGGGGTGCAGGAGGGGGCTCCGGGCTCGGGAATGGGATGAGAGGTTAGGAGTGTGGGAGTGGTCTCCGGGCTGAGGCAGGGGGTTGAGGTGTGGGAGGGGGTATACAGGCTCCAGGGTGGGGCCAGAAATGAGGGGTTCAGGGTGTGGGAGGAGGCTTTGGGATAGGGCAGGGGATTGGGGTGCAGGAGGGCGTGAGGGCTCTAGCTGGGGGTGTGGACACTGGGCTGGGACCAGGGATGAGGGGTTCAGGGTGCAGGAGGGGGCTCAGGGCTGGGGTAGGTGCGCGGGAGGGGGTGAGGGATGCGGGCTCTGTGCGGCACTTATCTCAGGTGGCTCCCGGGAAGCAGCCAGCATGTCTGGCTACTAGGCAGAGGCGCGGCCGAGGGGCTCCGCACGCTGCCTCCATAGCTCCGATTGGCCACGGTTTCCAGCCAATGGGAGCCGTGGCGCTCCCTTGGTCCCCCCTTCACCTAGGAGCCAGACATGCTGGCCGCTTCCTGGGAGCCGCACAGAGCTGGGTAGGGAGTTTGCCAGCCCTGCTGTGCTGCCAGCTGGACTTTTAACAGCCCGGTCAGCAGTGCTGACTGGAGCCACCAGGCTCCCTTTTTGATCGGGTGTGCTGGTTGAAAACTGGACACCTGGCAACCCTAGGGCCTGTAAAGGCCTTTGTCAGGAAAACAAGCTCTCCAGCTTTACCATTGTAGGTAAACTGTAGTCACATTTCCTTGCATGTCTCCTGTTTCTCTGTAATTGAGTACTGGATTCTAATAAATTAATCTGATTTGAGGAGAAAAGGTGACAGTTATAGTGCCCAGTAATGCATGCAAAAGGAGCATTTACTATTCTTTAAACCACTGTTTGCCAATGGCTTTCTCTCTGTGTACTTTGGTTTTGCCCTCCCACTCACAGTTGATCTTTTGTTTCTCTGTCAGAAGAAAGCAAAACAGATGGTGCAAGTGTGTGCTTGCATCAGTCTGGCAGGCCATTGGTCTCGGCCTGACAGAAAGGAGGGGAGAAAACACCCAACTTGTCTTGTGTTTTTCTGAACTCAGACAATATCTCCCTTTTTATTTGCCATAGAGCCTTTTTTCTCGTCCATAGCCAGTTCACAGCACCTACAAAGTCTAGGTCATGGCCATTCCTGCTAGCACACACCACCACTGTATGAATCCTGGCATCTTTTCCCCAGGGCAGTTGGTTGAGCTGTTCCCAAAGTTCAGGGGTATTTTACATAATAGAAAGCAAAGTTGTTTTCCCAGGATGATTGTTTTGACACATGACGTATGTTTGTGGAGTTTTAAAATGCTTATTTCTCAGTGTGGAGTGTTTGGAATGTTTTGGTTCTGTTTTTGCTTGGATGGCAAAATGGACTGGGGATTTAATCAGTATAACATGACAAGCACCTGAGTACATCCTCTCAAGTATGGAAATAGCCTTCCCATGCTTTTGCTCAATTGGAGGTGGATAATGTGAACACAGTGGGTTATAGACAGTAATGTCTTTTCTCATGTGTGAGGAGGATTTGAGCAGCTTCAGAGGCATGAGGGACTATTTTGGAACTTAGCTATGCTGAGGGAATTGAGTAGAAGGTAACTTAAAGGTATTCTGCTTTAGGTTAACTCACATTCTCTCCAGAATATACTTAAAACTGTATTTGGAAACTTCTGCTAACGTACCCAGAAACATAAGATTTACCACACTTCAAGTTCAGTATCTTGTTTCTTTCAGTGACCACCAATTGTTTCTTCATGGGAAGGTAGAGGGAAAATTTCATTTGCCAATTTATGTAATATTCTGTGGTTTCTGCTTACCAGCCTTCAAACCACAGCAGTTTGATTAACCCTGCTACACAGTGACTGAAAGATTGCAGTGTTGTAACAAAGCTTAAACTATGAGGAGTCCTTGTGGCACCTTAGAGACTAACCAGCTTATTTGGGCATAAGCTTTCGTGGGCTAGAACCCACTTCATCAGATGCATGAAGTGAAAAATACAGAAGCAGGTATAAATACACCTCTACCTCAATATAACACGACCCAATATAACGTGGGTTCGCATACAACGCGGTAAAGCTCTGACATGCTGCTCTGAGCAGCGTGTTAAGGGTGCCGGGCCGAGGCGTTGGATAAGGGGCAGAGGGTCTCAGGGGCGGTCAGGGACTCTCCCCCCCCCCCGGGTCTGGGGGGCACTTTTGGGGGCCCCGCAGTCCCAGAGTGGACCGGGGGATTAGCGGGGGGCTGGGAGCAGCCCGCTCCGCTTCCCTCGCCCCAGCCGTGTCGCTCGGGGGAGGGGGCTTGGGGGAAGGGATCCCCCTGTGCTCACCGGCAGCGGCGGAAGCGGAGCAGCCTGGCCCCAGCCCGCTCCACTCCTCCAGCTCCCATCGGCAGCGCTCCGCTTCCCGCCGCAGGTGAGTGCGGGACCTTTCCCCAACCCCCGCTGCCCCCCAGCGACACGGCCGGGGCAAGGACAGCGGAACGGGCTGGGGCCGCGTCGCTCTGCTTCCCGCCGCCGGTGAGTGCGGAGGGCGTCTTTTCCCCAACCTCCCCGCGCTCACCGGCGGCGGAAAGCGGAGCAGCCCAGCCCCAGCCCACTCCACTCCGCCAGCTCCCAGCCGCGGTGCTCCACTTCCCGCCGCAGGTGAGTGCGGGGGGGCGTCCTTTCCCCAACCTCCCCACGCTCACCGGCGGTGGGAAGCGGAGCGCCACGGCTGGGAGGTGGCGGGGTGGAGCAGGCTGGGGCCAAGTTGCTCCGCTTCCCGCCGCTGCCGGTAAGTGCTTGTCAGGGGGTGGGGGTGTGGATAGGGGTCAGCAGTCGGGGGACAGGGAGCAGGAGGTTTGGGTAGGGGGAGGGGGCGGTCAAGGAACAGGGGGGCCAAAGCAAGTTCGATATAACGCGGTCTCACCTATAACGTGTCTCCCGAGGACCGCGTTATATCGGGGTAGAGGTGTACATGAAAGGATGGGGGTTGCTTTACCAAGTGTGAGGTCAGTCTAACGAGATAAATCAATTAACAGCAGGATACCGAGGGAGGAAAAATAACTTTTGAAGTGGTACAAGAGTGGCCCATTACAGACAGTTGATAAGAAGGTGTGAAGCTACCACTCTGAAAGCTTAAACTGTCTCCTTTCTAACTGTGAAAACAGGGACCCTTAGAGCTTTACCATATCTATGAAGTTTAACTATATATACAAAAATTGCTAAATTAACTGCACACAAAGTCCTTAAGGATCCTTGAATCACATTCACAGCCAACAGGTCCCCATATCTAAAAATAATGAAAATCCGTCCCTGTAACGACATGGCACCCACCTCTTGTGAGCACCCCCCTCTGGTCGGATGCACCTGCAGTCTTTAAAGCAGTCCTGGCCCTAGTATTGGGCCATACCCTCAGGGTTTCCTCCCTGGAAGCAATGGTTTTTCCCTCTGTCTATTCTGGCCTCGGCTCTCCAGTTGGGACTTCTGACAGTACAGTCCCCTTCTGGGGGTTTACTGCTGTCCAACTGTAGGCCCTTCTCAGTGCTCTATGGGGGGGACCCGGGCCCACCAACTAATCCGGCTCCTAGCCCAGGGACCCTAAGAATAGCAGCTGTGCTGTTGTCCCCTTAGCAAAATTGCCTTCAGTTCCCTGGGCCACTTCCCCACAGCCCCAGCCTTCACAAATGCTTTACCCTTAGTTCAGGGCCATCAGCCAGCCAGGAGCTCTTCCTTGCTCCCCCAGTCCTTACTACCATTGAGCATTGTGCCAGCCAAGAGCACTCTCTGCACTCCTCTAGCTCCAGCAAGGAACTGTCTGTCTCTGGTGCTGCAACTACTTTTTATAGGGCCCTCCTGGGCCCTGATTGGCTGCTTCCCCTGCAGTCACTCAGCTGCTTGGAGGACCTCTCCACTGCTCCTTTCCTGAGATGAGTGTGACAGGACCATGAGGCCTCCCAATAGGGGGCCTCTGGGCCTAGTCAACCTTGTTGCAGTCCCTCTATTAAATAATTATATATAAAACACAGAGAAACTTAGAACTAGTGAATAACAAAACTGTTTAGTGTCAGATTTCTTGGGCTATTTCTAGGTGGGGGACAAAGCTTAATTTTAATTTCACTGAAGACATTAGTGCACGGTTCTTGTTCCAGGGCCCTGCTCCTCATACAAGTCATGCAGAAACATCCACTAACTCCTGAGATTTTTGATTCTGTGATGCACTGGTAGGATGCTGCAACTATAGGTACCTCAGAGGTTCTGGAACCTTCGTTAGTTACTTTCCATTTTGTGGTCAGCAAAGGAGATCCCCACTGTAGCTGCCCAGTGGTCATAACCAATGCACCTGTGATTCTTGTGGCCTTTTGCCTCTTATGTCCTCAGATGGTTTGGTTCTACAACCCAATAGAGCTTTGGCCATTTTAGGTCTGTCAGCACCCTGTCTGTTTTTGGCTGGCTAGGCACATCCTGAGGATTTTCAGTTTTTTCTATGGCCTTGGGATCTTCCATGTGTTAGGTACATTCTCCAACTTCGGTTGTTTAGTGAGGTGTTCATTCTTGGAGCCTTGGCACAAGTTGACACTGGAGCTGGTCTCAGACATGCTTGCTTCCAAGCTCTGTTTTGTGGGTTTTTTCATTGATTGTCTTTTCCATTTTTTAGGCCCCAGTTTACAGCTTCCAGTATCTACCCATGCCTGCAAGGCCCAACATGTAACTTCTGGGTAGAGTTACAGTTTTCCTGTGGCGTGTATTCAGCACGTACCTTGGTACCAGGAGATTATTATTGTCAGACACTATATAGAGTTTCTAATGATTTAAAACTTTTAGGTGCTCTCTCTATATCTTTGGGTATTGGGAGTTCAAGGTATCGAAGACAGTTCTATATGGACTAGCCCAACAGTCTTCCCTAAGGTCTAATGACCATGCAAGCTGGCATTGTCCAGGGAGATGAGCATTGGTATAGTGTAGCTTGTTGCATCTGTGTGGTTTGGCACACTGGCTCTCCAATGGCCTCGAGCACTGACACGCTGAGTCATAAGACTTCAGCCTGTTTGGCACATAGGGCAGTAGTATCCAGACAGCCTTCAGTACTGGCATCCTGCAAAAAGAAGCACATTGGTGCCTAAGGCTGTTAGTGTCAGACTTCTTAGTGCACTACAGCCATGCAGGATCTAGGTATGGTTGTCTGGGAAAGTCAGCACTTAGAGCCAGGGTGGATTTGATTTAAATCACTAGTCAGGAAGACTCGATTTAATCATGGATTTCTACATAAAAGTGCATTCTTGTTGGTTGTTATAACCTTAATGCATATTCTTCACAACTCAGAGATAGATGTAGGTTTCATTTTTAGAAGGTACACACTATAGATTTTTAAAGTGATTTATTTTGAAAACTTTTCAGATTAGTTTTACAGCTATATCAGAAAATGAATGATTGTTTGGTTATTTCATTTACCAAAGGTAATTGAAGCAGATATTTATGAAGTCACTGGGAGGTGAACTATCTCCAGTTCAACAGATTAATCATTAATATTTGGAGGATTTTCTTGCCATGCTGTATTAGGAGGAGAACATAACCAGACAGACATTTAAATTGTTTTATTTAACTAAAACAACAACGTTATGTATTCTGGATTTTTTTCTTCAACAGCAAACGTATAATATTTTAACAAAACAAGCATATGATTTTTTTGAATTTAGGTAAACATTCAAGTTCTTTAAAATCAGGTTGGTTTTTGTTAAAATTGTTTTTAACTAAAATAGTTAAATGAAATATTTAAAAAAAATTAAATCTACTGTCAGCCAGGTCAACATGAGAAACTTAAAATATTGGCTTCTGCAGTTAACTCAGTCGTCTTCACCTTCATTTTCCTGTTTGTTCATAATCTGGAAAAGAAAAACAAGCTTTCCTGCCTTTTCAGGTCCCAAACAATTTCTCAATTTTGAATGAATTAGTCCAAAGGAAGAAAATATTCTTTCTACACCGACAGAAGAAGCTATTGCTGTTAAAAGTGAGATTATCACTTCAACAGTCTCTGAATCCAAGTGCTTAAGTGACTTCCACCAGTTCACTGGTGTGACTTTCTTTAAAACATCATCAGCAAATATATTTCTTGAATGGTTCACCCTTAGCTCTGAAGTTTATTATAGTTGGCATTATGGAGGGATGATTGTGGATGTCCATGTCATAGCCAACTCCTCTTCTTCAGCTGTTAAGGTTTGACCCTGGTATCGAGTATTGGGAATATTTGCAAGAAAATGAGCTGGAGATAGTGCTTGTCCCATTTGTTTTTTTAATGCTTGTAATTTAACTCTGTCATTGCATATTTCTCTTTTTAAGATCTCACTCAGTTCCTTCCAAATTTCAACAGCATCAGCAATAAAACAACTATTTCCCTGTATTTTGTTCAAGGCTACAGAAATAGGCTTCAGGGTACTCAGCATGTGTTCAACATTTCTCTTAAGCCCAATGTTGAGAACTTTGGCTGTGACAGTGCCATCTATTTTTTCACAATTTTGTTCACAAACTGTCATCAGATTAGGCCAGTTCTTGATATAGTGCTCAAAACAGTCCACTACTGAGTTCCATCGTGCGTCTTGTGGGAGAGTTAGCTTGGTTTCTCCCACTTTTTTCAGAGCAGTTGCTGCAAAGTGGTTGTTACGGAAGTATTTTGCAATTTCAACAACATTAGTCTTTATTTCTGGAATGCTGAAGTCTTTGGCTAGGGCGTGCATCAAATGAACACTGCAACCGTATGTTATTAGCTTGGGACTCTCTCTTCTAAATTTCTTCTCATCTTGGATACATTTGCAGCATTGTCTGTGACCAAGCTGTGTACTAGACATTTGAATTTTTTTTCACAGTTTGTTAAAGCTTTTACTGCTACTTCTTGTAAGTATTCTGCTGTGTGCATTTCCTGATGTATCAAGTGTTTCTGTAAGGAAGACATTCCCTTCTTCTGTTGTCACACAAGCACATACAACAGGATCATTATGGACAGGTTAACAATTTCACCCTCTAGACTATTGGAACTCATTTACAAAACTTTTCTTAAACATTACATGAATATATTGTCTCATACTATAGAATTAGAATTTATAAACCCTATTCCATGATGAGATATCTTTGAGCTATAACGTATCTTAATTAAAACTATCTTTAGACAGGTTTTTTTCCTCAAAAAGCACTTTATAAAAAAAATCAGATTTTTTTTATTTATTTTTTTAATAATTGATTTTTATCCACCCTGTTTAGAGCTGTAGGCGCACTGCGTCCCATGGAGTAGTCACATTGTGTGAAGCTGGATCTGTTTGCCTCTGGGACAACGCTGTCAGGTCTCCTTTGGTCCATTGGCACTGCATAAATGCATAGATTCATTTGTAGATTATAAGGCCAGAAGTGACAATTTTGACCCTCTAGTCTGATGTATGTAACTTAAGCCAGAGAACTTCCATGAATTAATTCCTGTTTGAACAAGAGCAGATCTTTTAGAAAAATAGTCTTTTATTAAAAATTGCCTGTGATGGAGAATCCACCGCAATCCTTGGTGAAGTGTTGCAATGGTTAATTACCCTTACTGTTAAAAAAAGACATGCCCTATTTCCAGTCTGAATTTATCCAGCTTAACTTCCAGTTCTTGGATCTTGTTGTTCCTTTGTCTGCTAGATTGAAGAGCACTCTATCAAATTTCTGTTCCCCATGTAGGTACTTATAGACTGTGACCATGTTCTCCCCCTTAATCTTCTATTTGTTAAACTATACAGATTGAGCCCCTGCGTCTGTACAGTATTCCAATAATGGGGGCACCAGTACCAAATACAAAGGAAATATAACCTTCCTACTCGATATTCCCATTTATGCATCTGAGGATTGCATTAGCCCTTTTGGCCACATCTCCATTCTGGGAGCTCATGTTCAGCTGATTATCCCCCAAGTCTTTCAGAATCACTGCAGAGTCCCTCATCCTGTAAGTATGACCTACGTTCCGAGATGTAGAACTTTAAATTTGGTCACATTAAAATGCATATTGTTTGCTTGCATCCAGTTTACCAAGCAATCCAGATTACTCTGTATGAAGCCCGTGGATTGGCACTGGGGAGCCGCCAGCACGCATCTACTTGCAGTAGTTTCGTATTTGAGGTTACCAGTGCCAGGCCTCTTGCCACTCTGGCAAGCTATGAAGATAACATCTCAGCATTTGGGACTGCTGACATCAGGCTTCCTTTTGCACACCAGCAACTGGCAAGAAAGGAACTCTGATGTCTGAGGTGGTTTGTTGAAGGCTTCTTTCAATACACTGATGTTGCTCATGCACTCACCTCAGACCTTGCACAGACAGGGATAGACCTTCACCTTCTTCCTTCCCTTTTGCATTCTAGTGTCAGTCTTTATGCACCAGCACCTGAAGCTGTTCGTCCCCTTTTGAGTTTGAGCTAACACTTCAGTGCCTGGGGATGTCAATACCATGCTCTTCAGCACTCTGACATACTTTTTTTTGCATCTTAACAGGGTTTCTTAAACAGCTGCAAAAATGTGTAATTTACTAACATGCTGTCCTGCCTTAATCTGTGAGGATGAAGGTATGTTTCAGCCTCAACTCAGGAACTGGGTTTTTGTTTCCTTTCCTAGCCTCTGCATTCTTTTAGTGTAATTGTGGTGTCATACATGTATGCCTGTATTTGAACAGCACTAGAGGAATTAAAGGCGAATAATAAACATTAAGAATAAATGTTGACATTGGTAAAAGTACTTCCACTTCAAGCTAATTATAAATTGAAATCCTCTCCTTAAAATAGGTAGCCTTGAGCTAATACTAACCTGGGCTTTAGATAAATCTCTTAACTGATTTAAGACAGAATGTTCTTTTGTATTTACTGTCCTGCCAGGAAGAGCCTGTAACTAAGTCTGCATACTGAGTTATTGAATCCATGCTGTTTCCTTGATGCTTGTTTGTCAAATTGTTTAGCCCTGTGGGAAGTGATGTTGGAAATTCGGTGGTTGCACTATTTCCTGTGAGCTAGTACTGAACCATTGCCTCAGCATGTTGATAGGAAGATTGTGCTGCTTTCAGATTAAATGTGATTTCAAGATGCTAACCACTTGTACTTAAAACTTGATGGCTTTTTGTGCAAGAAAAAGGGTATTAATTCATGTGCCTTAGCCTAGTCAAATTCCCACTCTAATAACAACATTCCTCCTGTGTAAATTTCCCCTGTATTTTAATTTGGTCAAGGGTAGTATTCACTTCCTTTTCTAAATAGCTTTTGATGTTTCTGTGCCCTGTTAACTGCTATTCCACATCTGCAGTGGTTGCTTTTCAATGAAATTATGGCTATAATGTCTGTCTTACCCCACCAGGCACTTACAGCTGTTAAAGTTTAATGCTTTGAGATCCCAGGATGAAAGTTGATTAAAGTGCTTATTAATTACACTACTTTAGGGTTTTACATACATGCAATTGAAATTGAACCTGTTCTCAAAAGTAAAGGCAAGGCTTTGGTAACAGGAGGGCAGGAAGATGTGATCATTAGTTTCAGTTCACCTTCTTAGTTTTTCCTCCACAAAAATATTTTGCAGGAAATAGAATGGCTTATTGCCACTTCTTTGCAGTTGGCAACCCACCAAGCACACAACACACATGCTTTACTTTTTTTCTTTACTTTTGAGAAAGCATTCGCTTTATGGTTTGAGAATAAGTAGTTTTTGCAGCTTTCTGCTTGTTGGCTGCATTGCCATCTTGGATTGGATATCAAGATGACACTGAATAAAGCCAGTAGCCTATTACTTCATCACTTTCTAGCTCTCCATCTGAACAGTCTGTATGTTACTGTTCTCTAAATGTTCCCCTACCATTTTTTTGCGACCAGAGTGGAGGAAGGTGGTGTAACCCTGCCTGAGCTTTTTAATTCCCTGAATTTGAAATTTAGATTTCCATTTTCAATTACTAAATCCAATGCATTTCTTAAACAAAAACCCAAATTAAAAAAAAAAACCCAAACCCTGTTATGTCTAATTTGGGGATTATGTATATGATGTATCAGATGCCAGCTCCTAAACTACTAGGAGTTGAAGGTCATGCCATTGAAATGGTCATTCTTGCTATAAGGTCTCTGGTTTTGACCTACGACTGTAATGTCACAATAATTTGTCTATTTTCAGTCAAATAAAATCTTACTATGGGGAGAGGGTTGAATAAGTTTAGATAATCAAGGTTTCATATGAGGGGAAATCATTAATGTTCTAGACACTATGGGATAAGTCTACAGTGCAATTGAAGGGGGGATTGCAGCTTGAGTAGGCATATCTGTACTAGTTTCAATCAAGCTAGCATAGCTAAAAAAGCAGAGAAGACATGGTGGCATGGGCTTCAATGAAGGTTGTACATGTCCACTTGGAAACATGGGTACATTCTCACATTGCTAGCCTGTGACTTGATCTGGGCCACAGCCCACTACATCTTCACTGCTATTTTTAGATGCGCTAGCTACATTAAAACTAGCCTAGGAATGCCTGCCTGAGCTTAATCATACTTTTGATCGCAATGAGGCATACCCTGTGGGACCATGACCCTGTTGTAGATAACTGAAGTTTAGTTAAGTGAGATTGTATTAAATACCCAAGCAGGTATGCCTATTATTATGAGTCTCTGTTTACAGTCTGTCCAGTGTAGATACTGCATATATGATTTTTCTTTATTCTATCTGTCATCTCCACTCTGGGAGAGGAGACCATGTGGTCTTAGTGCTGTATGCACTAGATGACTGTCTATCTAGCTGCAAGCGTGGGCCGCCTTTACCTGCTATTGTAGTAGTCCTGAATACTGATCAAATGATGTACTTTACTGTTTTGTAGCTCTGGCGATGGGCCTGTGTGTTGCAATGATTGCCTTTGTTCGGCTGCCGAGCCTCAAGGTTTCCTGTTTGCTGCTCTCGGGGTTACTAATTTATGATGTCTTTTGGGTAAGTTTCCATTCCTTTTAAAACCCCTTCTGTCCTTCATATTTGTGATTGGCCCTTTCATTCGTGTCAACGAACATAGTTCTAAACATAGACAATTCTGAGCTCCAGCAAAGCCAGAGGATGAGCCCCGTTAGGCCAATTCTAAGCCTTGTTTAAAAAGTGTGCAATAGGATGCAGAATCCTTTGCTCATTAACCATTTGACAAATGCAGAACTGCAGTTAGAGCACTTCAACCATGGCATATTATAGAAAAAGAGAGACCAGATTGGGAAAACAAAAGCAAAACTGCTGCAGACTGGACTGAACATATCCAAACAAACACTGAAGCCTCACGTACACTGGGAAGCTGATCTGTTACTGACTGTGGTTATCAGCTTTGGGATCCTTAAACCAGTGTTGAAAATTGCTTATATAGATGGGGAAAGATGGGGAACTGCTGGTATAGATGGGGAAAGATCATTTTCAGCATAGTTACAGAAAGTACAACTGAGACTTGGTGGAACAAACACACTTTTGTAACAGTGATGAAAATGGCTTTGTCCAATCTACATTAGTAGCTAACTGTTTTAATTACTGGCTCAGGGGAACTACTTGCCAACAAGTGCTGGCAATGGGTCACTATCCCATTACATGCAGGGTTTAGTAGTCTAAGAGGCTATTTGTTCCTGAATGGAAAAGTGCAAAGTTTGAGTGCCTCTGTTTAAAGAGAAGACATCCCAAATCTATTCTTTTTTCTAGCTTTCTATATCCTCAGTGCCCAGCCTGTAACTTTCCAATCCTTGTTCCTCCTCTGCAAAATTGTGCAGCCGGTGGTTTAAGATTAATATTCCAGTAAACTACTGCCATATTCAGTCTTCTAAAGGACAACTGCAACTAAAAAATCCTTTTATCTGAACTCTTCCAACACTTGCTTTTATTTCCCTATCCTACAGGCAGTTCCCACATATGTATGTGTGTTTCCTGGTCCATTGAACGGAGCAGAAGCCAGAGGAATGACATATTTGAGTTGCTTTCTATTTGAAGCTTGTTTGGTCTCTAATTTATTTTTCTGCTCCCTAGGTGTTTTTTTCTGCCTACATCTTTAATAGCAATGTTATGGTGAAAGTGGCTACGCAACCAGCTGATAATCCCCTTGATGTTTTATCCCGGAAGTTGCATCTGGGACCAAATGTAGGTAGAGATGTTCCCCGCCTGTCACTGCCTGGCAAGCTTGTCTTTCCAAGGTAAGAGTAGCCATTTTTATACTGTACTACAGAACAAAAGGTATCCCTCACTTTCTGTTAGCAATGAGGCTACTAAAGAATATAGCATAAGCTCCTATTCACTTTCACTTTCTCTTCAGTTATTACTCCTGGGGGAATTCTGCTCAACTGCGCAGTGCAAGATTTTGCAGAAATTAATGTTGTGCGCGCAAAATTTCCTTTTCCCCCCCACAGAAATGGGCTGCAGAGATGTTGGCTTCCACTAGGGGCCGCTGGACCTGACAGAGCCCAGCTCGCAAGTAGAAGACAAGGCTGGGGGAGGGCAAGGGAGCTGGAGGGTTCCCAGCAGCTGCAGGTCCCAGCATGCCCTGAAGGAAGGAGGTGGCACACAGGAAACTGTGCAAGCCCAGGACTGAGCAACAGGCTGTTTCTCCCTCTAGATCCCTGGGCTCTAGGAGAGGAGGGGAGGGTCTGGGGCGGGGGGCAGTGCAGCTGGGCTCTGGGGGGGAGGGGGAAGGGGTGTAAGTGTCTAGGCTGCGGGACGGGGGGTGGCTGGGCTCGGGCGAGAAAGGGATGTGAGTGTGTGGGTTGGGAGGGGGGCCGTGGCTGAGCTCTGGGGAGGGGAAGGGGTATGAGGGTCTGAGTTGGTATGGCTGGGCTCTGGGGGGAAGAGGGTGTGTGTGTCTGGCCCCCCAGCTGGGAAGGGGCAGAGAAGCAGGAACTGGTTTGTCGTAGGGGTTTCTTTAACTCTCTAATCCTGGGGGAATTTTTGTGTCTGGATTGTTAGACATACTTGCTGACAGGTATTTTGAAATAATTTAACAAAATACTCTTCTACCCCGATATAACGCTGTCCTCGGGAGCCAAAAAATCTTACCGCGTTATAGGTGAAACTGCGTTATATTGAACTTGCTTTGATCCACTGGAGTGCGCGGCGGCCTCCCCCGCCCCCCCCCCGCCGAGCGCTGCTTTACCGCGTTATATCCAAATTCGTGTTATATCGGGGTAGAGGTGTAATTGAAACTGGCATGATTATATAGTGTTGTTTTGACAAAATTTGCAGGATTTTGCAGAATTTTAATTTTTTGGCACTGAATTTTAAATTTTTTGGTGCAGAATTCCCCCAGGAGTAAACAGTTATCCTCCTTTCATGGGAGTTTGGAAATAGAATTGGTATGCTGGCTTAGACCAATGGCCATCTGGTATAGTATTCCATCTCTGACAGTGGCCAATACCGGATGTTCTAGAGGAAGGTGTAGGAAACCCCATGGAGGACAATTAGAGAATAATCTGTTTTATGTAAGAATGTAAATAGGAGCATCCCATTTATACTATGTGCACCACTTATTTTGTGTACTCTTGTCATATCTCCTTACTAAATTAAAACAGACCAATATTTTTAATCTTTTCATATAGATTTCCATGCCTCTAATTATTTTCATTGCCCACCTCTGAACCCATTCTATTTTTGCTATTTCTTTGACATAGGCTAACCAGAATAAAAGACTGTATTCCAGATGAAGGACGTACCATCTGTTTATGTAATAGCATTATAATTTTGGTTTGTTCTGTTTCATTCTTTAAATGATGTAACATTTTGTTTGCATTTTTGACCACTGCGGTATACTCAATAAAGATTTTCACTGAGTGGTTCCACAGTGACACACAGGTCTCTTTCCTGTGCATTATCTTTTATTTGTCAGCACTGAATTTCATCTGCCAATATGCTGTCCATTCATCTTAGTTCTGTTAGGTCCCTCTGAAGATAGTCAGTCTTTCCTAGATTTGACTAACCTAAACTGTTGTCACCAGCAAATCTCATGGTTTAACTCTTTGACCCATTATCCAGTCAGCATAATAAATAAATATGCATTTAATGTATTAAAATATTTAAATATCAATTTCAATAAATTAATTCAATAAATAAACTAAATCTGGTAGCACGATTGCTAATGTTTTGCCATGTTGTAAATAGACCATTTATTCCCATTCTTTGTTTCTTACCTTCTAGCCAGTTTCTAATCATCACAGTACTCCATCTTTGTCCCCCCATGACTGTTTTCTTAAAAGACTTTTGTGAGACTTTTTCAGATGCCTTTTGAAAGTTCAGATATCAGCTACTTCCCTTTTTTCCACTATTTTTGTTGATCTACTCAAATAATTTTTCTAGATTAGAGACATCATTCTATTTTACAAAAGCCAGGCTGGTTTACCCTTATCATATGATCATCTAGGGGTTTTTATAATTCTATTTTTAATTACTGTTTTTACCAATTCACTAAGGTTTGAAGTAAAGGCTCACTGGTCTGTAATACCCAGAATCTCTCCATATATCTCCTTTAAATTATATTTGCTGCCCTCCAGTCCTCTGGGGTAGTAGTTGAAAGAGTGCATATTTGTGGCAGTTCAGCTACTTCATTTCTTGATATCTTCCAGAACTCTTGGTCCTGGTGACTGTTGCTCTCTTAATTTAGTTTGTTCGACCACTATCTTTTTCTTGACATCTTAATCTTTGACAATCTCAGGCTTGCTACCTCAACATCTTCCATCCAGACGTCTGACGGAAAGAAATAATTTAGCTTCTCTGCAATGTCCTTTTTGTCTTCAACTGCTCCCTTAGCTCACCAGTGGTTTAGCAGACCCACTGATTCTCTCAGGTTTTTGTTGTTCTTATGTCTTTGGCTAGCTTCAAAATTTTTCATAACCTCTCTAATTTCTATTTTAAATTTAATTGTAACCAGCAATAACTTATCATCCTTCTGGTTGGATTTCCTTTTTTCTGAAGGATACCTTGTTTAACTTGAATAGCCTCTTGCACCTGTACATTTAATTGTATATTTTTCTTGCCTTATGCTTTTTTCTTTAGGTTTCTGCCTACTTTCTGAAACTGTTATGGTCTGGTTAACTAGCCTTCATATTAAGTCTGTTTTTCTTGCTTTAGAGTTAGAATTGAGTCATGGAGCTAGGTTGTGGTTTTTTTTGTATGATCCTTCCTCCAAGGTATTGAGCTTAATTATATTGCAGTTTTATTTAATGGCTCAGCTACGTTTACTTCCTGAACTAAGTCTTGTGTGTAATTTAGAACTAAGTTTTGAGTAGCTTCTCTTCATGTGTTCTAGAATTTGCCATTCTAAGAAGCAGATATTGTAGTTGAGAAATTGCTGCTCTAAACCTTGTCCTAATATGATGCTTGAAAGAGACCTGGGTGTCAGTATAGACAACTCAATGAAGATCTTGGCTCAGTGGTTGCTGTGGTCAAAAAAGTGAACAAGATGTTAGGATGCATAAAGAATGAGATCATGAATAATACAAAAAATATTATAATGTCTTTATATAAATCAGTGGTTCAACCTTATCTGAAATACTGTGTATTGTACTGGTCACCATATCTAAAAAGAGATATTGTATAAGTACAGGAGATTCAGAAGAGCAATGAAAACGATCAAGGACATGAAGAACGTTCATATGAAGAGAGCCTGGAAAGAACTGGGGTGTTTACCCTAGAGAGGAGATGAATAAGACGGGACATGATAAAAGCATATAAAGCAATTAATGGTCTATAGAAGGTATATTGGGAACGTGTGTTCTCCTTGTCTCATAACAGAGAAACTTGTAATAAAATTTAAAAGGTGGCAAATTTAAAAAAATAGAAGGAAATACTTTTATATGGATATCTCAGTGGTTTGAGCATTGGCCTGCTAAACCCAGGGTTATGAGTTCAATCCTTGAGGGGGCCATTTAGGGATCTAGGGCAAAAATCTGTCTGGGGATTGGTCCTGCTTTGAGCAGGGGGTTGGACTAGATGACCTCCTGAGGTCCCTTCCAACCCTGATATTCTATGATATGCGTGATTAAATAGTGAAACTGTGCTGCAGGAAAATTAAAGTCAAGAATTTAACAAGATTTTAAAAGGGATTGGCTATTTATATGGGTATCAAGAATATCCAGAATTGTTATAATTAATGATAGCAAGAATTTTGGAAAGGATATTAAGCCTCATGTTTCAGGGCTTAACCAGTCTCCAAACTACTAGAGATCAGGATGAGACCTATATTGAGGGGAGGTTATTCCTCATCTGCCTCCTGCGAGATTATTACGCCTTCCTCTGAGGCATCTGGTACACTGGCCATTGTCAGACAGGATACTGGGTTAGATGAATCTTGGGTCTGATCCAGTACGACAATTCCTTTGTTCAGTGTATATATAGTAGTTGAAGTCACACTTTACTATTTTTTAATTCTGATCCCATTCAGCTGTTGGCCCAGTGAAGCCATAGACAACCAATCCCTACCCCCAAGAAGAGAGAAACAAAAAAATTGCTCAGCTTGTGACCCTTTTCTCTGACTTAATTAAATTGTATTTCATTTTATGAAAAAGATCTTGGGACTGATGATGGGATAATAGAAGCTTAGAACTCTTGGTCATTGGCTCATATCTGGGAAGTGGCTGAAACCCATTACTGTCAGATGACTGTTTAGTGGTCTCTCTAAACTGAGGTCAAAGATTTGAATGGCCCATAAAATGAATTGTTGTCTGATGTTGGAGTTGTTCTCTGTACCATGGGGTGGGATGTATTGATGGGACAGCATGAGGAAGATTTTGCTGCTGCTGAAAATAAGTAATTTAAGTTGACAGCACTGTCAGTCCAACACCTCCCACAAACATTAAATTAATTCCAAACAGAAATAGGAAAAAAAAGTTGAGTGAAGCATCTGGAATTAGTGGAACAGTTTCACTCACTGGTTTGGTGGCACACAAAAAAATGACGTGCATCTCTTCTCAGTACCGTTAGGGCTTTTATGAGCTGGAAAGGCTGATCTATGAATTGGGATGTCCTGATATGAAGCAATAGATTCTTACTGACAGGAAATCCTACCCTCCAGAACTAAAAGATTAAACAAAACTCAAAGCACCTTAAGTTGCGGTGATGATGGGATCACATGGCCCCTTTTTACCAGCTGGCAGTTTTCTTCTACTAACCAGATCAGTCATGCCAGGTGAAAGGTGGCATATATAGAAGCACAGTGGAAATAGGAGTCTAGATCCTGTCATCCAATGCCTTGGGCATGCACATAATTTAAATTGTTCTGCAGTTCCACAGGCAGCCATTTCTCTATGCTCGGGATTGGAGATATTGTGATGCCAGGTCTTCTGCTCTGCTTTGTCCTGCGTTATGATAACTACAAAAAACAAGCCAACAGTGATTCCTGTGGTACTCCAGGACCTGGGAACATCTCTGGGCGTATGCAGAAGGTTTCCTATTTTCACTGCACACTCATTGGATACTTTGTAGGTAAGGAAATGAACAGCAGCTGCATTGCTTACAGGAGTGGGCTGGTCATACTAGGTTACAAGATAATGAGACCAGTTATGAAGGACTTCCTCTTTTTTCCCTCTACTAATTTCCCTGGATTTTGGAATACTGACCTGAGGGAAAATCTCCTTATCCCAATCATCTCACCAGAAATAACTGCTCGAATTAGCAGGAGGAGGGTGAGATTGTGCCTCTTTGTGGAGATTTGCATCAGTAGTGGGGAGGATATAGGATTTGAGGCCTGGGTTATGGAGGGAATACTAAAATTTCTAGATGGATCATGTTCCATATGGGATCTAGAAAAGAAGCCCTGATTGGTCAGAATGCAGCTGTACAATTTTTGCTTCTGTATGAACCCTTCTATCTCAGCTTTCTGCATCTGTTACACGTTTTTAATGTTAGGCTCGTAATCCTGTGACATTTCTAGAAGATACAGGAATTTTGAAATAGTCACAACTGGGAGTTATTTTTGTAACATGGCAGGTTCCCCCCTCCTCTAAAAATTCTTCCATAAAGCTCAAGGCGCATGCACATAATTTAACTTCTCCAGTTCTCTCAAGGATAGAAAGGGAAGACCATTCCCTACAAAAAAACCTATTTCCCTTCCACCCCAGCTCCCTCAGGCAAATACTTGAGAAGAGAGATGGTTCCTGACATGAGAACTCCCTACCTCAGACCTCTCATGTTTCAGTCTAGTGATTTCCAGATTGAAAACCTCAGCTGATATCCTGGAAAGTGTAACAATCCATTCTGATGCATTCATCCAACTATTTTGTTCATGACTATATAGCTATAGTTAGGTTAATCCTTGAGACTGTTAAATCTTGAAGTTGTAGTTACAACCAAGTCTAATCTTAAAATCAATTTAAATAAAATCATTATTTAATATTTTCATATCTATCCTGGGAAATTTAGGCACAGATAAAATGACTTGCCCACAGCTGAACACAGTCTATAGAAAAGATAGGAATGTATCCTGGGTAGATTGACTTCTAATTAATGCTTTCACTGTAACAGAACAGTGAAGGAGGAATCCAGATGTGGATAAAAAGGTAAAAACATCATATATCACTAGTGGATTCTTACTATCACTTTTTTTTTACTCTTTTAGGTCTGTTAACGGCAACAGTGGCTTCTCGCATCCACCGGGCCGCACAGCCTGCCCTGCTCTATTTGGTACCATTCACTTTATTGCCGCTCCTCACCATGGCTTATTTAAAGGTGAGATTAGCATGGATATAGTCTGCAGGAAGTTGTAGTCCTGCTCTGGATCCTACACAGGAAGATGTAGCAGTGTTAATGTGGAAGCAAGTTCTGTTCTTTATACTTGGTTGCACTGATTCCTCTGAGGAGAGGATATGATGTGCTGTTTGTATCACTGCCGTTAATGATAGAAAGGTGTTCTCACTGCTATAGCTATGAAACATAATTGTAGTGAACTGTTTTGTGAAGAGTGGATTTCCTATCTAGGGCACAGGATTAATCATATTTTTAAACTCCAAGCAAGCAATCTGATTCCAAAGCAGTAAAGGCCATTCTGTTTAAACAAGATGTGGTTTAGTGAATTTGTCCCATGTCCTGCTCATCATGAGAGAATGAACACGAAGTTCTAAATGTAGAGGAGGGGCAGATTCTTCCTGCTTTCCTCTTTGCAGAAACTAGCCCTGGAATTTAAATTGAAAATGGAAGGTTTGAGTTTCAGAGACACTGTTGAAATGCAAACCTACTGCTCCAAGCAGTATGGCACAACAAAAGCAGAATTCCCTATATCACTCCCCATTGAGTTTTTCCAGTAGAAATGTCTATCAGGTGGAATTGCTTCAAATATACACAAGTCTTTTGTTCTCCCTGGAAAGGATTTTCTTCCTTGTTGTGTCAGAATACAGTCTTCGCTAACTGAGAGACAGCAAACATGCTTTAAGACGACATACCTAACACACAGGACTTAGAAATAGTTGCTAAAATCTGTGGACTGTTTCTGAAGAGCTTTCTTTCTTCACTCCCATTCTCTAGGGTGATCTACGTCGCATGTGGTCTGAACCTTTCCACTCCAAGTCCAGCAGCTCCCGTTTCCTGGAAGTATGATGGAATAGATGGAAAGTGACTGGAACTTCTGCCTTGGTCCTTTTCTCTTAACTTGTGGTTTTGTCTCCTAAAGCTGGACTGGTACTCGGAAAGGTACCAGTTTATGGAACTTGTATGAATGGACTTTGCTTTTTTTTTCTTTTTAATACAAAGGTTCTGGAGCTCCGTTTGATTCCTTTTCTCCCTGCAGATGTGGAATTGGGGACACTTTGTGCAACTGCAGCCACCTTCCTCGTCTCCTCCCCCTCTTTTATGGATTAGTACCAGACTGTTACTTTTGTGAAAGAGGAGGAGACAAACTTTAAACTGAAAACGGCATGAAAGTCGTTCAGAAACTTGCGAACACTAAAAGGAAAAACAATTAAGCAAATTGAAGTTTCATCAGAGAGCCCCCAAGTACTTTGGGACCAGTTTCCTGTCGGACTTCAGTTTTGGAGAGAACTGAGACAGAAAATCTGTCACTATATTCTTTTTTTGATTTATTAAATATTTCCTGTGGTGTGAGGTGACTTATTAAATCCACAGACATTGAGTGACTTATTGCAGTATACATATAAGAATTTGTTGTAGCGAGTTACATTTCCACCCAGATGTCATGTTGCAGTGAACAAGGGCACGATTTTTATACTATATATATATATACACACATGCGTATAGATATATATATATATGAATAAATAAAAAGGAAAACCTGCTAAGATCATGCTATGTAGCAGTCAGGGGCTTGCTGTAATTTTTAGCATGTAGAGCAGTTTACTATGGCTTTCTTGTATATGACTCTACGATAAGCTGCTGTTTTTTTCCCCCTCCACAGCTGAACCCACAGTTAAAAACCAGTGTAGTATTTGTACTGATTGTACTCATGGACTTTAGGGGAGTATTTGATTTTGATCAATGTAGCAAACTAGGGAAGAAAAATGTTTAAACCCTTACCCTTTTCTTTTTTTTAAAGAACTTCTCCCTTGCAGGTTTTTTAGTAGTTCCTTCTTGACCCAATGCATGTATTATAGCAGCAATTGTCTTTGTGCGTTCTGATCATAGTAATGTACCACTTGTAAATACATTTTTTCTATTTTTTTTTGTATTTTTTGCATTTTGTTTCATTAGTGTGCTGTATTTTTTCCAGACCCCTGCCCCTTAAAAAAAAGAAAAAAAGAAAAAGAAAAATTGTCCTTTGTTGCTGTGATTGGTCAAAGTTTGTGTGTTGACTGCTTTGTACATGGGAGTCTGTTAAAATGTGGATTTTTCTAACCAAATAGTTGCGGCTATGTTATTTAACTGACTGACAGAGTAACTACTTCTAAGGGCCCCAGGATTTTCCTCTCCTGCCAAGATTAAAACGTTTTGTCAAACTGGTTTTGGGGCATGCACCTGTGAGCTGGTGGGTTCTGTTAGTGAACTGATTGATTGTGGTGGCTGTTGTTGCCTGACTTAGGGGGAAACAGGATTACTTAAGAGCAAAGTATAACTTCCTTGTAGCCCCTAGGGAGCAGCAATGTTATCCTGTTTGGTAGTAGGCTCTCACTAGGTAAGGAAAACCCAGCAGGATTCCTGGTAATTCAGTGTGAACACACTTATGTATTTGTGCAACTTACTTCCTCCTACATGTGGTCTCTCCTTTGGCTGTTGACTCATCTCTGGGAAGTTACAAACAGAGAAACTCCAAGTCCCAGGATCCTCTCACCGGTTGCACACTTGGATGCTTTTTAAGAGGTAGCTAATTCTTCCTTATGCATCTCATTCTTCCTTATGCTTCCAGTTTAGTCATTGTGTCCTGGTGCAAGTGGAACAAGTTTATAGAGTGATGGGAGATCTAGTCTACCTGCCTTTAGAATAAGGGTTTGGGACTGAGATTAATCTACAGCAGTGGTCCCCAATGCGGTGCCCGCGGGTGCCATGGCGCCCGCCGGGGCATTTATGTGCACCCGCCTAGTGCCCAGCAGGGGAGAGAAGCCGGGGCCCCGCGCCTGCTGGGGACAGAGTACTACGGGGCTGCGGGTGCCGGTGTTCTCTGTCCTCGCGGCTGCTCTCCGGCTTCTCTCTTCTCTCTGGATTCATATATTATGTAATATTAAATATGATGTTTTTCGTATTATTTAATGTACAAATACAAAATAAGCCTTGAAAAATTGTTGGCGCCCGCCACACTCTTCTGAAAACATGAATGTGCTACTGGCCACAAAAAGGTTGGGGACCACTGATCTACAGTTTTGTTGATAGACACCTTCCTCCATTCTGGCTCAGGTCCATGAAGTTTTGGACAGATCTGTGTAGTTTGCCACAAGCAGCAGGACATTATATAAATGAAGATAATGGAGGGAGAGGAGTATTCAAAGGGAAAAAAATCTTATCTCAAAGTCTTAAGCCATAACAAGAGACGGCCTCTCTTCAGCCCCGCAGATAGCAAAAATGGTAGGCAGATAGTACGGAAGATCTCTGCTCATCCACTTTTTAGGAGGGGAATATTGAAGTTCCTTGAGGAAGAATTGTGCTGAATTTGCTTCAGAGGGCTTTAGCCTTCCTCACTGAAGACATGTTCTGAGTTCTGAATCAGTCCATTGTGGAAAAGAGTCACAGAACAGGATGACTACCAAAAAGACCACCTGCTTGGGTAAACCATGTGTTTCCTATGTGTCCAGATATGGTTTATGTCAGTGTCTTGGATAAAAATGGGAGACCAGAAACAGACACTCCTCCAAACTCTAAAGTAATTCACAAGCTGTAAAGGCTGAAGTTTGGGACACAGTCTCCAGAATGGACTCTGCAGGTCCACTATCCATGTTAAGACCACCTCCACTTCCCTTGATGGAACCAAATGTCTAAAGGGTTTTGTTGACTGCAAACTGAATTAGGAACAACTATGACATTGCTAAATACTGCACCAAAACTTGGTCTTATTCCTAGTTAGTAGGCATGTTTTTAAAAAGAAAAAAAGTAAAGTTTAAGTCCACCCTCAGCATTAGCAGAAACAAGAGTAATATTGACTGAAATCATCAGTCTATCCTGATTTAAGAAGGAATGTTGCGGTATCTTTCCTCTTCATCAGCATGGTGGTGGGGGTGAGGCAGCTCTGGCTTTGGTCATGGTAGTTGAACTCCCATGAAAAGTAGAGGCTAGGTAGGCCCTTTAAGAGGCAGTATCTTTCTGGGACATATTGGACAAGGCTTTTCAAGATCCAGCAAAGCAACGGAAGGCCTCTCTCCCTGACAACCTCTTTCTATGGGACTGTTCTTCACAGTAATAGAAATCCAGTGCCAGGTAGAAACATAAAACTATTATTTCTGCAAGACCTTTCCCTTGGTCTAGAATGGCCCATGTGGTTTTGTGTGATGAAAACTCTATGTGCCCCATATAGCGCAGCATTGACTGGAGGATGCTTGTATATGAACTGCTAGGGGAGAGAGAAGAGGACTTCTGCTCCAAGATTTTGCATGTTGATATCTCTCTAACAGAACAGCACATTCCTTCCAGACAGAGTGCGCCTTTCTCAGAAAACCACTTATGTGGGAAAATAAAACTTCCTTATTTTCTTCCTCCCCTCGTGTCCCTCAAAGTCCTTGGTTTAGCAGTCCTGGGAGGTGATGAGGGTAGAGGAGAGAACCTACTCCACCAGCAGTAGCATTGACCTCTGCTAATAGCCATAGAGTAAAGTAGCCAGCACGCACTTCCCAAGCCATTGGTCCTTTAAGAATTTCTATTGCTTCTGCTGTAAATAAACTGGTGCTTAGATCTTGTCAGTTAATTGAACCTTTAGCTCTGTTTAGGCTGTAAAATGTGAGCTTGTTAAGATTTGTTTGACTGGATTAAGCTGACAGTGAATAGAAGTGATCTATGGCCAGTAGGAGCTTTTAAAATATAAACTGTTAAGAGGATTGAAAAAGTGGGTAGTGGGTTTCTCTAAAGTTTGTGGCTACACACTGAGGTGATCCAACTTCTACTTCTCATGGAAACCTTTCCTGCAATCTCGCTGCCTCATACTACAGTTTCGTAAAACCATCTTGTCCTATATTGGACACACCCACTTCATAGCTAATAATGATGCTTGCTTTGCACTGGAAACAAGTCCTCTCAGAGGCAGGATCTTTATTGAAAACTTACACTGGAACAAACACGCAATGCAGTTTAGTTAAAAAAAATCATTGGGTACTGTGGGCCCAAGTTTTTTCACTAAAATGAAATAACGCTTAGGAAGCTTTTGTTCAGTAAACTACCTGCAGAAATAGCCTGGTTCAAAGCTTGCTTACTTCTTGTACTTCAGACTTCAGTTTTACCAACACAGTTTGTATATGGTCTAGAACCTTGGGCGCGCGTGTGAGTAACACAGAAATGAAGACACTTCATGTATTAAAAGGTAAGCTTTTTTAACTGCATGCACAGAATACTATTCTGGTAATGAACAATGTTATCGGTTGGCTATGGTGACAGTGAATTATTTTCTCTACTTCAGGTAAATCTTCCAGTTCAGTGTGTGCACAGTTGTGATCTGTAAGTATTTGCATACCTCAGTTGCTGCTAATCCAGTGCCTTACACCAATTCTGCATCACCTTTGGCTGACAATGACTGTCAGTAATGAATCCTGTTGAATTGGTGCTGAAAACTGTTCATCTGCTAGTGTAGATGGGAGAGAACCATTTTTCAGCACCTTTACAGGTATCTTCCAGCAGTGGTGCTGAAAACGGTATCTGAGGGGAGGACATGGTGCTCTGGTCAGTGTGCTTTTTTGGAGCGGGGATTGTAGAAGGGATAAACATCTGGGAGGGGTAGCTGGAGAGAACAAGTGATGCATCCAAGTTCTGTACTCGTATTCAGTACCTCCACATGACTTGCAGAAGCATGAAGTATTCTTCTCCTGTAAGTTAGGACCTGATGCAAAATCCATTAAAGTAAATGGAAAGACTCCCACTGATTTCAATGGGCTCTGGATCAGGCCAGACATTTAAGTCATCAGAAATCTTGAGTGTCATTACATAGCTGTGGTACATCACACTAATGCTCACATTCCCCAAAGAATCTTTGCATTTGCTGTCTGCAGAACAAATGTGTAAAATAGGAGAACTTAGTGGAAGTTATAGTAATCGAGGCATTGCTACTTCAGTCAAGCTTTTAAAGTGTCCGTGTGTAGTCAGATTCTCTAATGTTTTTTGCTTTGCGGTGTTTAATTACTTTATTTGCAAGTATACAAGAGAAATTATAAAGCACCAAACTGCTGTTTGCTAACAAGATATTGGGAGGGGCGGGGGGTGTTAGTAACATAGCCACTCTTACTAGCACTTCCTCTGTCTTCTAATGTTTTGGGCTGTTGTGGGAGACAGTTTACAACTGCAATCCAATTTATAAGCACCCCATCCCATGTAACTCATAAACGGCATCCATCTGTACTTAAAGCCAAAAAAATCCCTAGCCAATAACATTACACAGCTGCATTTGTATGTTTCAGGCAAGTAAGGTTTTAGCAGAGTATTGTGAGAAAACCAAAATCTAAAGAGGGGGGCTGTAAAAGTCCTTACCAGATTCACTGGCATGTTTCTCTCACTACTTCAGCAGTGATACTGCTAACAGTGCTCCAGACATAAACATGGACTGTGTATAAACTTTCAGTTCAGTTAGGTACAAAACTACGGATTCTACTCACTTTGTTATACTGATTTCTTGGGGAGAGTTTGGTGCCTTAGGTCTTGGGTTATGAAGCAAATCGACTACTTTGTGAGCCTGCTGCTTTCAAAATTCAGTTTTATTCATGGGAATTGGATTAAGTGATTGTGGTAGAACCATGTCCATTGCTATTAGCTTTCTGTGTCAGAGATGCTGTAGGCTTTCTGTACATCAGTGTTCAGAAATATAGTAATCACCAGTGCTGCTAATGTTTGCCCAAATTTTTATTAATGAGGCTTTGTTCAGATCCAGCCTGTCACTGCTTCATTTCCCCAGCACTTCCAGCTATTTTAAGTTAATTTGCACCTCAAGCGCTGTCAGTCTCTAAGGCCTCCTTTCTATCTTTACCTTTATGGTTAATATGGAAAATATTTCTATGCTTTTTGTATAATGATACATCATCTCCCTAATATGATGATGCAGTTGTGACTGGGGCAGGCAAACTGCAGGATGGCTTTGGCTGTGACCAAATGAAAGAGAGCTGGAAAAAGTCCAGCTCCTCAGCTTTGCTTTTCCTCCCTGGCATTTTTAGATCAATTCCAGGAAAGCCCATACAAGTATTCTTTGTTATGCACAGAAGAGAGGCATGTCTTGGGACTCTAAAAGGGCTAGCAAAGGAGATGTTTAACAAGGATTAGTTCAGCATTCAGAAAAAAACAATCCTGTCATTCCTTTTCTGTGGCTAAGCTCTGTCCACCTAATGTGCAACATCTAACCTTCTTTCGACCTCCCATTGAGAGAACAGATGCAACAATAAACACAGTGCTTCCTCTAAAAGTCCTAGCACCTAATCCACTGAATGGTCTGCATCGCCTTCTCATTGGAGGCTGAGAACTGCTGACTGGGTAGGGAAAACGGACCTGAAAAGCTATGTTCAGCACCAGTTCACATAAGTGGGTTAAGAGCATAACATACCTAAAAGAAAAGAGCAGCCTTTATTAGGAGTGTTAGAACTCCAGCTAGGTCTACATGTTAGTAAAAGACTCACGGCACATCTGTGTCTGGCCCAGGTCAGCTGAGTCAGGCTTGCAGGGCTCAGGCTGTGGGGCTAAAAATTGCAGTATAAACATTCAGGCTTGAGTTGGAGCCAGGTTCTGAAACCCACCAGGGTGTGGGTCTCAGAGCTCAGGCTCCAGCCTGAGCCTGAATGTCTACAGTAGTATTTTTAGCCCCACAGCCCGAGTCCTGCAAGCCGATGTCAATTGACCTGGGTTCTGAGGCTCTGTGTATGTAGTTGTATCCTGAGACTACTTAACCTATTCCTGAACTCTGGGACAGATTCACTGAAGCATAATTGCTCTTAATGCAAAATGGTTATACTTGCAAAGATGAGAGCATCCCTCCTGGGCTTTTTACTTAAATATATTTTAAGCCCTTATAGTATTTTTCTTCTGCGTAAGACCAAACAAAACTTTTCCAGTTTTAAAGTAAAAATAGCCCCCTTGTTTCACTTCCTTATGCTGTCAGGCTTTCTCTGAGCAGAGTACTTTCCGTCCTTGGCTTTTTGATCTGGCAGATTCTGTTGGCATCTCTCAAGCTTACTGTTAAGCAGCTTGCAGACTGGCCTTGGATTCTCTGGATTTCAGAAGGCTACTCATGGTCCAAGATCACAACTAGGACCCAAGTGGTAGTTGTGTTATTTCCACCTTTTGTTTTTTAAATGGATTAAATCTATCCGGTGACTTAGAGTTGTGTTATATGTTTGACACAGATCTCTTCAGTGGAATCCAGAACTGACAATGCAGAGTCCAGCAAGTCACTTTGGTGTATCTGATAGTTGACTGCATCTAAGCAGGACAGTTTAAGTGTGCTACTTAGGATATTTAAAAACTTTGCTAAATAAAAGAATATTACCAAAAATGTATAGATAGTACAATAGTATATAAATATAATTTCACTTAGATAATGCTATCAGCCAGAGCCTGTTGGCAGCAATGTTCTACGGGACATCATTAGCATACAATGTGAGAACTAGGATGTCTGGAGCTGTTAACTTATGAATTAATGTGAAATCTGCTGTTTAATAAATGCTTTATACTGCTTGTTAAGCGATATTCAGCAGCAGTCTGTAAAATTTCTCATTATGTGAGTCACCTGTAAGATCACGTTCCTCCTGATGTCTTGAATGAAAATTTCTGTTTAGAAAACACCTGCAACTTGTTAAAGCTACTGCACTCATTCATCCGAAATGTAACCTCAGTTCCAGCCCCTGTGCTTTCTTAGCTAGGCAATGTCTTAATTTTCTTCCTATTTTTGTTTTCTTTAATTAGGTTGTGCCCCTACAGCCCAAAGCACAGAGTTCTTATTAAATCTGTTTCCAACTGCTTGACCAGCCAGTGTGGACAAACTGATAGAAATACAGGCTGGCCACATTATGTCCAATATTGTTCAGCCAAGCGGTGCTAGTAAAGCGTTCTGTTGGCTCCCTTCTTATGCACTGTTTCCAAACTCTGTTACTAGCCCCTTTGAGAGAAGCCCATACTGCAAAGAAATGTACAGAACAACTTGGTGTCCAGTGCTACAACTGCAGGGACAGAGTTGTGCATAATGCAAACTTGAAGGAAGGTTTTTTTTCTTCTTTAATTAATCTATCAAATGCCTGAAGTACTGTATTAAAGCTTCATCCTCCTTGTGCCCAGTGGATGGGCATTCTTGAAAATCCTGCCTTTCCTTGTGTTGCCTCTGATGTGGGACTTGACAGATGTCTCTTCACTGAGGACACTTCCTGGGCTTTTCATTGGCAGCCCTTCTTTTTGCTGAGAGGAGAAATATAATTGAAAATCATTAGACAAATACCTGTCACGTATGGCCTAGGTATATTTGGCCCCCAGTGCAGCGGGCTGGACTAGATGACCTCTCGAGATCCCTTTCAGCCCGGCATTTCTATGGTAAATTAGGAAATACATATGTGCTGCTGGATCACTTAATCAACTAAATATTGACCTCTTTTGGTGGGGTGGGGAAGGCTTCCTCTACATATGATGAAGTCTCCCATTGAGTTTGTGGGTCCTGAGATGAGACCAAAGACTGATTTTGGACCTGCAGCCTCCTCCACAAGTGCCACAGGTAAAGACAATTGTAAATGAATTAGTGCTGCTTTTAGCTTGTTATATCTTGCACGTCTCTCCTTGATTGCAGAAATCCACAAGCTCTAAAAATCTTCCAGTCTGAGGTGGCAGGGCTGCTGCTGTCAGATCTTGTCATGCGCTAAGAGCTCCCAGGTGCTGAGGTCAACATTGTAAGATTGGAGGTTGGTCTTCAGTGTCTTTTGTAACGTTTTCTTGGTCTGCCCCTAAAACAAGTTCCAGTCTGCAGTTTTCCATAAAAATGGAATGTCTGATGAACCGTAGAAGTTAGAGATAGAAACGATCTATTGGGTTATCTAGTCATATTTTCCTGCCACTGCAGGATTGTTTCTATAGTCCATTTGCTTGTGTTGCAGTCTATTTTGAAATGTTCCAAGGGGTAGAATTGCCATCACTTCCCTTAGAGAATATTTCACAGCCTGATAGCTGTTACTGTCGGGAAGCTTTTCCTGACATTCAACCTAAAATGGTTGTGGGGTTTTTTTTTTAATCTTTACTCTTATTCCTTAGTTATCCTCCCTTGAGCACAGAGGACTGGATTAGATGACCTATTGAGGTCCCTTCTTATCCTACACTTCTATGATTCCCCCATATATTATCTTAAACTTCTCTCCCTTCTTAGCTGCTTGTACCTTTCATATTTTTTACTATTCTATCCCTCACAAAGCTGTTTCTTAGCCAATCCAGTACTTGGTTAACTCTTAATCTTTTCTAGTAAATCAGTCCCTTCAGGACCTTTTTGTTATCTGCAGTTACTTTGATAATGAGGTGCCTGGTATTTAATTCTATATAACAGGTGCGGTCACATCTGTACTTGTTTCTGTGAAGTGCCTTGCACATCTGGGTGCTCAAAAATAGATACATACCCAGAGCTAGAGAAAACGCATTCTGTCTGTTTTGTGGCAGTATGTTTGTATATGCAGCCCCAAAATTGTGTTGGCTGCTGTCGTCTTTTTTTTTATATTGCAATTTAGACTTCAGTTTGCAATGTACCATTGCCCTTAAATAATTGTGTAATTTCCCCCCCCAGATTTTCCCCTTATTGAATATGACGATTAGTTTTACCCAAATGATGGTAACATGTCCAAGTTGCATCTCATTTTTTCTAATCTTTATGTCCAGGTCCATTTTTATTTGCTCTCACGGATTTTTGCCACTCCTCCAAATTTACTATCCCTTGCAAATTTTACTTGTAAATTAATGACAATATTAAATAAGAGTGGACCTACAATCAACCCCTAATGGATACCTCTGTTAGAATGTTCATTGTTACTGGAGGAGAGGACAGGGACACCTTATTTTTTAAGCTGCATTTGGGGGCAGGAAAATGCATAGGTTGAGTACTTAAAACATTTTAACATATTCCTGCTGTGTGGTGTCTTCAGCTTGAACATGATTAAGGCTACGTTTTAGTCCCAGGTATTGTTAGTAAAAGTCATGGACCGGTCACAGGCAATAAACAAAAATTCACGGTCCATGACTTGTATTATATACCCCTGACTGAATCTTGGCTGGGGGGGGGGGGGCGCCTGGGTAGCAGCCCAGGACCCCCGCTAGTGCCGGGGGGGAGGGGTGTTGCTGGGGGCTGGCAAGCTGCCTGGCTCCACAACTCCCTGGAAACAACGACATTCCCCCTCCCTCTGCTTCTAGGCAGAGGTGTGGCCAGGCAGCTCTCTGCATTGCCTCCGCAGCTCCCATTGGCCGGGAACTGCGGCCAGTGGGAGCTGCGGGGACGGAGCCAGCATGCAGAGTCCCCTGGCTGCGCCTACGCCTAGGAGCAGAGGGTGTCACCACTTCTGGGGAGCCCCCTTGAAGTAAGCGCCGCCCAGAGCCCTCATCCTCTCCCACGCCCCAGCCCTGAGCCCCCCCACCCAAACTCCTGCTGCTGATGGGGGCAGTGGCCCGAGACTGCCCCAGCAGCAGACAGTGCAACTGGCCCAGGGGCTGCCTAAGCTCCTCAGGTGGCTCCCAGGCCACGCGCACTAGCTGCTGCAGAAGTCATGGAGGTGACGGAATCCGTGACTTCTGTGACAAACTCACAGCCTTAATCATGATGATAATGGCTTACTTTTATTCTCCACAAACTGCAGATGAGACAATGCCAAAAAGACTGAGAGGAGATGGTGCCTTGTGCAACAATAACTTCTTATATCTACAGTGACTTCCATCTGAGGCTCTCAAGTGCTTTACGCCCGCTACTTAAGTCTGAGACATTGGTAAGTGTTATCACCTCTTTACAGATCTCTAAATTCAGCCATGCAGTAAAGTGTCTTGCCCAAGATAACCCAACAAGGCAATAGCAGTGAGGAAGGAAACCCATAATCTTGATTGCCAGGCCTCTGCTCTACCCACTGGACTATTTTATCTCCATCATGGGTTGTTCTTTTATTGCTGAGGGTGGATTTCTCTTACTGTACATTTAGGGAGTCTCTTCACTGCAGAGTTAACTCAGGCTGTTTACTCAAGTATTGCCCGTCCACATGCACAACCCTCTCACACAAGTTCAGTGGTGTTTTCAATCCAGACTAGCTAGTCTCTGGGAGATATAGGTTAAAACCCAGGTGCTGCTTTCACTTGAGCTGGTAACCTATCCACTTGGGTGTGAAGACAGGCTAATCCACTTGAGTGCTGATTGTCCTCTGTGCTTTCCTACAATTCCCCCATGTGCCCAGAAGGACAGATGACATTTCCCACAATTCCCTGGGGATGATCAGTAGCTCAGCTGGCTCCAGCACAAAGAACTATGGGATAGGCCCCTAGTGATCCACACAGGTGAGTGCAGCACCACTGAGAACACAGTAATTCCCTTGTGGCTGCTCACACCCAGGAGCCAATCACCCCAGTTAACTCTGCAGGGGAAACATAGCCTAGCTCTTTTAAAGAAACAGAAATGATAAAACATCAGTGGGGTCTTCACTTGTGTGTGATGAGCCGAAGCAGCTTGTCTCTGGCTCAGGCTGAACAGAGAGACTTCCTGCTTTATGTATGGGTATACATCCTCTTTATATGGGGTGGGGAGAGGAAAAACTCTGAAAACACTAAGACAAGCAGCCTCTCCATCTATAGTTGTAGGGAAGGGGACAACGTTTCAGCAGGACTTCTGGTGCAGAGCCAAGCTCTTATTCCTTGCAAGGCATTTCCCAAACATAAGGCAAGCAAGAGCAGCCCAACTGCTTTCATCTGACCAGCTCTCCCTGCCCTAGAACAAGCATGTTTGCTAATGTGTTCCTCACCTCTGGGTGAAAATCTCTTAAGGTTTTTGCCCTCTTTCCCAATAGTCTGTCTAGTAACTAATTTCCTGTTCACTGACAACTTCATGGGGCAAAAAGCCAGTCCTGTAAAACAGAATGGAAAGCGTAGCTGTGCCTTTCTCCTCTCCTCCTGTGTGATCTGTCCATGACCTGACTTTCCCTTTCCAGGGCCCCAACTTTTGGGCTTTGGCTCAGCTCATAAACTGACAAATAAAAACATGACTTCACCCATAAACACAGCCTCTTCTCCAAGGCTGGCCTGGCCCTGCCTCTGCTTGTTCTCAGCAGGTTAGTGCTCCCTGAGGGAGGGGGGAGATCTCCCTTCTTAAAACCCCCCTACTGAATCTTGCAAAATTTATTTGTTTTGTACATGCAGCAGTGTTTTCCTGCTCTGGCTGTAGCAGAGACTTACCTTATAAAGCAGTTGATCGCAAACAGTAGCTGCTAAGGGAAAGGAGATTTAGTAGTTTGCTCCTGTGTAAAGTCAGATCGCCATAGGAGCTGTGGAAGGTCTTGCATGACTTTACTTCCATGGTTTACTTGCCCCTGAGGATATTCAGTTGGCCAGCATGCTGGAACAGCAGCAGCATTGTAAGAGTTAAGATATACTAGTCCCAGTCCATAATTATGGCAGCTAAGGGCTGGAAAAAGCTTTCCAGTGCCATCTCTTCCCACCCTTTGTAAGGCATGTTTGAGGTAACAGAAGAGGGAAGTACACCGGAGTATTTTAAATGTTCATAGTCTCATAAGCCTGGACATGACCAGTGTGACTGTGTTCATAGAGTTACATGGTTAGTCAGAGAGTTCTCTGAGCTGGGTGCAGGCTAGCTACAGCAAAAGCTTATAATTTGATACGTTTTTCTGTTCAGCACCCACCAACGTGGGATCAGATGTGCTGTTACTGTCCTCAGTTACTTCAACCAAATCATTAAACTGCAGCATCTGACATTGCAGCTTGTGAGGGTAGGTCTATGCTGCGATTAGACACCTGCGGCTGGCCCATGCCAGCTGACTTGGGCTATAATTGTGGTGTGGACATTTGGGCTCACATGAGCTCTAGGACCGTCCCCCCTCGCAGGGTGCTAGACCCAGTGGTCCAGCCCAAGCCCAAGCCCGAATGTCTACACCACAGTTAAACAGCCCCTTAGCTGAGACCTACAAGCCCGTCAGCTGGCACAGGCCAGCCATGGGTTTTTAATTGCAGTGTAGACATACCCTGAGAGGCCTGGTTAAACATGCCCCTCATTGTCCTGAAGCTCCTCAAACTCAGTGGTAGCAAGGGAGTTCTGCAGGAGCAGGGCCCTTAGCAAAAATATTCTGATGCTGATCCTGATCCTGGATGCTTTAGGGTGTCTCTTCACAGCACAGTTAGCTCAAGTTTTACCCCTAACTCGACTCCTATCCACAAACACATACATGTCTAGTGTGAGTGAATTGGTGCTTGAACTAGCTGACCTGTTTGGGGTGGAGCGATGGGAGGTGTGTTAAAGCTCAAGTGATGATGATGTTTGAGCTAATAGTGTAGTGGGAATACAACTACTCCACAGCAGCTAATCCAGTTGTTCTGCTAATCATTGTGTGTAACTTTTTCCCTGCCATGAATCCATTTTCAGATATCCTGCTTCCCATGACCCCACACAACATGGAAGTTGTCATTTTAAAATGGCATCCTCTGCACAGTGTGACATGTCACACCCCTAACGTGAGGTCATGCTGTGTGGAGGATACCATTTTGTAAAATGGCATCTTCCACAAATTTGGGATTGTTGCGATTCTATCCACTGATGGAGAGACCCACTTGGGATTGCAACCCATAGTTTTGGTACTGCTGGTGTAATTCCAGTGTTGTTTTTAAGTGTGGTTGCTGTCAGTCAGGCCAGATCAGCTCGAGTTGTACTAACTCAAGCTACCGTTTGCAGTAAAGACAAGCCCTTAGTCTCCTGTAAGAGCAACACACAAGATTCTAAATGTCCTGACAAGTTATAGGTGAAGATGCCTTTCTCACTCAAGTAACTAGGTTCTAGGCCATTCAGGGCTTTAAAGATTGTAAGCAACCCTCTGAACTGCATGCAGAGCACCAGCATAGTATGTTCATAGCAACTTGTCCCTCTGAGGTGAACTGCTGTGGTTCAGCTCCAGCTCATGTTTTAGAAAAGTCTCAAAGAATTGCGGCATTAATCTATCCTGGAGAGAACAGAGGTAAGGCTCTGTGTCCAGGCCATGTGAGAGAGGGTGAGCTGCAACTTCCAGGAAAGCTGTAGGTAAAAAAAAAAGGCATAAACTGGAAATTCAGCAGGAGGAGCAGCTTGAGAACATTTGTACTGTGAAGTGGGTTCAAAAGAGGGTGCCAGCCTCCTCAAACTTCCCCTTACCAAACAGCAGCATGCCTGGGCCACGCTTCTGCCACCTCTCATACATCGCCCTCTGACACTGATAAAAGTAGCTAGACTCTGGCATGTGGGGTTGATGAAGGTATGTGATGCTGAATAACTTCTGCTTACGGATGGTACTAAAACCTCTCCTGTAGCAGATATGCATGTAGATAGAACAGAAGCGAAACTCATGGTATGTAACCAGTGAGAAACTACAGGAAGGAAGAGTAATTACTATTCAGAGCCCTCAGAGAAGGAAAGAAGCAACTTTCTGCAAAAGCACTTCTGCACAGTTTACAGCTGAGTCATCCAAATCTCCTTCGTGGTGCTGTATGCTGCTGGGAGAGCTGAAATACGTCACACTGCTATAGAGTTTTCCATCTGGGGATCTCAAAGCTCTTTCTACACTAAGGAAGCCTTGCCACATTCCTGTGAGGTATATTATTCCTGTTTTATAGATGAAGAGCTGAGGCCCAGAGTGATGAAGTGACTTGCCCAACGTCGCATAATGAGCACCTCACGGACAAGACTTTCTTCCCAATCAACACAGACCCTTTGCATCTGTCCAACAGTTGAGGAACATAATTAATTCCATCTCTGCACCAATACCCACCACTGCTGGAACAAGAGAATCTGTGGACTACTGATACAGTTGGAGCTGTGCTAACAACACTTTCGGTAAAGAGAAGCATAGAGACCAGGATTGTCAACGGTCAGAGGTTTGCTTGAGCAGGGATCTAACCACCACCAACTAGTGGCACATGGCATCGTGCCCTCGAGTGGTATTAACAACTCTCATAAGCAATAGATCCCAGACCTCCCTGCTGGCTTTCACCTATTATGGGGCAAGAAACTCTTCCAGTTCATGTTGTTTTATTCTGCATCTAAAAATATGGAAGAACAAAGATCTGTAATTAAATTTTTGGAATCTTCAGCAAGATTTGAGAGTAGGAATTAGATCTGGACAGGGTGCAACTCTTCAATGAGAACTATGCTATGTTTGGCTGTCTTCGGTTGTAAGAGTAGAAGTGGAGTATTAGCTTGCTTGTTATAACTGAGTGGCAGGCACTCTAACTGGTGTGACTTGGATGTATGGAATATATGTCCCTAGTATCTGAGGAACTTTGGCTTTCAACCGCAATTTTTTAAAAATGAATGTTTATGAAGTGACCATAACGAGCTAGAAAGGAACCAGGAGGATCTGAATTTATTAAAATCATTATGACTGATCTAAAAGGGGTTGGTGGAAATAGCTTCCTGTTAAAATTCACAGATGATACTAAATGGTGAGGAATTGCAAATGAGAACTGAATAATACTGAGGAGCTTAAAGAAGAAGTTAGAAATACAGACAGGAACTAAAACCAATTAATTTGGAAAAGTGCAAATTTAAAGCACATGGAGGAAAATAACCTGATAAGGAACTCAGAAACGGAACTTGGTAATACTGAAGAAGAATCTGTGGGAGGAGACTGGATAGCAAATTAGACACATTTGAGAGGATATGGTTAAAAACAAGTCATTAGCAAGTATTAGGGAAGATGATAAATCCTTCTCACTGATAGCCCTAGAATAGCTTGTTCTTGTCTAGGCACTTCAATATTAGAAGTTGCATAAAAACTTCTCTGGCCTCCCCTTATGAGAGAAGGGGGAGACTCATGGAAAAAATAAAAAGTAATTAGCAGTTTCAGATGCTACACCTGTCCTTGAAGCCCCGACAGTTTTTTCATGGCTTTTAAAGACATGCTTTCCTATCATATGTTAAATATTTTTCCCCTGTTGCTGTGTGAAATGTCCACTCAACCAGATTCAAACTGACTTCATACAAAGTGATGTCAAGTGGACAAAGTTTTAAAATGGGGGGGAGGGAGGGGAGAGCCTGCCAACAACTTGGGAGAAAAAATAGAGAAACTCTCCTCTTAACTTTCAGTTACAATAATTTAGGAAAAGTCACTTTTGGATAGTAACTGTTTAAGTTGTCTGCCCCCTTGTAAGAAGTGAATAGATATAGCTTCCAGTAAACAAGGTGGTACATGAGTCTATAACCATTTGGAAGTTGCCAAGAGGCAAGGATGAAGAGAAATAATTTACGGTACTACACAGGGCTATAACTAGGAGAAAACAGCAGCCAGAAGACTCTTAATTCAGTCTTAAAACTGTAAGAAGGGACTTCTACCAGAGCTGCTTTGTTTCAACAGCAAGGCAAACAGACCTGTGGGTCCCAAATGTTGTAGAAATATGTTCTTTCTACTTCCCAATTAGAAGAAATTGGACAGTTGCACATAGTAACAATCTGACAGAGTTAGGAAAGCTATAAATACCATAAGTCCTAATACAAATGAGTGATTTGATTTCTGCATGTTACTAAAGCAAACCGTTTCCCTTCAACAGGCTTTGAACTTCCAGATGCTACTTCTGTGTGGAGCGAACATGCAGCCTTCATTCGACTTACTTGATTAAGTAGAATTTACATTTCTCTGGGGTTTTTAACCAGAAATATCAGGTATGTTCCATTTCCTGCCTGGTTAGCTTCCCTATACTTCCTTTTTTGCACTAGCTTTCGAAAGCCACAAGATTTTTTCCTAAGTGTTCAGTTGCCCCCTAGTGGGTGTCAGGAAAATAACATCCTCATAGTTTCTTATGGCCACTGTGACCAAAGAGCAAGAACAATCTTAGGGGCATGTTCTAAGGAAAGACTGGAGTAACTCTGCGTTCATACTGGGGTAATCAAGATCCGAATCTTGGCCTATCTCCTAGGAGAGGGAACAAAGATGCTTGCCCTCATCTGTGGCTATGGCAGGGCTGCTTTCCTCTAAGCGTCTGCCAGGAAAGAAAGCTGAGGGCACTCAAACCTTTCTCTAATCCCCAAAGTGAAACAGCATTACACTTCTCTAGAAACATGCTTGTGGAATTCTGGTCCTTAATAGCAATTTTTACTTTTGTGTAGCGACCAGGGTATCATGCTGTGCCTTGTGCTGCTCCTTTCTGAAGTGCATATAGATAGTCTGATGTCTTTTACCCCACACACACACCTGTTTAAAAACAATTTCTCCCATAGACTCACTGGATCCCAAATGCAGCTCCCAACGTCTTTTACCCATCTCATGGTATTTTTAAACAATCTTCTTCATACCAGCTGCAGCTCAGATTCAACCTGGTGTGATGGCCCTGGCCCACTCAATTTCCAGTAGAGTTGGGATTTGATATTTTTAATACAAAAATAATGTAATTTAACATGCAAGCTCCTGTCCCCTACTGTTTGCCACTTCATGAACCTGTGCTAACAGTGAGGGATGTTGGGAAAAAAAGCTCTGATCAGTAATACTGCCCTTTCTCTCCATAAATGGGCATGAATTATGATCTACAGCAAAATTGATTATTACCTCCACCGTTATACCATGGTACAGGACTCTTAAGTCCAGGATCAAATGAAAGAGCTCAGTTGTAGCTGTCTGCACTACATGTGCAGTAATGCTGTCTAGAAAGCAATGATGCCAACCCCATTAATTCCTATTCTTAATGTGTAACTCTTTCTTGAAAGTGAACTTTCCTTCAAAAGGGAAGGAGAGTAACCCCAGTTTGAGTTAGTCTTCAAGTATGTCTGTTTAAGACCAGCTGCTGTGAAACCATCTTCCCATCAAGCTTGTAGCTGGTAACAAGGTTTTCATACAGTGACCTTTAAGTGTATGGCTGGTGGGCAGATCAGTGTGTAATTAATCCAAAAATACCACCTTCTGCTCTCTAATTTAGCCCCTCCCTCAAAAAGAATTATTCCTTGAGGTTAGTAATTAGGACCACCAGCTTTAGTCCAGATGCTGCATTCCTTTTCAAAGGGTGGTTCACGTGTATGCAGTTTAAAAATCTTTAGGGTAAAGAGCTGCTGTTTTCACTAATATCTTAAAATGAATGAAATATAAGGTCTGATAGATTTACTTTTGGGAAGAAGCTACTGTCAAGCAATGGCTCATTGAGGTTGAGAAGCCAGGAAACGGCAGTTAACTGTTCCATCTCTGTGTTTTAATGTCTTAGTGGTGAAAAAGCATATGGGCAACACTCGAGTAGATACTGAAAGTGTGCTGTTAAGAGGCCACACAGACTGCAAGTGCTTTAACTCACCTTGCTTTCATCCTGTGAGAACAAGCCAGGTACTAACCCCCTTTGCTGCAGTAATTAAAGGAAAATCCATCTAATGAGAGCTCACAGCCAGCAAGGTCCAACACTTGGAATTCATTAGTGACCAAACCTGAAGAGGTAGTGTAACAATCATTCTGGGGTAGTGCAAACAGATCACCCATTCACCAACACAGTTTTAGAAAATATAGCCCACATTCAGGTACTAAAATAATAATTTGAGTGTCCTGCCTCAGCGTTATACCCTCACCCTCATAAGGCCTTTGACATCAACAAGAAAAATACTACTCTCACTTATCCCCATCATTTCATATAACTTAATTAGTTACCAAGCACCCTGTGAAGGGAACTAAATCTTAGACAGCAGCCAGTAGGGCTAAAGACTGATTCCATGGATTGTGTCTGTAAGAGAACAGAGCTGAAACTATACTGGCTTTAAATTAATTGGGCCACACTCAGATGCTGCTGCCCCCTTTCTCCCTTTGACTGTTTGGCCCTAAACCCTTACAAAGGCAATCTGAGAAAGGGCTTGACCAATTAAAGAGGGGTGGTGAGTATGGATATGAGGGAATTTCCACCTCATTTCATCCAGGACAAAGGCTAGAAGCACTTCTGCAGTGGTTATAAGGCACTTAAGTTGATCTTGCTCTTCTTCACCCACGATATTCCTTCAGCAGCTGCCCTGCTATCACTAGTCTCTGGATCTCACTTGTCCCCTCATAGATTTCTGTGATTCGAGCATCCCGGTAGTGGCGTTCCGCTGGCATTTCTGTTACGTAGCCCATTCCTCCCAGGATCTGGATGGCCTGAAACAAAAGCAGTGAGTCTTATGTCAGAGACTCGGTGCACCATGGACACTGCCATCATGCTGCAATCCTCATGTGAGTGACCCTCGTCTAGTAGCAACCACAGGGAGGGGAGAGAGGTCATAGGGTGTATCAGTCATGCTGGCACCTGGTGGACCTCTTCTCTGTAGGGAAACTTGATCAGTTATCCAGCATACCCTGCAGTGAGCACGAGGCAAACTGTTGTACCAAGGATACAGCCTTGAGTTATTTGCCCTCCCTCCTTTCATTAGGTGCCATACTCCAGTGACTGATGCTGTTATCAGCTACAGGGAAAGGCACAGAAACTGAAGTGTTGTTTGGGTAAGCAGTAGCATATTTCACCATTGCGCTGAATAACTCTGCTTGGGCTTCAAGCCTGCCCTGCTGCCATACGCTTCTCGGCCTAGCAGCTGAAGGGACTTTACACAGGGGACAGAATAGCCCACAGCCTTTAAACAGATGTAAGCACCAAGGCCAGAGAGGAATTCTTTACAGCAGTACATTGTGTATATACAAAACTTAGTTCCTCAGCAAGAAAGTTGAGCTCTTTCCTTTATATATACTTAATTTTAGGCTTGGAAGAATTAGGTTTTTTAATGGGTAAATGTGCATATCATACACACAAACTGCTTAAAAATATTTTCATTGATAAACTTAAATGATAAAATAAAAATGCTGCTTGAGAACCAAGTTTGATGTGAGGATATTTACTTACTATATTTTGACACATGTTGACAATTGGTGGTATAAAGTTTTATAATCTGTCATTAAATCATTGTCTAACTTTCCACAACTGACATTTAAATAGATAATAAACACAGCTATTATCCATCAGTTATAACACTACAAGTAACATCTGGTCAAGCCTACTTATTGTAATCCAGAGAGGGAAGGCTGGACAAGCTTATCCCCCAGGCTCCCCTTGTGTATTGGAGCAGAGACCTAGTCTGTGAGTGGTGAAGAAGAGATAGATGGTTACCTGATGGGAAATGGCAGTTGCAGCCTCCGATGCAGCTAGCTTGGCCATTGCAGCTTCCTTTAAAAACAAAGATATTTTGTAGAATTTATATAGCAGGGCGTTAGTATCAATATTCATGCACCACCTGAAACAACTTTGTGTACACGCAAATGAGCCAGAATTCACACCCTCTGATTAAATGTACTTCTCCTGCTAGCTTATCAATGAATGCTCAAATTCCAGCATGAGACTATCTCCCTCTCCAGCGGGTTGATTAGCAGATGCAACTGGTGAGAGGGGCTGGAGCCGACAGCCAAAGAAAAAGCACATGGCTCCAGTGTACACAGGAAATAGGACACCCTTAAGTTGCCCACACCCAGATTGCTGTATGCATGAGCTTCTTTTTACTATTGGAACGTTGATTTGTAAGTGTTTAATTATTAAATTGTCAGTGATCAGGTAGGTTGGTTGCAGACTCTGGCTGATACTTTGAATGATAGAAACAAACTTAATTTAAAAGAAAAAATGATTAGTTAAGCAAACAAGCCTACAATTACCATTTACACAGATACTAAAATTAAACTCGCATTCAAAGACAGAATGGTGTATTAATGGGTGATTACATCAGAATGCAATACAGCCTTAAATGGCCTATTCTGTAACCTAATGGTAGCTCCTCTAAATTTAGCAAGTTTTTTTTTTTTTTAAATAACTCATACTAATTAAACCTACCCATTACCATCTCTGCCACCTTTTGAATGGCCTTTTTACATTACACAATTTAAATATCGGAACCAATGTTCTTTTCATGCTATCAATAAATATATAACAATTTAAAAAACCTCTTAAACTCTGCTAAAAAAAAACTTTAGTCAAAGTATAGGCACAACATAGCTCTAGGTCTTGTTCTCCATTCTGCTGTCTCCAACTTAATTTTCCATCTTGTTTATAGTTATTTTTAACTTAAGTAAAAATTGGGCTTCACAATGTAGCACTGTATGGAAGATGGGTGTTGCCATACCAGAGCAATGGTCTAGAGGAAGCTGTAAAACCCCATTACACAGACTTATGTCCAAAGGAAGGTGGCTGGCTTATGCCCTGAAGCAAAAGGGTTTGTAGCAAATTATCCTATTTATTAATGTTATTTTTCAAACCATGCTAAACTCTTGGCCTCACTGTTGTTGTTGGCAGGGAGTTCTAGACATTAATGTTTTTTAAATACAGTTGTGAAAAGTTTTTCCCTATATTGTCTTGTCACTGAAACCCTGGACAGAAGAAAAAAAATAACACTCTTGATTCATTTGACGGCTCAAGTCAGTTTCTCCTATTTTTGTGTAGGTTTTTTTTTTAAATACATCAACAGGGCAGACAAAAATTGGCAGGGGAGATCAGGAGCAGTAACAGACCCTGAAACTACTTAAAATTGACTAAAATGAACAAAGTGCATTTTCAGTTTGTTGGCTGGAATTTGCACAGTGTAATAGTAACAGATGTTGAGGTACTGTGGCAGTAACATTTGTTTAGACTGATGTCAACTAGTTGTCCTTGCAGAAACTCTGCAATAGCTGCTGTGGGGTACCCACAATAGATGACCAGAGTCCTTAACCTGCCCTCTGTCTAGGGCGCTAAAGATGGCACGCGAGCCTATTTTTAATGGCATGCACAGCAGCGTGCCATTAAAAATCCTGCCTGGCCTGGCCTGCTCTTCTCTGCCGCTCCCCTGGGGGCAGGGGGAAAGGGGCAGAAGCTGGGTTCCTGGCCCTGCGGCCGATCAGCTGATTGCTCCTTCCTGACCCCCCTCCCTCGCAAGGGCCGAGTCAGCCTGCTCTGCTCCGGTCTGGAGGCAGAGAAGGGGCAGGACCTTGGGGAAGGAGGGGGTGGAATGGGGGCATATCCCACCCTGAGCCCCCTTCACCCCAGCCCAGACTCTGGTACCCCTCGCACCAAATGAGAGGTTCCCCACACCCAAATCTCCTGCCCCAACCCTGAGCCCCCTCCCTCATTCTAGCTCCTGGCCTGCTCCTTCACCCCCAGCCCTGTGCTCAGTGCAGAGAGAGGGACAGGGCTGGCAGATGGAACCCCTGAGCCGCACAGCCCGCTGCCGGTCTGGGGTTCTGGCTGCCGGACCCTTCCCGGCCACAGGCGCCACTCAGCCCAGGTGACCAGAACCCCAGACCAGCAGCGGGCTGAGCAGGCCGGCAGCGTAAGATCAACATTTTAATTTAATTTTAAATGAAGCTTCTTAAACATTTTGAAAACCTTGTTTATTTTACAATACAACAATAGTTTAGTTATATAATATATAGACTTATAGACCACCTAAAAAATATTAAAATGTATTATCGGCATGCGAAACCTTCAATTCAAGTGAATAAATGAAGACTCGGCACACCACTTCTAAAAGGTTGCCGACCCCTGGTCTAGGGGTTCTTTGCCATGGACTCTCCATCTCAAAGATGTGCTACTTGGGAGGTCCTCACATCCATGCTTAACTAGCAAGCATTCTAAGTGAGCTCTCCTCAGCAGTCAGAATCCCATGTGCTAGCACCAGAGGGTTGTAAGAGTGTACAAGTACTGCTTTGTGATTAGTGCACCTTAAGTTACAGGGGAGGGTTTTTATCCTATTGTCTAGCACCCTTGTACAGCCATAGCCAAGCTAGCTCAATAATAGCAGTGAAACTGCATAGGCTGGACCATCCATGCAAGCTAGCTAGCTCCGTAAATCTACACAGGCTGCAGTAACATCTCCCATGCACAGCACAGAGATGCTGAGTCTCTGCGTGCCTGGGACATGAAGCTCTGGCGTTACTCACAGGACTGAGATGGGGCACCAGGTTCAATTTGTGAAATTAAAGAATAAGCTGAAGACTGCCAAGATATAACTAGAGCAACTCCTTGATTTGTTAACCCTTCCAAGTCACCTACTGAATCACCCATTTATAAAAAAAATCTTGCATCTGTCACAAATGCTACATTGTGGAACAGCTTAAATTAATGTAAACATTGTTTTTTGGGAGTTCTGGAGAAGGTAACTGGATGCAGGTCCCAGCTCCAATAACCTCCATTCTCAGGAGGCCATCACATTCATTGGGAGGGGACAGTGCTCCCACTGCCCATGGACTGAGGATCTCAGTTGCCAAGGTTATCACACTGCACCTTTCACTGGTGTTAGCAGCTCCCACTTGAAAAGAGAATTTGAGTCAGATTGCAGGGAATCCTATAACCTGGCCTTCCCCCTGACTGCTTTGGGTATAAGAGACTTAAGCAGCAAGGGGGATGCCATGCAATGTTTAATGCCCTCTGTTAGTCATTTTCTGAGAAACTAAACACTGGAAGATAAACCGTAGGAGAGAACTCGTGGTGGCTAGGGGCTGGACCAGCTAACTCAATAGGGTTTCCATTGTTTAAGATTCTATGCATATGCCTCTCATTGCTAGATCAACAGCAGATTGCAGGAAGTACCTTTGTGTAGGGTTTCCCATTGTCCTTCAACATGGCTGCTCTCCAGGTCAGCAGGCGAGCACCCTCCACCGCCAGTGCCATATCTGCCAGCTTGAACTGTAACAGACAAACATGTGAGGGCAGAACTCATTTGCTTCACACACCACCTGTGTTGACAAACCTCTCACAAACCCAGAGTAATGGGGAAGTGCTCAAGCCACTGAGCCAGACCTGTGCGCGTGCATGGAGGCAGGTGTAAATCGAAGTTGCTTGCACACATGGTGTCCAGAGTTCAAGGTGCGTTACCTTCCCCAGACCAGCTACTGTGCTAACGCAGCAGTACTCTTAATCGAAACACTCAGTCCTGTGTCTGGTGACAGTAATTCTATCTTCAGCTTAACCCATACCTGAATAGCCTGCAGCTTAGAAATGGGAGAACCAAAGGCCAACCTCTTCTCAGCGTAATCCACAGCACAGTCCAGAGCTCCTTGAGCTATTCCAAGAGCCTGCGAGGCAATCCCAATCCTGCCCGAATCCAAGGTTTGCTGAGACACACAAAAGTTACACATCTGTAATTCCAGTCACACCATGGGATGAAGGGTGAATATACCTGCATGAGCGAGCAATGTGCAGTCATGTTGGCACCCCCTGGACAATCCCACAATGTATGGAAATAAAAATCCTCAGTATATGACATCCCAGATAGATACTGAGATCAGAAGAGGGGAACGAAAAGAGGAGAAAGCATCACAGAGGCAAAAATAATCTAGCAGGGGGGAAGTAAAGAGAAGTTAGACAAATGAGATAAAGATATAAAACTAGATTTACTTGTTCCCCCTACTTCTATTAACAGCTCTAGTTTTTGTTTCTCTCTGGAGTGAACACTGTGGCTACAATTTCCAAAAAGGACAAGTGATTTTGGGTGCCCAATTCAACACGAGGGACCCAATTTTCAGAAAGTGCAAAGTTCGCAACTTTTGAGCATCAGGCTCCTTTAAGGTGTCAAGTGTAACACCCCAAAAAACAAATCACTACTCACTTCTGAGAATCTTGGCTCAAGACACGGCGCACTCCCTTACTCTGAAGGGGGACACAAGCTTTCCTTCCCTTGCATGTACTGAGGTGGGTAACTAGTTAGAGGCCTATTCAGGGAGGCTCAACTCTGTGCTATATCTCTCTCCCACACCCCCAGCAAAGTACTGGCACCTGTATAACCTCTAATGAACTGAATTTTCTTGGAACAATTCCAGCACTGCACTTCATGTCAGTGTTGCTCCTTCCTTGTTCAACCAGGCAGGATTTCATTCAAAAAAGCAGCAGTTTGCAACATTTGCAAAAGATGTGGCAGTGAACATTCCTAACCTCACCCCATAAAGAGGCCTCTTTACAAGAAGGGTTCCCAGCAGAAGCCTCCACATCCCTTGTGCTGAGAGAAGTCTGGGGATGAAAGGAAGGATGATGGAGGCAGAGACCTACCTAAATCAAGGTGCTGATGGCAGGTGCTTCCCCAGCCCTCCAAATTTTTGACTTTTATGACAGCCTGGGAACAAGTCTAGCTCATGGGACTGTAAGAGTCAACTTTTAGTTGTTATTCCAGCCCTGCTTGGAGCAAAATCAGCAAAAGTCCTGCTACACTGCACATAATGTCCCCCAGGCATTATCTTCGTCGTTGTGCCAAGATTTCAGTTCCTCAGAAGTCACACATGCTCCCCAAATAAGATCTAATCTATGTCTGGATGAACTCCAGAAGGTGTCCCCTCTGCATCAGCAAGGTATGAATTTCTGCCTCTCCTCCATAGAGGGAATTAAAGAGAAGCATCCAAAAGGTCTTGTGTGTTTCCTCACAGGGAGAGCAGCAGATGTAGGGTGAGATGGTGAGAGGGGAGGCTCTCCCTCTGCTTCATATCTGCTCAAGTCCTACACCTGAGATTGCCAGATAGGCTTCAAAAAGGCAAGACCTACCAGTGGTGCTCCTCGATTGCCAAGAAGGGGTCACTACACACACCATTGACTAGACAACAGTTTATATGGATGTAGTCCTGCACCAACCCTGTCTTCCCACAAGTCCAGCTGGCTCTCACCATAGCAATTTTGAAGCCCATCCCCTGCTGCCCCAGCAGATTGGCCTTGGGGATCCGGCAGTCTTCGAATATCAGATTGGCTGTGGAAGAGGCTCGGATTCCTAGTTTGTCTTCTTTCTTCCCCAGTGAGAGTCCAGGTGTTGGCATAGGAACCAGGAATGTACTAATGCCCTGCAATCAGATCCAGGATTTTAAAATTGCTTCCAATCTCTCATCATACAGCTGGGCAGAGCTCTCCTGGGAAGCACATGAGGCTAATCCCAACTCACTCACCCACCCATCCAACTGGCCATGGGAAGGGAGTGGGAAAGGAGAAAAGTGATGGATCAGAGGGGAGATTAAGGGGGAATGAAATAGTCCTCCCTGCAGTAAGCTCAGCTGAACTCAGAGCCCCCTCTGGCAGCACTGCATCCCACACAGCCCCCTCCCGCCCCCTTTCTGAGGGGACACAGGCTTCTCCCAGCTCTTCGTTCTGACTCCACAGTCCAATGTAAGCTTATGGAGCCTTTTACCAAGTGCGCCGCATGCTACTTCCAAGAGCTACATTTAAGGCTATAACCCACTGAGCTCACCTTGTGTTTCTGGGATTTGTCTGTAGTGGCAAACACCACGACAGCAGAGGCATCCCAGGCATTGGTGATCCAGGCTTTGGTGCCATTCAGGACCCATTCATTGCCGTCCAGCCGTGCTACTGTGGAAGCAGCTCCGGCATCACTGCCATTTCCTGAGCAAGGCACCATGCAAAACAAAATCGAAGTATTCATATAACCAAAGGCAACAGAACCAATTACTTCTGCACCCCAGGGGATTGGGCCTGGGGCTCCAGAATTGGCCCCCCGCGCACACATACACCCACACACACTAGCCAATCATGGCACATCTAGTAACAGTAGCACACGCTTTATTGGGGGCAGCTCCATCTCACCTCTACCTTCACAGAGCCACAATAAACTAGGAGTGGAAATGCCATCCTCTCCCTCCAAGCTCCCATACGCATTACAGCTCTGCTCCCTGACATTACAGAGAGGGAAATTTACAACGGGAAATTGTTCTCTGCCATCAGCCCAGGAATATTAACGTCCATGTTACCTGGTTCACTGAGGGCAAAGCATCCTATTTTGTCTCCGCTGGTGAAGGGAGCAATCCACTGATGCTTCTGCTCTTCAGAACCAAATTTCAGTATTGGACCTAAATACAGAGACTTCAAGAAGACAGAAGTTATGTTAATTTACCCTGCAAGAAAAGGTGAACCAATAACTCCCGAAAGTCCAGGACCATCATGACCAGGACTCACCCTCTAGGCTCAGCAAAGGCAGATGATCACACTACTGATTCACACTACTCAACTGGCAGAGTAACCCCTGGCTGCTAGGACTGGTTCCACACACCCTGTTTCCCAGACAGTGGGAGGGTCTTACATTATTGACACTCATGATGACACCCGTGGATGCACAGCCCCTGCTGATCTCCTCAACAGCAATGGAATAGGCCAGGTAATCAAGCCCTGCTCCTTTATACTCCTCCGGCACATCCATGGCCATCAACCCAAGGGCACCCATCTTCTTCACCTAGACAAGGAGAAATGGACAAGTGAGAGGCCTAGTCTATACTGCAGAGTTTTGTCAGCAAAAGGCAGCTTTTGATGGCAAAACAGTGGAGGTGTACACACTGCAGTGCCACTTTTGGCGACAAAACAAAACCACCTCAACAAGACACGCAGGGCTTTTTGTGCAGAAGTTGTGTCAACAAAGAGCCAGTGTAGACACTGCCGTTCGTTATATCAACATAACTGGCCTCCCCCAGTATCCCACAATGCCCGCCATGACGACTCTGCTCAGTGTTTTGAACTCGGTTGCCCTGCAGGCATGCACCCCTCCCCTGTCAAAGCTCCAGGAAGCTTTGACATTCCTCAGCCTGGAAAGCTCACAGAGCTGCTGAGGAGGCTGTGGGAGAACTCGGAGGGAATCACAGAACCGCAGGCAGGCAGAGCGGGTTGCTGCTCCTATGGGGGAAAGGGGACTGCTGTGCAGAGCTGGGGGCTGATGTGGGGGGGTGTCCCTCTCCCCCAGGATTGGTTGTTCTGGCTGCTGTCTGAACTTAAAGAGACAGCATGCCGACACACTCTCCCCCAACACACACTGCATTTCTGTCTCTCCCCACAACACACACTTCAGGTGAAAAATGGCTGGCAATCCGGTAGGAAGCCCATAGAACAACACGATTGAGAAACTTGCATCATGTGATGCTGTACCTGCCCCATGAGGCATTGCAAACCCTTCCCAAAGCGCAGTGCGGCCAGTTGCAGAGTGGAATAGCTACCCATAGTGTACTGCTCTCTCTGTAGATGCAAGAGCTGCTAGTGTGGATGCACTCTGCCAACACAAGGAGCATAGTGTGGACATGCAACAGCGGTTTAATTAAAGTACTTTAATTAAAGTGGCATAACTTTTGTCAACAAAACACTGCAGCGTAGACCAGGCCAGAGAGTCTCTGCATCAGTGATGCCCTGGCAAATCTCCAAGTACATACGTACAGCAACACACACAGCCCCACCCTCATGGGTGCACTTGAGCACATGCACACTCCAGATGTGTTCCTGTTCGTTCACATGACCACAAGCAACAGAAACAACTACTTCTGTACTCCAAAGTATCGGGGGCACCTGTGCACATACTAGCCAATCCTGGCATGTCTGGTAACAGCAGCACCTTCTTTACTGGGTCAGCTCCTGGGTACACAGATGTGCTATAGTGAACCTACAGAAAGGACATCTGCTTTTGATTCAGTTGGGGACTGATCTCAACAGTTGCTGAGCAGCCACAGCTCACAGTGACTTCAATAGGAATTACATATGCTCAGAACTGATGCAGCCCTTGCTGATTAAGGGCAAGTTACCTGAGGTTGACTATGCTTATTGCCACATGAGGCAAAGACTAGCCCTGTTTTAACCTAGAATCACTCCCAACCATAATGTTAGGTTATTCTCACACTCCCTAGCAAAGCTCTGTTCATTACACTGTACAGAGGTGATTGAGGAGAAATCTAGCAGATCCAGTCCTTGCAACTATACCTTGAAATCTTTCACTCTATTTATACTGCATCCTAAAAGTACTTAAGAAAAGGGCTTTTAGTTGACAGGAAAGCAATTTTAGCTGTCTCACTGAAGTTGTCTTTACAAGGAGTTAATTATTACCAACACAATTCAAGATATTCCCCACTCTGGGTTACCTAACATGTTCTGCCTTCTCAGTCTTAATCTCTTTGGGCAATAATTGTGTGTGTATCTTGTACATTGCTGAGCAATTGTCATGGTTTAACAACAGGATTGATCTTGTATTTTATGACATTGCCAGGTAATTTGGCTTAACATCTAGCTATTGTAAAAATTAAACTACTTGAAATCTAGCCAGGACCTTCTGTTTATTCCAATAGAAACTGTTTTGGAATTTTTAAATAAAAAGTTCCCCTTGACTGTATTTGCCTCCCAAATATTGTGGCTCTGAGCCATTATATGAAATCCAGAAAGGGAGACTACAAAGTGATCATGAACAAATGACACTGACTAATTTTATGTGTAATGCTATAGAATTCAATGGAAAATTTTAATAGCATCAATGGGGGGAAATACATTAGAGTCAACGTCTTTTCAGTTGTAAGAACCTCAGGGGTGATCAGTAAACCAGGGGAGGATACTCGTTTTAATTTATTTTCTTAAGAGTATGATATTTTAGGTGGCCAGTGACTCAAACTGTGGAGAAAAAAATGTGCCTTTTATTTTGTGTACGCTCAGTTTGAAGCCTGTGGGCTAAGGCAATAATATTTTGCTTTCTAGGACAGCATATTTGATTGTTAACAATCTAGTTAGCGTTTTAAGCCATCCAACTGCATTGGTACTGCAGCAAGGGATGGCTGAGCTCTTTTCACAAAAGTGAAACATCTAGACACTGGTACACTGGAACTCAAACAATCCCTTCCTGCTTCTAATGGTCAAGAAATAAAATGTGCAGCTTCTCTTTGGCAAGATGATTCTCTTGGTAGTTTTCATTCATTTCATCAGCTGAACTACGCTCAATACATGCACATTTTATTGTTATACACTATTCTGCTGCCATGTGTGACCTGTCTCCTCTTTACTAAAGTGATTTAATGATTTTCCAAGTCAGATGCATCACATGCTGTATTAACTACAGCAGCCCTGGGGAAAGTCACTGGGAGAGAAGAGAAAACTCAATGGTACCAAAGTCCAGAGGGGAAGACACAGAAGGGCAATTAACATGCACAATAGCTGGCATATTTTATGGTTTGAAGCTAAATAACAGTGTGTCCTACAGGCAGTACAATATAATGTCTGACGAAGTGGGTATTGACCCACGAAAGCTTATGCTCCAATACATCTGTTATCTTGAAGGTGCCACAGGACTCTCTGTTGCTTTTCTGAAGCTTTGGTTTATCATGCCGATTTGTGCACTGGTCACATACAGAGACACCTTGATACAATGGAGCTGGAGAACAGCATACTCAATATGATGCACGAGGCAGCATCTGACATGCGTGATCCAGATTTAAACTGAACTTATTTTGTGCTGAGCTCAGGGCTGGGCCACATGTATCTGTAGGGAGGCATATAGAGGTCAGGCCACGTATTGGTGAGGCTGGGGCACACAGTCATAAGAATGGCAATACCGTGTCAGACCAAAGGTCCATGTAGCCTAGTATCCTGTCTTCTGACTGGCCAATGCCAGATGCTTCAGAGGGAACAAACAGAACCGGTATCAAGTGATCCATCCTTTGTCGCCCATTCCCACCTTCTGGCAAACAGAGGCTAGGGACACTATCCCTGTCCATCCTGGCTAATAGCCACTGATGGACCTATCCTCCATGAACTTATCTAACTCTTTTTTGAGCCCTGTTATAGTCTTGGCCTTCACAACATCCTCTGCTAAAGAGTTTCACAGGTTGACTGTGTGTTGTGTGAGGAAATACTTCCTTTTGTTTGTTTTTAAACCTGCTGCCTATTATCATTTGGTGACCCCTAGTTCTTGGGTTATGAGAGAGTAAATAACACTTCCTTATTTACTTTATGCACACCAGTCATGATTTTACAGACCTCTATCATATCTCTCCTTAGTCATCTCTTTTCCAAGCTGAAAAGTCCCAGTCTTATTAATCTCGCTGTTCCATGCCCTTAATCATTTTTATTGCCTTTTTCCGTACCTTTTCCGATTCTAATATATCTTTTTTTAGATGGGGTCGACCAGATCTGCACACCATCATCCCAACCCTTACGCAAAGCTGCACTCACCTGTTCAGCAGGAAAGCGGTGCTCCTTATCGAGCTGAGCAGCAATAGGAACCAGTTCCTTCCCAGCAAAGTCCCGGCATGTCTGGCACAGCATCTGGTGGGTCTCTGGTAACTCCACTGTCTGGTACACTGTGTGCAGCTGTCGCAAGCACCCAAAGGTCAGGGCTAGAAAGTAAGGGGAGGAGATGAAGGGGATCCCTTGCGACCATGCCCGTAGAGCCAGGAAGTCCAAGCAGGGAGGAATAATGGTCCAGCAGGTCCATACCGGCCTGGGACGCTGGAGACCCGGGTTCCAGCCCTTCCGGTGAACTTTGGGCAAATCAGTCTCCTCCCCACCCCCGCGCCTGTCCCAAGGGGCGAGAGGCGCTCAGACACCACGGTGAGGGGCCCTACCAGTCCCGCCACAGGTGCAGTACAGCGCGTCCGGGCGGGGCTGAGCCTCGTCCCCCTTCGCAAGGGCCCAACCCCTGGGAGCGACCAGGCTGCGCAGGAGCCGGTCTGGGCTCCGGGCTCGGCGCAAACTGGCAGCCCCGGCAAGTGAATCCCCACCGCCCTGTTCCGGGGCCCCCAGCCCAGCCGGCGCGGGAAGCAGCAGGGCGGGGCCGGGGACGCAGCCGCTGGCCCCGCTCCCACTGGCAGAAAGGTGAGGTGAGGCGAGCAGCGCCCGCCACTGCCCCAGACCCGGGCCTCGCTCTCCGGCCCCTTCCCGCGCTCTGCCCCCAACGCCCGGGTCCGCGCCCCACCTACCGACCTCGGGCAGCAGCGCCGCCGGCTCGAGCTAGGAGTGTAGCCGCCATGCTGGTACCCAGCCCGCTGCGCCTGCGCGCCTCCGCGTCATTAATATTCATGAGCAGCTTTCCATCGCCCCGGGTCCTGGGCGGAGCCAGTCTCTCAGCTCTCCTCCCCCGGCGGCCGCAGCTGGGGGGCGGGGCCAGCGCCAGCGGGGCGGGGCCGCCGGCAGCGGCTCGTGCTCGGCCAGGGGCTGGCGGGCAACACGCGCTGGGGAGTGGCGGCCAGTGCAACACTCGTGCTTCGCCCGCTGCCTGCCCCAAGGCCGGGTCTGGGCCGGGCAGCCATGGTCACTAGGGGCCGGCCCCGGCCAGCACGGGGCGCACAGTGCGCCGTGACCCGCACGTTGCCCCGCCCCCGCTAAGGGCTGTGACCACAACAGGCTAGAAACAGCGACTAGCCCGATCCTGACGCTAAACCCACCGCTGCGGCTTCTGCGCTCGCTGCTCTGCGCTGGGGGGAGCCGCTAAGCCAGTTGCTTTATTTTACGCAGAGGCGGTTGCACCTCATTGACCAGCGATCCCTTGTAACTCTGGCCGAGAGAGTGAAACAAAACCTGCAACCTGTAGCTAACGGGAAACTCCCGGTTTAAGAGGCCTTACATGAGCCACAAGCTTTCCCGAGGGAGGCCAGCTGCAGAGACAAGAGCTGCAAAATTCTAGTCATGCAGATTAAAAACTTGTTCATAACCCACCTGTTTTCCCTCCCTCGCGCCATATGGAGGGAAGCTAGTAGCTCCTTTTTCCAGCTGTCATCCCACCCCACCCCTTAGCAGACTAGCCTAGAAGTCTCACACTCAGGGCCGGCGCAACCCATTAGGCAACCTAGGCGGTCGCCTAGGGCAGCAACATTTGGGGGGCGCCAGCGCCCCGGTCGCCAGCGGAATTTCAGGGGTGGGACCTTCTGCCACCTGTCGGGGGCGGCATTTCGGGGGCGGGACCTTCCACCGCCTAGGGCGGTGAAAAAACTGGCAGCGCTACTGCTCACACTATATAATCTGAGTTCTTAATCTGCATTCAAAAGGCTTCTAGGCTGGGACCATATCTACATTACCTTCCTACCAAAATAGTGTTCCAATCCTGAGCAGGGCTTCTAGGCACTAGAGTAATAATAAACCACGACTACCCTTCCCATCATGCAATGCTCCATTTGAAGGCCAGCAGCTTCAGTGTGCATTGGATGGTAGAAGCCATAGTCTCAGCTTTCTTGACAGTTATAAATCTGCACTACAGATTCAAGGTGAAATATATACGTTTCCACTGTTGCCCAGAGTGGTCCAAAGCGAGAAGTGAGGTACTGTGTTTTAAGAGTCTAATGGAGGGATCGCAACCCCTAAGGGGGTCACGAGGTTATTACCTGGGGGTCAGTAGCGGCGCCAGCTTTGCCGGCGCCCTAGGCGGCGGAAGGTCCCGCCCCCAAAATCCTGCCCCCAACAGCGGCGGCGGAAGGTCCCGCCCCCAAATCTCTACAGCCGGCCGGGGCGCCGGCGCCCCTCAATAGGCGACCACCTAGGTCGCCTAATGGGTTGCGCCGGCCCTGCTGGGGGTTGCAAGCTATCAGCCCCGCTGGGGGTTGCAAGCTATCAACCCCACCAGGCATGGGGCTGACAGCCTGAGCCCCTGTTAAATTTAATACCCCCATTTTTAATTTATGGGGGGGGGGGTCGCACTCAGAGGCTTGCTGTGTGAAAGGGGTTGCCAATACAAAAAGTTTGAGACCCACTGGTCTAATGTGAGTCTGAACACTGGAGTCAGCCTTGTGCTGAGAGCTGGTATAATGTGAGTGAGCCAAGAAACAGTACTCAGTCCCATTCTTGTGAAAATCCTGGTTTATTACTATTGCTTGGGACAAAATAACATTTTATACAAATAAGTCGCCTAGTTTACTCTGAACAAGGAGAGACATGACAAGACACAGTGGAATGAGGATCCAAGGTAGAAGGACAGCAGAGGAGGGAAATATCACAAGCAACTTCATTGATGCTTCTTGCATTCTCTGTGAAAAATATCTTTAAAAAGGAAAAAATATATTTCTGTCAAATCTCCACTGAACTGCTACTGTCCTTTCTAAACTAAGGGGAACCTGCAGCACCCAAGGATCATTCTTGGATCTAAAGGGACAGACCTGGGTGATATGGAGACAATATGGACCAAGACTCGGAGGGCTCCCAGGGTAAAGGGCATCATGAAGCAGAGAGCCAGTCCCAAGTACAAGGAAATGCTGGGCTTGTTCAAATATCTGATTCACAGAATGAAGCAAGTATGGATGCTGGGTTATATTTCCCCTCAGACAAACTGGTCATGTGAAGGTGTAACACTATCCATGTCCTGTTACAAATGCTCTGATAGGAGTGCCAAAGCTTTGGGGCACAGAGATGCATTTGCAACTTGCCACCAGCCCAAAGCCCACATCTACTATGCCTATAAATGTACCTCATTAACAACAAAACAAAACAAAAAATCGTAAGTCAATATAGATGACCATGATATTTGCTAGTGCTTGTATCTTCCTTGACAGATGAAGAGGAATTGCTTGTTAGACATCGCCAGCTATCCATTAGCTTTGTCCTCACCATTAAGCCACAGGGAGAGGGCAATGTTTTATGACTCCAAGAATTACATCTGGTACTCGAGTCGCAAATTATTAGACAGCAGTCATCTGTGCGTGTGGCAGGGTAGATGTGGGCTACTATGTGAAGAGCCCTGCATTAGGAGGGCATCACAAAGCCCAAAGCTTGATGTGACAAGACAGTGGTTCAGAAGACAAACGTTGGATTTAATGAAGTACAGAACCTGGAAGTGGAGTTACCACACTACTTGGCCAAATTCATCTTGCTGCTCCACCACTTATCACAAAATATTATTCATCGCCTTCCTGATTCGTTTCCACTAACATATCCTGCTTTCAAACCTTTTCCCCATTATTCCTGGACCTTGACTAGAGAAGCAGAATGAAAATCCCAGCCCAGAGAAGCTGCAATGGGAAGAGACTCCCAGCTCTTCTCCTCTCTGATTAGAAGCACTTAAAACCATAAGGAAATACACAAAGGAAGACAGTTCATAACTAAGGGAGAGAACAGGGACAGCGATACCTGGTCATGTAACACTACGTGACCCTATCACACCAGCTGCAATACAAAATCTTCAGTCACCCATGGAACAGTTGTGCAGGAAGTTTCCCCTCCTCTCTTGCACAGCACATGGACCTGAAGCAGTCACCTTGAGAATATTTCAGACTGGTCCCAAGAGGACAAATACTTTATGGAGTTAGTCTCTGTTTGCATTTTTGGCCCTTTTACTTACAGTATAAGCTTAACTCCCCACTCCCTTTCCAGCCTAATGTATACTAACAGAGGGAGGCCAGTCTCCCACCCACTAACTCCTTAGCCAACACTATAGAAACGTCTGCCTCATTCCGTTAGCACCGGCTCCGTACACATATATACCACGCGGAAATGGACAGTCCATTTGAAAGGGGAGGGGGAAGAATGCGCGGAGATTACCATTCAGTTCCTCCCTGGTTTGAGGAGCTTGTACTCAGCAGCAAAGGATGCAGACTGACAGCAAAAAGATTCTCTGCTAATCATGTTTACCAAGGGCAGGGAAGTACTCCACAGACCCTCTTCTAAATGGAGAAACTAACAGCATCCAGGAGGGAGGGAATACTGGATTGTGCTCGGTATCCATAACTTCCTGTGCCTGACTAACTCTCCCAGGATACTGTTGCCCTCTTATATGATGAGCTTTTTTCCTCAGCATGCCTTTCTGGGGCTAGCCTTTTAAATCTGGAAAACCAATGCAAGTGGCAGCACCTCTCTTTTCCAACTGGGAAGTACCTGTTATGATCTTCAGTTTTCCCTTTCTTATTGCTGAGATGGCACATTCACACGAGACACCCAGAGCACCAGTCCTTTCCTCTGCCCTGACCTCTGGGTGCTCAAGATGACCACTGCAGTTTGGAATGGACTCTTCTTCAGCAGCTAATACCCAGTCCCACATTTCCAGGAGTATACTCGTGCTAGGCAGATGTACTCTGCAAAACAGCAGCTAGATGGCACCCAACCACTGCCAAATCCTCCTCCTACACTAGATACTGTACTATTTAAAGATTTGATCATACATCCTATACATGTTGGGATGTTTGTGTATAGAATATTCCCTGTTGCTGGCTCAGGTGATAACACATCCCTTCTGACTACCTCATTATCCATTACACTTGGAACAAATACAGACCATCACATTCATAAGAACAAGCAAGAAGTAGTTGCTTTAAACAGAGAATTAGACAAAAGTCATATTTAAAGGCACCTGGATTTATACTACACACAAGTTCAGCTAGATTTCCCACCAGCTCCTTGGGAATAACTAGTTATCTCCTTAGACATTCCTCTCTTGAGCATCCTGGAACACATCAGGACAGAAAGCACTTTTCTGGGGCAATTGTGTCCTCTCAAAAGAAGTATGATGTACTTGTGTGAGAAAGGATCTTTCAGTATCACCACGGCACAGTGCAAGGAGCTCTAGAGACAGCCCCAGCAAAAGGAGAACTAGAGACCTTTCTTAAGATACACCAGCTCTACTGATTCTGAACTAACAATCAAATAGGGTTACATGCACGTCCCTGGGGAAGCTGATGGGTATAAATGGCAGGAGAACTGTTCTTTACCTCCCAGCTTTCTAACACCACAGTCATACACACACATCTTGACCCTGGTCACCTTTATTCTATTCATGCTCCCAAGGTATTTGTTGTGATGGCCCACAATTAATGCCCTCTCCAAAACGAAAAAAAGGCATTTGTGGTATCATTCATAATTAACATCCTCCCCTATAACTGAAGGTTCTTTCATGATCCTTATCCCATATTTATTCTCATCTATTACCTTGTAGCTAGTTGATTCTCTGTGCTAGTGCTAACACTATTCATCTCCTGCCACACAAATGGAACAATGGCTTCCTTTTACTGTGTATATATTAACAAGCCCTAGGTTGTAACATCCACATTCCTACAATTGTGATTTAATCAATATTTAGTCCTGACAAAGCACAGTCTACTTTGGACATTACTTAGCATGACTGGGAACCAACTGCAGCCAGTGTGTGTATGACCACAATGTGCATTTCCACTGTCTGAGGAGGAACAAATGATACTGGCACCGATCAACTTGTCTAGCATAGATAAGGCCAAGCTGTTAGACACAAGAGGCAGGCCTGATCAGCAATAGGGCTGGAGTGCGAATGAATGGCAGGGTATCAGTGGATCAGGGTATCCAATATGACACCCAGATAAGCATTTCACTAGTGCACATTTGCATGGCAGAGAGCTAGACCCCAGCCTCACTGCCAGGGACACACATTGTGTCAGTGCCTGACACACATATTTCTTCCCATCTTCAATGCCAGGTGCTACATAGGTCTGAAACATACACTTTGGTTTGGCTGCTCTAATAGCTGTAGTAATTATCTCCACAGAAGAAGTCATTAGAAGTTTTCTAAATCTTAAATATAAATGATCCAACTAAATAGGCAAAACACTGGCAGAGGCCCAAATCCACATGATTTAAGGATAAAATCATGTCAGTTCCTGTTGGATCACCACAAGCAGCTACCTCCCAACAGTGCCTGAATGTCCTGGTCTGGGCAGCATTTAGGGCTCAGTTTAATACTAGCACAACCCTAAGCACTGGCCCAAGCAACACAAAGTTGATGAGCTGGTAACACCATTGCCTCTTACTATAATACCTCTGATGTGTCACATGGGTTTAAAAATATATAAAAAGACTGAAGCCTAGGAAGATCTGCCTGCTAAGCAGAATGTTCTTCAGGTGACCCTCCAGGTTCTCCCCCAACCTCCAAAGAAAGAGCTAAATGGACAAACCTCCTACCCCCACAGTGCAGCTTGAGCAGAAAAATCTCTCACACAGATGCAGGGGAAATGAAGGTGGCAAGATTAACCTCAGCCCTAAGGCTGAGCCCCACTCGTAACCCAATTATTCCCTAACAACAGCTCAAGGAGTAGGGAGTCTGGCAGGTTGATTTAATGGCCAATTTAGTGTAATCTCTCTTTTCAAACATCCTGAACCTCAATTCAAATCCCTTGCAAGACATACTTGTAACAGATTAAGGAATCCTGGGAGTGGCCCAGGTCCCTGGAAGCAGAAGGAAGATTCCTGCACCATTTAAAGCTAGATTCATCCCTTCTTGTAACTCTCGCCTTGAGGGATGGGGGAGCAGGGGTGCACACTGGGAGCCAGTCTTAGTCATTCATACAGACTGAACCACTATGCAGTAAAGAGGTTATCTGTCTTTCAGGCTCCACTGGCTACTTGGAGAAAGCAGATTCTCGTACTGAGAAATAGCTTGCCCACACATCAGCTGAGCTCTCTGGACAGGGGGCAGTTTGCCCACTGGGTGGCACGGGGTGTAACCTAACATCAATAATCTGCTAGCAGAGCCTTAGAGTCCCTGATCCGAAACCTAAACAAGGTACCATCAGAAACAGAGAGAAAGCCAGAGGCAAGGTACGTAAGAATGCCAGGGAGGGGAGTGTTGCAGGGAGATTTCCTTTACTGTCACGAACTGCACCTCAGCCTTCTTGCTTCATGTTTTGAGTCCATGGGTGAAGGAAAGGTTCAGCAAGAGGCCCTGGTGCATGAGACAGCAGCACTCCTCCCTTTGTGCACGTCTGGAATGGTTAGGGATAGCACAGCATCCAGTGGACATGAACGCAATGGTTACTGTCCCCCGTTGTAGGCATAGTCCGCCTTGTTGTGCATGATCAGCTTGTTGTCCACAAAGTAGAAGCTGTCTGAACGGGTCTCATAGGGGTGTTCAACCATCAGGCGGACTGTAGGAGAGAAAGGTCAGTTACACTCATGAGTATTGCGTCTGGCACATCCCAAGGGGCAGTGCAGCGTTAGAGGAAAACAAGCATGTGATAAAAAAACCCTTTGTCACTTTGAAGCTCTGCCCCTAAGGAGAGGTAAGAGAAGCAAACTGGTGTAACTGTGAGAGCCTCAGGAGCTCTGCACTGGCCCACCTGTTCAGCCTATCCACAGAATGCAGGTCTTCAGGCTGTCAAAGCAAACTGGAAGAGGGTGGATCAATTTCACACAGATATTCTGGACCCTGTGTCAGGCCACAGTACAGCAGCACTGAACAAGTACATTCCTTCTCTGAGACCTGCCTGGTGTGGAGTAAGTGGAAAAACTAATGTCACTTGCACGCCCAGCTTGTGTACTCAAGTCACATTCAAACTCAGCTCACCCTCCCTCTGCCAGACATACCCAGAGAGTGGCAGAGAGCATTCAACTGTTCCTGTTCAGTCTGTCCCTCAATGGCATAGCACATCTTGTAATAAAACCACACTGGGAATACTCACAGCTTACCATCACAGATGGCTCTCCACAGGCTCCCAGAAAAGAAACAACTCCAGTCTTCAGCTGGAGAGCTCAAACCTCAAACAGTGGGTGCTAGGTTACCTCTTGGACTATGCATTGAGGCATTATGTGCAAAAGCCACTGTGACTCTGAGGTCACCAGCTGCCAATAAAAGAAAACACCAAACCTCAACCACACAGCATATGAAGGCAACTTGCTCAAGACTACACAGTGAGCCATCAGCAGAGCCAGAAACTGAACCCAGATCTACCTGTTCCTAGTTCCCTGTCCCACCACATGACCATCTATCATCTCAGGGAGAGAGAGCATTTGAACACAGCAGCAGTTCAGTGAGGGAGGAAGGATACCTACTGAGGTCCTCTGAGAGCTGGGGGAACTCATAGATGTGTTCACATGTGTTCCTGCTGCTGGGGATGCAGAAGCCAAAATCAAAGTCAAAGTTCTTCAGCAAGCGATCCCGGAAGTAATGTCTCTCAATCATTCGGAAGTTTGACACTGGCTTGTCTCCCACTGTAAACTCCACTCTGCAGGCATAGGGCAGGAGAAATACACCTCATGAGACCACCTAGCTCACTTCAGACTGGGAGAGGCAGAGAGCCTCAGAGCTGCGGTTATGCAGAACCTAACAATAGGGTTGATATCACTGCTAAACCGAGGCAGATCTTTTAATCTTCCCTGTCACTATTAGCTTCTTTTTCATTTGTATTGTGAACTGGGTTCTCACTAGTCCATTGTTAAGTTCACCTATGAATTGACAGGGTTGGTACCTAAAGTTCCCTGGAGGCATTACTCCCCCCTCTTTGTATGAGCTTTTACTCACGTTGCACCGACTGTCCGGAGACGGAGAAATGCTGGGGTGAACTGATAGCGAACAAAGCGGCCTGCACTGGTGTCCACTTCTCCACTGTCATCCTCATCCTCATCATCTTGCTCTAGAAGAATTTACCAACTCAGAGTTACTCTTCTGATGTTCTAGGAGTAACATGCTGATGGCTTGTAGGTGGTGTACAGAAACCATCCAAGACATTTCTCAGACACCTGGCACTGCAATATCTAAGAACTGTTCTTTGATATGCTACTGGCATTAAGAAGTTAACAGAGAACAGTTTCATAGCAAACGTTCACAATTGATTACATGGACCAAAAGACCCTGCTCACAAATATGCATGTCCAGGAATCAACTATGGAAGTACATAGTTACTTGACCACTAGCCTTTTACCTCCAGGATCTGCACTCCAGTCTTCCTTTAGCTACTTACACATAAAGGGACTTTTGGTGGGGCTTAACTATGGAATTTGATAAATCTTGATCTAGTGTTCAGGGGGGAAAAAAATCAAACCATATCAGACCACAACAGCAGCACCACATCTATGGGGCATGCAAGTCCCCCAAACACTGGGCACCATCTGTAACAACTTTGCTGAGCCGAGAAGGTAAAGGGATCTCTAAGCACAGTATTCACATCCCACAGAGCTCAGAAATGGAAAAACACTACCAGCCTGCAGCTACTGAGCAGCGGCTTTGAAATGTACTGCTTATATGAGATCACTTCCTAACAACCATGTGTCAGTAGTATAACACACACTATTAGAGCTGCCTCAACTGCTGGCAATTTCAGGGCTGGAAGGATCACAGGGAATGAACTCCCCTCTCACCCGTACAGCTGGTCCTTCATGGTCAGGGTTGAGGCACATTTACAGGGTAGTATGGATGAAGCTCTGTGCTGTACCTATCCCATGGAAAGATTTCAGTCTCCAAGATACCTCTCGCTATCACTATATTCACTTCACATTCTTTTTTTAGACAGTAACTAGAATATTTGCAGGCAGAGACGCTCTCAGTCCTGCAGGAATCCTAAGGGACGACACAGGTGAACTCAATACACTATGCGTAGTGAAAGATCTTGGTGTTTGGCCTGCACGGCCCCTTCCCTGCATCCCACCAGAACCCATAATATCTAGCCCTTTCCCCACTGTCAGCAGGATCTACCTGAAGCAGAAGGCTTGGCAATTTCAAACAGCACTGTCCCTGTCTCCAGGTCCCGGATCTTGAATCTGGTGAAATCGATATTGTAGATGTTGTCCTCAGGTTTGCATAAATAATCTAGGTGAGAGAGGAACATATTAGGGAGCTCTTTTGCTCACGACAGTCCAAATCAGGAGAAGAAATTATGGGCCACTAACCCATATGCCTCAAAGGTTCTCCTCTCAGGTATCAAAAGGCCTTCAGCTACATTAACTGAGCCCAAGCACCTTAGAACGTTTAGGGATATTTCCCAGAAGCTTCTGGGAGAGTTGAGGGGGGCAAACAGCAAGGAAACCAAAAAAGCAAGTTGCCAGTTAAACTAATCAAACAGTACAATGCAGTTCAGCATTTGGACTCAGTACTGACAGAACCAAGTTATTACTACTCATATGTATATATTGTATAACTACTATAAGTTACTAGTACTACTCAGCTGTATATACTGAGTGAGCTAATCCAATCAAAGAGGGAAAACGAGACTATTTATTCAGTATGCCACAGTTTAACACAAGCACCACCTAAGCAGCATCACTCCTGCAAAAAAGCCAACAGGACAGATTGCAAAAGGGAAGGAGAGTTTGGCTCCTGCTTCATCAAAACTACTGGAAAGTGAGAGACCAACAAACTCGAGGAGTAGACTGAACAAGGCTGACAAGCTGTCTCAGGGTTTCAGAGATATTCATCCTAGATAGGCAAGTAAAACAAAACTTTGATGATCTAGCCAATTTAGGACCTGAAACCAAAAATGTAACATCTACATGGGCATGCATGTGGAACTTCACAGAAAAATCTGGGTCCCTATGGACCAATACAGTCTCGGTATTCCAGACCCTGACAGATTTTGTCCCCCAACTTTTCTGTCTGTGTGGACAAATGTAGCTGGTGCTGTTAAACCAGAAAAGGCAGGATGCCTCAGCACCAAGATGGACCCAGTTGGAAAAGCAGAGATCTGTCACAAGAGCCTGACAACTTCTGCCTTTCAATCTATCCAGCCAAATATGGCTGCTGAGAAAGGAAGCAGAGTAGGTCCTTCACCTAGTCTAGACTAGGATGTTTTCTGGAAGGGATACTGGGGTCCCCAGGGAAGAGGTGTCCTGGACCGGAAGGAATATTGGGTGTCCTGGCAAGGTTACTTCTGGTATCCTCAGAAGAGGATATCAAGTTCTGCAGAAAGACTGATACTGGGGCCGCAAAGAGTGTAAGGTATACGGAAGGAGTGAGCAAACTATGGCCCAGAGCCTCATCCGGCACTTCAGACGTTTTAATCCGGCCCTCGAGCTCCAGCCAGGGAGCAGAGTCCGGGGCTTGCTTGCTCCAGCCAGGGAGCAGGGTCCGGGGCTTGCCTCACTCCAGCTGGGAACGGGGTTGGGGGCTTGCCCACTCTATGCATGCCCGGGCTCCCAGAAGCAGCGGCATGTCCCCACTCCGCCTCCTACAAGTAGGGGCAGCCAGGGAGGGGTCCACACATACTGCCCCTGCAGCTCCCATTGGCCGGCAGTTGCCTGTGAACAGGGCAGTACCTGTGGACAGGGCTGCTTCTGGGAGCTGCTTGAGGTAAGTGCTGCCCAGAGCCTGCACCCCTAATCCCCTCCTGCACCTCAACCACCTGCCCCAGCCATGATCCCGCTCCCGCCCTCCAAACCCCTCGGTCCCAGCGCAGAGCACCCTCATCCCAGAACCTGCACCCCCAGCCAAAGCCCTCACCCCCTCCCGCACCCCAACCCCCAATTTTGTAAGCATTCATGGCCCACCATACAATTTCCATACCCAGATGTGGCCCACCCCGGTATAGGGGCTCCCTGGCGGAATGCTAGTGGATGCTGGGGGTAAGGTGTACAGGATCCCTCGGGGGCCGATAATGGGGCCTCGGGGGGTATGGTGTATAGGGTTTCTGAGGGGATGATAATGGGGTCCCTGGGGGTAAGGTGTGGCATCTCGGGGAATGATAATGGCGCCTCTGAGGTGCAAAGTGTATGGGGTCCCTGGAGGGGAGCCTCCGAGAAACGGCCACGAGGTCCCCGTGGGCCTCACACTCGGCTCTGCCGGAGAAGGAGCCCGGGGATGATACGTGGGGCAGGACGCCCGCGAGTGGGGCTAGCCTAGGGGGCGCCCGGGGAGGGGGAAGACGGGGGGTCCCCCAGGCGGCAGCAGCACGGACGGCCCCGCGGTGCCAGGTCCCGCAGCCCAGCACTCACTCTCCGTGACCCGGCCCAGCCCCAGGACGTGTTCGGGCCGGACGGTCTCCAGCGCCAGCAGCTCCGACTCTGAGCGGGGCAGGGCCGCCCGCGGCGCCGCGTCCCCAGAGCCCCGCCGCCCCCGCAGCCGGCTCAGCACCCCCCCGCTTCCCGGCGGCGGCTTCTTCTCGGGGCCTGGCGCCGCCACCCTCGGCCTCGAGCCGCTCATCGCCCCGCCACCTCCGCCAAGATGGCCGCCGCCTCCCTCCGTAGCTATGGGAGCGAGGGGCGGGGCGCCGGCGGGGTCAGAGGGCAACGGCGCGATGCTTGGCAACGGGGGTGGCGGCGACGCCGGAAGTACTTCGGTTCCTCTGCTCGGTTCTGAGAGCCCGGCTGGGGACTGAAGCTAAGCATGGTCCACTGCGTGCAATGCCTGGAAGGGAGACCCGACTCTGGCAACGCAGAGCCCAGCTCCATTGCATGGAGCGGTCAAGAGCGTGTTCCGGGCGCTGAGCCTGGGCCTGAGGGGGGAGTCCCTGGGATGGGAGCCCTGTGGCTACTGCCACACACCCCTTCTCCCTGTGTCCTAACCAGCTAGACAGTTATTCAGCTGCCCTCCCCCCCCCGCCCCCGCGCGCCTACGTGGCAGGGATCAGCCCCACCCACAGTCTTTCCCCCTGAAAGTTACTGTGCAGAGCAAAGCACAGGAGCTGCTGGGAGTCAGGACTCCTGCCAATGCTGGGCTGGCTATGCGCCACATCAGTGCTATAGCTCTCTCTGGGGCAGCTCAGGCAGTTTGGGCATCGCTGTTGCAAGGCTGGTTACTGTGCCCTGCAGTCACTGCCGGAGGTGGGGATATTTAACAATCTGCAGAGGAAGAGCTATGCTCACAAAAAGGACCATTGACGGGCAGAGCAGTATTGGGGGGGTACAGCGCAATTATGCTTTGTTGAATTGATACCAGGTAATCAAAACCAGTTTAGATGAGGATCTAATTTGTTACAAGAAAAAATGGCATAAGGCCTATTCCTCAATCCTGCTAACAGCTTTGTATTCTGCACTGTGGATGCCCTAGTCACATCTCCTCTGCATGCCCTTGGAGACATGAAACCCCATTCCAGCTCTGCCCACATGAAGCCTTCCCTCTCAGGGCACAGCACTGCTGAAATAGTGCAATTTCTAAAACTAGCCATGGATCTGCAGTACTAATCAATATGTCTGAGCACAAGAGGAGGCACCTAGGGCACATTAACATTTCAGAACAGCTTCAACAGGGTTGCACAGATAGCATGCTAGGCTGTGTGTTCACACCTACATCTCATTCTGAACAACACTTTTGCTCTGCTCAGCCCATGGCTGGTGTTCACTCATTTTAACAATGTTTTTTTTAAGTTATAGATGAAGCATCTGCTTCCAGCAGCCATAGCAGAGTCAGTCACTGCAGAGATTCTAAGGCGGATGAATTTAGGCTGACAATGCAGAGGCTCCTAGGAATTAATTGAAGAGATGAAAACAGCACAGCTCCCACACACGGCTTCAGGGACTGAATTATCCTCTAAGATGCGTCATGAGGCTTCATTTCTCCCAGTAGCTGTAGTTCGAGAGGCAGCTCTAGCCCTTAGCAAGCACAGATTTGGAGCAAATAGAAGCATTACTATATTACTCATTAATTTAACTGAAGAAAGTATCTTCTGGGGCAGCAATTTAATTACAGAGGATGGGTAGCTTCCATCTCTGAGGAGAGAGGAGCAGTAGCATCACAAAACAGTGGTAAGTCATTTCACTTAATGAAGTGGTTACAAGTTGTGGTTTCTTGATCTCCCAAGCACCAGCCCACACAGCCAGTAGGGGTCTGAACCCTATAACTAAAGGTTGCAGGCTTCCATGAATTTTTGTTTATTGCCCATGACCTGTCAGACTTTTACTAAAAATACTTATGACAAGATCTTAACCCTACCTATAACTATTCAATTTTGGTAGTGGGCCAACTCAGCAGCAGACTTACAATCTAGGATACCTTCGCTCACCACACCAGCCTCCAAGTACCTGACCCAACCTCAGGCTGAGTGGCTTTGCTTTTTGCACCTCCCATCCTTCCTCTGCATGTTTATTGAGGAAGTAAGCTGTGTGGGACAGAGCCAAGACTTCCTACATCTCTGTAAAGCCTTGAACACAACTATTATTCACTTCCAGGTGGTCTCTGGTCCAACAGCTGGCGCTGCTTCAAAGAGAATGCAGTAAACTCCCCAAATGCCTGTACTGCAGTTGGGAGAAGCTGACAAGTGAGGCAGGGCTCTCTGCTGTATCCGAGTCTCCCTCCCTTCTCTCCTCTTTTCAGATCCCCAATAGCCTCCTTTCCCCCAATCTTACCATCAACTACTACAACTTATCCATAGCAAAGATTGACTGCAGTTAGACAATCCTACCCAGTCATTTCATGTGGCAGCTGCTGCAGCTTCTCCTTGTGGGGCTGTGTCATTTTTACCATCAGGCACTGCAGTGACATCCTAATGCAAAGGGATCCAACAAAGATTGTTCCTCTTCGTTTTTGATAATGCTCATATGTAGGTGTTCACAAGTCACTGGGGTGAGTGTGTGCAGCTGACTTTGGTGATGGGGTGGGGGGGACACAGGCGGGGCAAACAATGTGTATTTCAGACATAAATGTTTTTGGCCCATGGATGTCATCTCTGGTAGAACTCCTTGGAACATCATCCTGAAAAAGGGAAGAGTTACTAAAGAGTGAAAACAACCCACCATCTTCAGTTTAGTTACACAATATTAATATGGGTCTTTTAGGAGCCACCTCCAACAGCCCAGTGGAAAAGGAGGAAGTGCTACTTTCCACCACTCTCCTCCCTCCCTGCAGAAGGTGGCTTTGTGTAGGAAACGGATGGAGCTTTTCCTTCCCTCCTCACAGGCCCCACCTGAAATGCTGGCTGGGCCATTTAGTAAGGCCTTATCTACACATGAATACACAGCGGTGGCACTGTCCCTAGATTGATGGGATCCGCCATACACCCAGACCTTCTTCCAGCAGTGGTTCTCTGGGCATCCCTTGATGCAAGTTACCTTGTGCCAAATTACCCACCCAAAATCCCTGGTATTGGCCAAGTGCTGTACACTCAGCTCAAACACCCAGCCACATTAGTGCCTCCAAAGAATCCTTACAGCGTTCAGACCCTGCTGCTGAATCTTTACACACTACCTGTTAATTAATAGCACCTGCCATGCCACAAGTGCTGTCCTGTAGCTCAGGAGAAGGTGGCAACACCTGAATAAGAGGGTATCAGGGTTATCCACTCTTTGCTCAGGGCTGGGTCCCCTTTCTCCCCTCCCCCCCCCCCTTCTGTCTCAAGCAAAGATTGACATAGATCATAATACACCCAATGAGGCAGAATCTGCCTCCATCCTGCCTGATCGGAGCCAAGAGCCTCTTCTACAGGTGGATTGTAAATGGAAACAGCTAGGCCCATCTCAGCACTTCAAGGAATCTTGTTGTGCAGTAAAAAACACGTGTTTTTTTTTTTTTAAAAGCACCAGATGCTCCAAGTGACAATATAATTTTGTTTATTTTCCTTTAATACACTGCTGGTTAAAACTGCCAGGCAGTAGATTTCAGAACATTCCCTCAACCAAACATCCTGGGAAAATTAAAAAATAAACAGCTACATGTACCAAAAATAAAATAACCCACCCACACACCCAGCTCTTCTCCCCAAAAGAACAAGTCTTTGCAAAGCCAGTCTAATCAGAAATAGACATCTGTGCTTTTAACCCAGGGCCTAAGATTGATACAAACAAACAGTCACCGCAAGCTGTTATAACACAAAGCAATGGACAGTAAAAAAAATAAAAATAAAAAAAATCCTCCTTCAAAACCCTTTAGTACTGATTACTAATACAGATGAAGATTTACCCCAAAAGAAATTGATATTTCTCCCATATTGCTATATCCTTCATGGTCATTCAAGTCTTGCAGCCTTGAGTAGAGCTTGCAACTGTGTGGTTCTTAATGCTCAACAAATCAGCTGACTGCAAGAAGCCAGTGTTCCCTTAGCAAGGAGGGACCTGCAAGCAGCTCATTCAGGCCTTGTCTACACAACCATATCCAAGTCATGGGACCCACTTACAACACAGTTAAGAGTTGCTGTGCAGATGGGACCCAAACATTGTCACTGGGCTAAAGCCTTGGGCAATCCAGGCTACTTCTCCAAAGACCCTGAGAACTCTACTTTTGTTTCATGCAGCCTGGAGCCACCTTACAGACTGGTTAGTTTCTTAAGCAAGAAGAGCTTGAGTGCAAGAAGGCCCCAGGAGCAGCCCTGGCCCAAGTTTATCAGCCTCTAGTGGGTGTTTTACTCACTCCAAGATCCTGACTGAACATGCTTGGATTAAAACCGAATCACAGAGAGAACAAATAAGCACACCCCTAACACACATGAATAAGAAATAACTATGGCTCAAAGACTTTGCACTTCCTAGATTCACACACACTAAGAAGAGTTTCTGGTTAAACAAGACTTGTTAAAAACTGCTCTTGACCTGTCTGAGCTGCTGTTTCCCACTTTCCCTGGGATTAATCTCTACCCACAGCCTCCTGAGCCTTTGCTGTTTGCTATGGATTATTCACATTTCCTGAGCAGACAGCACTCTCTCTGGGAGGGAAGAAAGCACTTCTGTATTATTTTTTTTAATAAAACACTTATTGGGGGGAAAAAATAAAAACCAATGTCAGCAATGAGAGTCATGCTGACTAGACCAGGCACAGAGCACCCCAGGGCATTTCCCTGATCTCTTCAGAAATAGTTCTTTAATATATAGCTATAAACTCTGAGTAAGACAGAGTCCAGGAAGACAGAACCCTGGCTGCAACCTCCTCCTCACAGACCAATGCCAGAAGTTAAGTACACCTGCTACCATATTCTTGGGATGAGTCTGTTCAGATCTGATGTGAAATAATCACAAGTTTCATGGGTCTGAAGCATCCCCTAACCGTTACGTCAAGATCAGGAACTTGGGGCCTATTTATTAAGCTCCATCCTTTCCTGGGAGGAGTCCTCAGTTCCAACCCACATTATATATTCCTCCTCAAGAATACATGCCTAAGCTTATTTAGAATTAATCACTGGATAAAACCTGGTGGAAACAGAGGCAAGTGTGTAAAAAAAACCCAAACCTAGTCCCATTAGACCTTTGCATGCATTTGTCATAGAGATGTAGCAGAGCCAGATAGTGGAATTGATTCTGAGATTCCAGACCCAGCTCTCCCTGGGATTCCCACTAAGCAGATCTCTCTCCTGCCCTAATGGGCACAAGGAGCAGACAGATGCAGCAGAGGGTCTGCTACTAGCAGGAGTTTAAGAGAAGTTTTGTCCCAAACCACTTTCTCAGAATCTGTTACAAATCAAGAGCCGTGCAGACTCCAGTAGTTTTCTATCCCTTTCCAAAGGGACTGTGCAGGCTACAGCTGAAACTGGACTATGTTTCCAATGGTTGCTGCTAGTTCAGTCTCAACCACAGCAAAGCCAGGGATGAAGTACTGCTCTTGGTTTAGAGTCCCTGCCACAATGGCCACTCTAGGGGAAGCCTTTTGCTAGCAAGGTCCTGATACGGGATGGGGTTGACATCATGCCATAAACTACACTACTGCTACAGAAGCAGGATTGAAGCCATGCTGAAGGCCACGCTCCTACCCAAAATCTGACCTTCACCAAGCCCCTGAAAACAATGGACAGATGGGCACAATGTTTCCTGGGAGCTCCCCATTCCTCTGGAGATTTCTTTGGGGAGAGCAAACCCGAAGCAGCCCACCAGTTCCCCAATCACATCCATTACTATGCATCCAGACAGCAGAAACTATCAGAGGATATTCACAAGTAGCACCGTACTTCAGCTAGGACATTCCAGAACATGGATCTCAGGACGGTAAGATAATACCCCCTGCTTTTAGAGGGGGAAGTGCCTGGATTAGGGACCGTCTCCTCCAGGAGTTAAATTTAAAGAGGAAACAGAAGTTCCTTAAAACAGAAGCTTCTTCCAACAGACTTGTGATCAAACCACAACAAAAAGGCACCAAAAATGAACATAAGAATTTGCTTTGGCATTCCACTTGCTTCCACCTGCAATCCCAGAGGGAAAAGTTAGATATTGTTCCACTTACACAAACACTACAGTACAAAGTTACAGGGCTGGTTTAAAGCTACTAACGCTCACAGAATTCAGAGTTAAGGATGAAACAGATCCTCACTCTCCCAACGGCACTGCAGAAGAAGGGCTCAGGTGTGTAAGGCTGCCTGCTATTCGGAGATCCCACACCCTAGGCACAGCAGGTGGGGAGGAAAAACATAAACCAAAGAATCTCCACCTGCAGTTTGAATACCCTGGGCTGGGAAGGTTCAAGTCAAGCCCATATCATCATCACGTTGCTTTTTTCATGTTTTTAGAAAAAAAACTTGACTAAACCTGTTTTCTAAACAATCTGTCCCACAGAACACAACTGTCCATCCTCAGGCTTCTCAAGGTACACTGAGCTGTGGCCTGAATGTACTCACTCCACCCTGCCCACTATTGCAAGGACGCGCGCACACACAGGGACCAGGTCCGTATTTGCCCGCTGCTGTTTTGTTTGGGATACTGAATTTTTACACTACCTTGATTGTTTCTAACTGGTCTCCTATCCCCCAGGGCACTGGCCTGCATTATAAACTAACGGAGTGTAAGGCCGTGGAAAAGCTCCTCCTTTAGGGAAGCAGAATAGCGGTGCAGCCGTTCCAAAGGCTAACGGCCAGCCAGCGTTTGAAACGTGTTATGGAAGCAATCACTGACTCTCCACTCATTTCCACCATGCAGCAGCCTCGCCTGCTGATTGTATTTGCTCAACCATCCATCCCTAAATACAAATGGAAACCAACATCAGTGAAAGACAACGGCTGAACGATAAGATATTCCAACATATCAACAGAAAAATAAAGTAGCCCTAAACCACCACCCCCAAGCCGCGTACCTCTTGCCAGTCTTAACCAGCTGAAATGCAGATGCAGCTATGAAGAGATCTAGGCAAAAGCGAGCCACAACCGGACCTCAATATCCATTCATATGTTCGATGGGTCCCTCTGACCACCGCACCCCCCTCACCCCCACCCTTCAATATCCTTATTTAAAAAATAAAATAAAGCACATGTTTCATTTGTCCCAAAAGGATCCTTCAAGTGAAGTCTGAAGCTGCCAGAAAGGGAAGGGTTGGAACAGAAAAGCAAAAAGGAAATTTGCTTTACTATAGTACCATCATGGGGCCAGGAGACCCAGCAAGCAGCTAAAGGAGGGAGCCCAAACCCATGTGAGTACCTCACCCCTAGTGCAGAAGATAAGGCTTGATAACCAAGTTATGGGTAAACAGAGCAAAAAATATTCCAATTAAAAAAAAAAATCAAATAAACTGAATTAATTTTATTTGAAAAAAACATAGGCTGCAACACACAGCAGAAGCCTAATGCCGTGCGGGCTACCCCTAAAGACATGCTGCTTCATCCTCAGGTGGGAGTCCAGCACAGAGCAAGTGCATTGCCACTATTAGAAGGAACGGGGGAGGGGGGGGGGGGGAAGAGAGAAGAAAGAGATCAGCTACCCTGGCCTTGCAGAGGAGTGGACTAATCGAACAGGCCTCTTCCATCTCTAATGCCTATGATCCTAGATGTGGGCCCTTGAGCTCAAGCTGTGCAAGGTGCAGGGACTGAGAGATGCTGAAGGAGACTTGTGTCTAAGAAATGCTGGCATCTATGGGGAAGAGAAGAGCACACTCCTCAATTGGAAGGCTTGTTGTTTTCAAGACCAAGTTCTTGGTTTGCCTAATGAATCGGGGCAGTTTGTGCTGAACCCAAGAAGTTCCTGCTATTTGATTAAGGTTCCAAACCCTGTGCTGTTCTAGTGTGTTAGAGTGATCAGATGATGGCCAAAGAGATCCGGGGAAATCATAAGGTTAGACAAAATTTTACAGGCATTGCCACTTGGAATAAAAAATGTCCTCAAAATACACCTTTTTAATTGACTCGTACATTAAAAAAAATAAGCATTTAGGAGTGATAAGAGACCAGGAGGAGACAGCTGAATGAAGCTGCTAGTCCCAGGCCTCCCAGTGTTTCAGAGCTTGGCTTGCTCTGGAGATCTACTGCTGGCCTTCTCCTCCCCGTGGGTAGGTTTCATTATGGTCAAGCATTCTCTGACTGTTTCACCAACTGAACTGCTTGTGCGAGCATTAGTGGCTGACAGTAGCAACGGGAGAAAGCTCAGTTGGATCCTATATTCTGCACTGGACTTACAGAATCAGAATTGTGGTTAAACACAAAGCAGCAATGCACTTGCTCAGAAAGATGGCTGCTTTGGGGACCAATGCTCTGACAGTGTCCCTAGCTCCTGTCTTGGCACTCATGGCTGGGCAACACTTTCCACAGCTTGAAAATTAATAGGAAGAAAGTAAATGCCTTGGCTGCTGTAAACGGACTATTCATAGAGCTCTGCTGACCCTTCACCAAGAGGCTCTGTTTAGCTTATCAAAAGGCCAGGTGTGAGTTGAGCAGCTACAAACAATTGCGCTCAAAAGCAATTGATAGGAAAAGTCAGAATCCAGGCAGGAGCAGCAGGGGGATTACTTCTCAGTCAAGCTGCACAGTATGAAGCAGATGAGATGCTTGCCAAAAGAAACAGATTTAGCCCAAGGCAAAGAGAATTCTGCCCTGAGGATCCAGAGGATGGATGTTATTAGAATGAAAGCTGACAAGGCTTAAGCTCCAAAGAATACCCTTTACCCTGGCTGTGCAAGGTGCCGGGCACTTCCTGTGAGGAAGGGAGCACTGCCAACTCCCATAAGTCAATGGGAACTGAAGCTGCTCAGCACCTTGCAGATTCAGATCTTAAGTGATGCCAGCTGCCCAAGGACCTCCAGTTCCAGATCAGGAAGAGTGTGTGGATTACACATTGCAGGTTTTTGTTTTCCACACTGCTCTCCTGATTGCACCAGACTCAGAGCGAAGCAGCGTCTCCTGCCACCCCACTCAGAGAACACATGCTCTTCCTGCGGGTGCAGAGTCCACTTGCTAAGCTATCAGTGGGGGAAAGTGAACAGCGTAGCTCAGACCTATCATCAGGTGACCATGGAAGCTGACCAGACTGATCTACAGCAGTTTCCATCCATTTCAGAGTCTCCACAATGGATGGACACGCTCATCCTACAGGACTGAGAGGCTGGGCACCTTGGCACTTGCCAGCATCCAATTCTTAGGCACGTCCTGATATTCCAAAGCCTACGCAAGATAGTTAATGGTAGGTACAGACTGCAATCTCACATTACTGCAGACTGGATCAGAACAATGCAGCTGATGCAGAAGGATTAGAGGGTCATTGGAAAGTGCTTCAAGGGTTGCACTACTCTGTCTTATGGCTGCCAGACTATTGATCATCGCAGGGATGCACAAGCATTGGGGGCTCAGAGCCTCCATTTTTTTGGTCACCTGGTTCTCAGCCCCTCCAGGGGAGACATTGTACACTAGAGAGGGCAAGGTGGGATAGGGCTTGAAGTGAGCCACTGCGATGAAAAATATTAAAAAGGAAATAAAAGCCACAACTGAGACAGAAACTAAACGCATCCGGGGCAGAGACACTGCAGCAAAAAGCCAGCCTATTGCAGGTCACAGCAGAACCCCCGCAGCAACGATCTAACATTACACAATTATCAAACTAGGAAACTCTCTCCCAACTGGTGCAGAAAATCAGGCCAAATAATTCCCTCAGCTCTTTTTGCAACTCACTCTAAAGTTGGAACCTTTCCTGGAGACCCATCAGCAAGTCTGAGCCTGTGTATCTTTAGGACAGAGAAGTATCGTGCATTTAGTTACACACATTCAGATAGCTGTTGAAAAGCCAGTCTCTTTCCCCCGTAATTGTTAGTCACCCAAAGGCACCAGAACATCTGTGTACACTTCTGACCAAAACACACATCTAGGCCTCACTTCAAAGGCTGTTTTTCCAGGCAACATTCAGAGAGTGCTTCCCCGCTTAGCTTCTTAAGCTGGGACCAATTATCCACCTGGACAAGGGCACAGCGTTTGGGTCACGCAGCTTCCTCTCCATGCGGGATATGGACCAAAGTTCACCAGCATCAGCTTCCTACAGCCCAGACAGACAGCAAGGATCCAGTTTAATCTCAAGTGCCCCGAAGAGGAAGGGATGCTGCTTATGGTGCAACAGGGGAAGCCAAGGCCTCGCTGCTCGGGGGAAGGCGAGCTCCCCCCTTTACCTGTACCTGCCGTTCATTCCAAATGAACTTTTTTTCCCTTAAATTATGAAAAATATGGAGAAACTGAAAGCAACCGCATTTGGTCCGACTCCTTTCCTCCTGGCCTGCGGCCCCTGCCACTGCATCTCTGCATGGGGCTTGCCCTCACAACCGACAAAGGCAGAAGAGGGTAGGAATGAAGACACCAAAGGCCACCAATATAGGGAACATGAGGCTGCTGTTGTCCGAGGCGTAGGGGTTTGGTGTCCGGGGGCCTGACTGAACCCGGTTCTTATTGGCCTGTTTTTTAACACTGGAGCCTTCATCATACTCTTCTTCATCTTCCTCATCCTCCTTTTTCTCCAGCCCAGGGTGAGGCTGCAACTTTGGAACATCTGTTGGAAGAGAAAGAAATTCACTATTGTGAATGCTGCAAGGAGCTGTGAGGATTCCAACAGGCAACTGACTCAAGCTGTCCCTTTGTGACCTGCCCCATCCCACACCCAGCCAGTTGAACAGGGCACATGGGGCACCCCATAGACTGGTACACAGTCCCACATTGCCAGGACTCCACTCCAATACAAGCACCCTAATTCATGGAGATACTTTGATGGCTCCACTCTCAGCCTGTGAAGCAAATATTAGGATATGAATAAGGCCCTACCAAATTCACAGCCATGAAAAACGCATCATGGACCGTGCAATCTGGTCTCCCCCCGTGAAATCTGGTCTTTTGTGTGCTTTTACCCTATACTGTACAGATTTCACAGGGGAGAAAGCTGGGCGGCCGGAGAGCGGCGGTTGTTGGCCAAGCACCCAGCTCTGAAGGCAGAGCCGCCACCGCCAGCAGCAGCGCAGTAGTAAGGGTGGCAATACCATACCAAGCCACCCTTACTTTTGCGCTGCTGCTGGCAGCGGCTCTGCCTTCAGAGCTGGGTGCCTGGCCAATAGCTGCCGCTCTCCGGCCGCCCAGCTCTGAAGGCAGTACCGCCGCCAGCAGCAGCGCAGAAGTACGGGTAGCAGTACCACAACCCCCACATAATAACCTTGCGACCCTCCCACAACTCTTTTTTGGGTCAGGACCCCTACAATTACAACACCATGAAATTTCACATTTAAATAGCTGAAATCATGAAATTTACTATTTTAAAAATCCTATGACTGTGAAATTGACCAAAATGGACCGTAAATTTGGTAGGGCCCTATTATGAAGAACCCGCCTATGAGGACAGAGCGACATCACCACTGTCCAGTTTCTCATTCAGGAAGAGCTACATCATGCAAGCACATCTGCCCCATCCCAACCTCTAATGCTCCTGACAGCCTTATAAGACCCCAGGCAGGACCAAGACTTACTGCCTTGATAACCAAGTGCCTCCCAACCCGTAAATGGAGACCTATCTCACAGCAGCTTCCCCATAACCTGCCAGTGCCACTCCACGTATCCACCAAAGCAAAGCAATATGCATCCCAACCCACACCCCAGTCCTTGCTGGTCTGAGACCTGAGTTCAAACTCCCCACACAGCAAGATACTGTGCTGCCACTAGACCACAAAGCCAACCCCTTGCCTGCAGGGTAGCAATCCCTGATCTCTAGAGCAGCAAACAGACCTACCATATGACGAAGATTTCAGCTGAGTGCTCTGACACACAGCAATGAGAGAGCAGGGACTCCTGCTAACCCTTCTCACAAAGCACACCCCACACAGAGATATTCCAAGAGATTAAGTCTGGGAAAATTGCAGCAGCATCCTCAGAGCCAAGGGGGCAGAAGCCCAGTGTGGATCGAAAGCACTAGGCTAGAAAAACTGAATGATTACTAGCTAAAGAGGTCTCCAGAGACAGATCTTTGCAGAGCTGCTCACAATGTCTAGCAGCCAAAGAATTTAGCTATAAGCCAGTTTAACCGCCACGGAGACTGAGAAGGCCCCCAGTTTTTGAATTAGACACACAACCTACTTTCCAAATGAAGCAGCCTCGTATACTTGGAGTGAAGGACTGGGGAGACAACACACCTGTGATGCGCTAGGACAAAACTTCAAAGAGGACAGCTGAGGGAGATGGGCCTGGCTGAGACAGGTCAGTTAAGGCTGCCACTATATAGAGAGTGCTATACACATGGTTTAAAAGGAAATCGGTTGCCCTCCAAGCTAAAAAGTCTTGAAGGATTATTAGTTAAAAACTTACCATCCACTGTTCCTTGCAGGATGTATAGTGCACAGATTTTCGGATTGTCGTAGTATCCCTAGCGAAAGGGAAGACAAAGGTCAATGCTGTCAAAGAAGGAATACCCCCCACCCATCAGAGTCACTTCCCCTCTCCCTATGCACATCTGCACCATGTGGCAGGGTGTGAGGGATTGGGTGGAGATGAGAGGAGAGAGGAAGAAGGAGCTTTCCCCTAGCCAGGGTTTGTTACCTTGACAAACTCAATGTGGAGCTTCCCTGTGAATGTGGAAACCTCTCCCTGGACACTCAACTTCCCCTTTCTGATGCTGATGGGAATGATCTCGTCGTGAGCTGTGCTATGTCCAACTCGGTCAAAAATGTCCAAGTCCTTCACCACCACGTGGCCATTCAAGCGCACATCAAACACCTTCAGGGGTGGAAGAGATTGCAGAGAGTATCAGAGGGGAAATCAGACACATGACAGAGGGGACAGGACAGAAACAGTCTATGCTCGTTACAAAGCCCGGAAGACAAGAGATATTACTGCACGTGCCACCGAATCAATGCAGATTCTCTGCGCATATGGCAATCTGTCTCCACCCCCTTGTTGAGAAGGACCTACAGCCCAAAAATAGACCACAGAAGTTAAACAATTAAGCCCTTTAAAAATGGTTTCAAATAGACAAACCTGTATCCTGCCTCTAACACGTCTCCATAACTACTTTCAGTACTGAGGACTGCAGGGAGTTTTATTAGGCCCTATCCTCAGAAGTACCATGCACCCACACCTCCCGTTGACTCGAGTGGGAGCTGTTAGTGCTCGGCACCTCTGAAAATTGTGCTCTTGGCTTTTTAATCCCAGTAGTCTGGTGGTAAAACAGGGGAAGGAGAGACATGAGGGAAAGAAATGAGACCAGAGGCAGAAGAAAGGGGATGAGTTAGGTAAAGAGACTAAACAGTTAACAGAGCGGAAGCTAATCTCTGGGCTGCAGTGACTCAAGCATCACTCATAGCCTGGGATACCATCACAACTGTGTAAAGGAAGCAAACAAAAGAAAGTATGTTAGTCCTTAAATCCTACAGAACTCTATTTTGTCAGGAGAGCCACCTGTTCACATCCAATTATTTCCATCCTTCTGATCAGCCTCTACAAGCCAATGTTGCTGCTTAAAATAATCACCAAGTAGGGAAGCAGCATGGTCCAGTGGACGAGGAACAGGACTAGGAATCAGGACTAGGGTTCCAATTCCAGCTCTTCCATTGAGTTATTGTGTGGCCTTGACCCCCGTGTGCCTCAGTTTTCCCAACTGCAAAATGGGAATCACAAAGGTGGGCAAGAATCATTAAGTGCTTTGATGTCTCCAGAAGAAAGGTGCTATACAAAAGTCAAGTGTCAGTCACATTTCGCTATATAAAGTCAGTTGAAGACATGACTCCACAAACAAGTACATCCAGCTCTACTTTATATTAGAAATTGATATGGGAGCTCAGTATCACTTTGAAATACATCCTTAGGAACAAGTTCATCCCTAGGGCAGCTCCACTGGGCTCAGTGGAGTTACATTAGAGATGACTGTAACCCTTAGTACATTTCTTTCACCCCTTTCTGTGGCGACTCCTACCCATGCATATAAAACACCACAGATGGTGATGTGCAAGAAGGCAGAGGGGAGCTGTGACCCTAAGAGCCCCTTAATACCCTATGGCAAAGGGTTCACAGTCATGTAACAGCAACTTCTATCAGGCCTGACAAACTCACTATACCTAACACATTGCAGTCATCGTATTTATCTATAAAGAATGTCCTGTAAGGTATCAAATGAAAACTTCTATCATACTGGTCATCATAATCATTAAGAACAATTAAGAAATGGCAGGTGTATACTGAAAATATGTTTAAACCCAGCAAAGCAGGCAGGATTGATAAACAAGGTGTTCCTAGACAAAGGAATGCTGATTAACTTGTCTGCCTAATTCTCCAATGTAAACCGAGCATCGTAAAAGCCAACATAAGCAATCTTCATTTGCATATTAAGTCAACAGGAAAGGCAAATTAACAAAAGGATGAGAAAGACAGCATGAATAACACAGCGCCTGCACGCCAGCAGGGGACAAGAACTTTATCTAGGGTTACCCTTCAAAAGAATACACGTCAAAGATTTGCTGGACCCTCTGGGGACTCATTTCACTGAGAAACACTCCTGGTAGAGGGGAGATTCATGAAAAATCTGGATCCTGGTTTGATTGAAAATCCATAAACTTTGTGGAAGGACTTTGAGGGTAAGAAAAATGCTTCAGCCAAAGGACTATAGCTCATTAACTTATGGTTAGACTCTTCGAAGCATGTTAATACTTTGTTTTATTTGTAACCATATCTGTTTCCACTATCTTTANCACAGGATTCTTTGCTGCTTTTACAGATCCAGACTAACACGGCTACCCCTCTGATATTATCTTTACTCAGTATCACTTACATCTCTGTTCCTAATACACTTATTCTTGGTTTTGCTATAAATTCATCTGAATGCTGTTAAGTAAAGGGTGAATCTTCAGCTGAGTTAACAGGCTGGTGTGTGATATGCCTCTTTGGAGACAGCAGATTTGGTAATTTCTGTGAGTGTCCAATGACAAGGGCTGGATACTGCAGAGGAACACTCCACATGGAGTTTCGGGCAGTGAAGTGCACCTGAGGTTTACCTGCAAGGCAAAGTAAAGGCTGGCAAAGCTTTTGAGGAGGTTGTTTGGGTGGTTAGCAGACCAGAGTGTAGGGAACTGACACAGAGGTTAGCTCCCATGAGACTCTCACCCTCCGCAGGGAGTAACAAGGTGATTCTCAGTCCTGAACTCCCCAAAAGCATGTCACAGGAACCTGGCATACACATCCCTAGATAGAAATTAGCATCATCAGAGATAACCAAGGAAGGATCCTAGGTCGGGGGAGACTTAGCTTACCTTCTGCTGGGACTGTGCAAAATAGACTTCAGCAAACTTCAACACCACAACGTAGTCACCCTCCTCCTTGATGGGGATTTCATACCCAAAGGTCTCCTCGTTGTAGCGCTCAGTCTGGTACAGAATCTGATCCTCTGTGTTGGACCGCAAGATTGGCAGCTTCATGCCATAGTCAGAGGCTGGGTTCCAAATATAAAATCAACAAGAATGCAAGGGTTAACTTCTGAGGCATCGGCAGAAGACAACTCTATAAACAACCTCCAAGCACCTGCAGAGGACCAATTCTCTTGAGGCACCATAGGCCCTCCTAATTCCGACCAATGGGGGGCACTACTTCCTTTCAACTGTCCCCATCCCCACTTTACCAACAGCCACACTTTTTTTTTTAAATCCAGTACATCAGAGGGGGAGGCAGGTTGAGCAGTGGCTAGAGGAAACCCAGAACCTGAGGAAAGCTGAATCCTACAGAAACACAGTTCTGACTAGCAACCATCCCCAAGCCAGTTAGCAGAGAGGAGGTCCTATTGGGTGTGCTGGGGTTCCCCCGAGACCTCTTCCACTTGGTTCCCCAAGATCTCAGTTCAACTCCAGTCTCATTTCTCAGCTTCCTTTATTTGGCATATAGTAAAGCTACATTGATCAGACTCAAGGATAGGGGGTGTGTATAGAGCATACCACACATCCAGAGTTACACAGCAAATCTCTTCCTTTATATACGTTTACAAATTACACTGCATCACACATTTTGGGATTGGTTTAAATCACTTTGTAGAAACCAAACCCTGTACAGCACGCACTGTCCATGCATAACTTACTCTTTACCTCAGCTTACATTCCGGGTTTATCTTATCCTTTGTTACCCTGTCCATTGTAAATGGTTCCCTGGGCATTCCCCTTATCTTAGCTAGTACAGACATTCTGTTTCCAGCCTGCTGATCCATTTACCTCCCTAATCCTGTCTCCCAAGAAATAAGGCCTCACCCATGTCAAGCCAGGCCTACAGCATCAGAGGACTTGGCCATGAGATCAGACTTCTCTAGAGAAAGAGCACTTAGAACTTCTAATGTTTTAACCAACATGATGCAGTGCACAAATGAAATGAAGTCAATTTAGGGCTGAGTCACCTCAGATAATATAATCCCATCCCCTGCAACTGACTTGAAATTAAAAACCCAATTACAATTTCTCCTAAAAAAAAATAAAAATTAAAAAGCCATGTTCCACCCAAGAGAAAACATGCAGGCTGGGAGAGTGTTGCATGTATTAGAGGGATCTTAATAAAACCCCTTTCTTCTTGCTAATAATCCTTCAAACACCACGCAGGGAACCTGAATCAATAAGGATGTGCGCACCCGAGGGCTCTGATGACCATGCAAACTACCTCATATGATTTTATGGGGTATACATCAGAGCCACACGTGTGCGTGAGCCTTTACTTCAGTTATCTGTACACCACACAAGGAAGAATCTTTGAAGAATGTTTCTAGCTGTGCCGGTATCTGAAGCAATCATGGAGGTTAAATACTTGTTTGTCCTTCCTTGTTGTTTAATATCTGTATCATAATGGAACTCATGGGCCTCAATCAGCATTAGAGCCCTACTGTACTGGGCACTCTACAAACACATAAGATGGCATAAGCCCCAAAGAGCTTACAATCTAAAATGCTATTCTCATTGGATGGAATAGGGGAGACTCTGGATGGCATCTGCACAACTGGCACTTCCAGTCAGCAGTGAAAGCTGATCTAAGCTTTTAGTTGTCAGCTGACAGTTGCTATTTCCACTCCCATTTCCATGGAAACAGACATTGGTTTGGGTTGGCCAATGCAGAGTAAGCCAAAAGCTCTATCCAGTTGCCCAGCACCTATGTCCAAGCCCATGGAAATGACCGAGAGGAAACTAACACCTGTTCTACACAGCGAGAACCGTGGGGTAAGACTATTGATCTATAACCACGAGAGACGGTCATGAAGGCCTGATCATCAGAACTACAGGAGGTGAAGAGCTCTCACTGTTTTCGCATCCTGCTGTAAATACATCCCTTTTTCCAGCTACATGTTAACTAATTATAGTAGTCCAAATAGCTCATAAACACTAGCTCAACTCCTATTTAACGCGGCAGGTTAGAGACAAGCCTGCAGAGAAAGGAAGTTTGTTGTCAGGCTGGGATAGTGACCATCAGAGTGAATTAACCCAATCACACAAATGACTAATTCATTTGTACACTGCAGTTCTTCATGATGCAATGGAAGTGGATCTGAATTAGCAGTATTTTAGTTGTGGTGAAGAATGACTAAAGCACCAAGACAGAAACAAACCATTACACATTAAAAGTAACAAAAGTAGCTACTATCTTCATTTGTTTGGCATCTGGATATGCTATAAATCCCTTAGTTATACTTTCTCCCTTACGTCCCAGGATCAGAATTTGAGGCTTGAGGGGAAACAACCCTAAAATGCCATCCCAGGACTTTTAAGCCATCAGCAGCAGGATTTCTGCTGCAGCCATTACCTGCCCATCAACACAAATGGGAGCAGAATGAGTAACTGAGGGAACTAAAATGATGGTGCAATAAAAACCATTGAAGGAGAAGGAAGATAGCAGTTGAGCTCATGGGTTAAAGTCTTACTTGCTAAGCCCGGCACTGTGGTTGCAGCAGGGTTATTGTAACAGGCTGCTGTTCAGTGAGGCACCATAAACAAACACTCTTTTGGGAGGAGCAAACCACAACACTGCTGCACTGTTTGAAAAGGAACCTTTTTTTCTCAGATTGAAAAGAGATTGCTAAAGTCCAAAGAGACATTCTCCTCCAGGTTGCAGCTGCAAGTGTTAATCATACAGTTGTAGGTCAGCCTCCCCTTAAAATTAATAATGATATTTGAACACCTACAGCTAGTGAAATACAGGTCACCAGCAGATAAGCCCTTGGTGGGGCAAACTAAAAGCTTATAAGCTTTACAGAGTACACATTTAAATGGTAAATTTCTCTGGGCTGTTACTTGTGTGTGAAGGGTCAACCACATCTAGCAAAAAGAACAGGAGTACTTGTGGCACCTTAGAGACTAACAAATTTAATGGGCCATCATGATTATCACTTCAAAAGTTTTTCTCCCCTGCTGTTAATAGCTTCTCTTAATTAATTAGCCTCTTACAGTTGGTATGGCTACTTCCACCTTCTCATGTTCTCTGTAAGTATAAATATCTTCTTACTGTATGTTCCATTCTATGCATCCGAAGAAGTGGGCTGTAGCCCACGAAAGCTTATGCTCAAATAAATTTGTTAGTCTCTAAGGTGCCACAAGTACTCCTGTTCTTTTTGCTGATACAGACTAACACGGCTGCTACTCTGAAACCACATCTAGGGCACTGTGTAAGTAGTGACACCATCACTGCAAGGAGAGCTGCAGCGATACTGTATGTTGCAGCTGTAGCAGTGATGGGCAGGAGACCCGAGCCTTGAATGGGTAGTTCACCTTGTCTGCACCACAAGAGGTACCTGTTGCTGATAATGGGTGTATCTTAACACAGTCCTTTGTTACAGTTGCAGCTAAGTGATATTGTGCTGCCACCATTATCAGCAACAGGCAATTTCCACACCACAGACAAGGCTTTACAAGTCCAGCAGCATCTGCAACACTGAGGCTTTGTCTACACTACACTTTCGTTGTTAAAACTTTTATCACTCAGGGGTGTGGAACTTACTCCTGAACGACAAATGTTTTAACAACCAAAAGTGCCAGCGTGGACAGCGCTTCGTCGGCGGGAGCTGCTCTCCCGTCAACGAAGCTACTTCCCCTTGTTGGGGGTGATTTTATCTTGTCACCAGGAGCGCTCTCTCCTGGCGATAGAGAGCAGCTACACGGCTTACCTTATAACAGCGCGGCTACAGTGGCACAGCCGTACTGTTGTAAGGTGTGCAGTGTAGACACAGCCTGAATCTGGATCGCAGTGTTTGACGCTGGGTGTCACAGTACCTGACTAGAACAGGGATCATATTCTTTACCTTCAGCCATTATCATATTTGAACATCCAGAAGTGGGGCAAAGGAGAACAGTAACTTGGCTCCCAAGAGACATTATTCATGCTGTGGGCAGATAAAGAAACCAGCATCTCACTTCATGAGGCTTAAGTGCTGACTGGCTCCTCCCCTACCCTAGAACTGAGGATCCAGAGTGCAGCTGCAACATATTCTATGTCCTACACCCTCTGGTGGATTTTTGATTTCACTGCTTCAGCAGCTACAACAGTGGTGCATACCCCATACTAGTGTATCCCCATTTACTGCCTTTGCCCAGGGCACAGCTAATGTAGAATCCTGCCATGACCTCAGGGCTGGAGGTCTGCTGCCAGAAATGGTGGGTGAGCCAGCAGCCACATTTTCATTTACCGTGACCTCCCATGCAATAGGTACTAGGGTTCCTCATTCACCAACAGGTGCTCAGCCCTGCTGCCCCCTGGTAGAATTCCATCATTGGGTAATGGGTGCTGCCACCATGCAACATGCAGTTCAGCTGTGGAAAGTGCCTGAATCCTGTGCTTGTCTCACTGAGACTGTTCCCAGCTGGGCTTCAAACTTACAGGCCCTGCTGCGGAAACTGGAGTCTTTCTCTGGAAAAAGCAAGTTGCTGCATGTTGTTGAATGGTCAGGCTACCAAACTGGCATCACCTTTCAAGAGTAAGTTCCACTTCAGTCCGTAAGGCCAGACTTCCCCTCAGATGACATTCCTGCAGTCTAAAGCAGGGAACCTGAAGTTTTACAAGGCTAAACCCTGCAAGTCTCATCCAGTTAGCAGGGAGCTACCATATTTCAGGTGAGACATTGGGCATGCTCAACAGAGGGGTGGTTTTTTGCAAGTCAGTTTTGCAGGATACAGCCAACATAGCAGTCTCTCAGCTCCTGTGAGCATCCCACCTCCCCCCCCAAAAAAGGCCTTGTTTAGCAGAAGCTAAATAACTTATTTTAAAGCTTTTGTTGCTGGTAAGTATCACTTTGATATTTACAGCTTTCTGATGGACAATACAGAGAGCTCAAACAGTCTGCTCCTGTGAGGTCTGATGCAGGGTCCCCAAAGTGCTCATTTCCTTTTTCTATCTCCCACTGGAGGCTACCCTCTCAAAAGTTAGATCTAGACTCATCTCAATGAGACACTAATGCCCTAGCAGTTTCAAGAAGAGTGAAGCCATTCAGATATGAACAATAAGCAACTTATGCTCAGTTAGGATCACATGCTAGACTCGTGACATAATCAGAGGTGGGAAGACACCAACCTCCCAACTGTTCTCCCCTGCCTGCTGAAACAGAGCACATGCTGTAGTCAGACTCTGCATCTCTACAAACAGCTGCTCTCGTGTATGCACCTGGCCAGAGTGTCATGGTGGCAGAAGCAGGTAGCTCTGAGTGTTATACAAATTCACATGCAGTTCACCACTATCAGCCCAGTCCCCTTCCTCATCTGGAGAGGAGTAAGGGCAGACTGCTAAGGGCAGCCTTCCATTGCCACATGTCTCACAGCATGTGACAAGGTACTAAAGAGTACCGATTCCCTTTCTTGTCTCTCTTCACCTCCCTCACAAAAATCCTCCTCAGTGTGACTGGAAGTTACAGAACAGGGAATGAAGGAGCAGAACAGGTACCCAGCATGGCAAGTGCTTAGGTTATCAACAGGAAAATGGCAACCAAGTCAAAGAGAAGTGTGGGGCAGAGGAACCTTTATCACTTTAACAGATGGGAGGAGGGTTCAACACTTGCTGGGTGACTGGAGACAAGAATTGCTGAGATAGGGAACTCCTCCAGAGGAGCCAAGAGCGCCAAATGGGGAAAGGAAGAGGTGAGGAGAGAGGCCAGGAGGAGCAGAAGGGGATGGGAGGCTAACCTAGCGCACTGAGGACATGCGGGGCTGCTGCATCCGGGAGTTTGGCCCCTCAGGACTTGTTTAGGGTCTCCAGCATCCAGTGCAGACTGGCACAAGCCAGCAGGGCTCCGAAGTCCTAGACGGATGGAGTCGTCCCTTTAGTCCCCCTTTGAAAGATACCTGGCTAGGAGCCGTTCCTCTGGTAAGGGTACGTGGGCAGCAGGCCCCGGTCCGCACCTGGCACCTGCCCCCAGTCGGCCACTGAGTCAGAAGCCTCCAAACAGCCCCGGCCAGGGGAGCGGGAAAGCGGCTAGCCGGGCTCCAGACGGCCCCGTTAGCCACTGCCCCAAGCGCTCACCGAGCCTGCCATAAGGCGGGCACGCCGGGGCAGCCGGCTGGGCCCCTAGGGGGAGGGAAGGGTTAAGTGCCCTTCAGATGCGCGCCTACCACCACCTCACACCGCCCGCTGCATGGCGAGGAGCCTGCCCGTCCCGGGGCTGGGCAGCGCGCAGCATAGGGGGTGCCACAGCCCGGGCTGATCGCACTGGAGGGGCAGGACGGTGCCTGAGGGGCGAAGGGGGAGCGGGAAGGGGCCGGCGGGAGGGCAGAGGAGATGACGAGAACAGATCGGAGGGAGGCGGGACGTGGCCAGGCCTCCGGCTCCCTCCCCCCGGGGCCTCACCTCGGCCCACCCGGCCCTCGAGCGGGTCTTTGCGGAAGTGGATGCCGTTCACGTCCACATGGGCCTCGCCGCCCGCGTTCACTGCCCAGATCACGTTGTCGGCCAGGCCGGCTCCCGAGGCCCCCAGCAGGGCCGCGAGCACCAGAGCCGCCCCAGGCGCCCAGCGGGCCCCGGCCGCCCCCATCTCCGGCTCCCGGCTCCTGCTCTCAGCTCAGCGCAGCCCCGCCCCGCCGCACATGCCGCCCTCCTCTTCCTGCCGCGGCAAGGGGGCACCCGAACCCGCTGGCCAGACGGATGGAGACCAGCCAACCAGTCACCGCCCGTGGTCTTGAATTTTAACTACCTGCCCGTCTGCCATTGGGTATTGGAGTCACCATATTTGTATATTAATAAAATGACGAGCCAATAGGAACGAGCCAGGATAGCAAGTTTGGTTGAGAGATAAGCAGGTACCAGGCGGCTAAGGCTGTTGGGTTGGCAAAGGCCGGGGGAGCGGGGACTGGAGCGCACCATGTGCAGGGAGTGGTACAAACCCACGCTCCCCCCGTCCCCCCCCGAACGTCTCCTATTCCCGAGCGGGTGATAGGTTCCTCCTCTCTCTGGGCTTTTACCATCCGCTCGGGAGGGGGGACACGGAACGCACCACTTGCCCGAAGTGGGAGAAGCTTCTCCGCGACCGGGCCGGGCTCCTTGGGCGCGACCACTGGGACACAGAGGAGGAAAACGGCAACGCAATGTCCCCTCAGTACTTCCTCCCGCCACTCCCGGGCCAGACCGGCCACTCTCTCTCTGAGATCGCTCCCAAGGGTCCCACCAATCAGGAAGCTCCAACGCGGCTGGAACGTAATGCATTGTGGGAAGGCAACGGAACGGAAGCAGGCGGGTGGCTCAGCCTGTGGGGGTTCCCATGGCAACCATCACCTTCTCCGTCGCCAGCGGAATGACGATTCTTATCAGACCCGAGTCCCTCTATCCCGGGAGACGGGGATCCCCGCATAGGGGCAGGGAGAGGAGAGGATCCCCGTGTGGGTGCCGGGCCCCAGTAGCCTCAGGGAGGGGGATCCCCGTGTGGGTGCCGGGCCCCAGTAGCCTCAGGGAGGGGGATCCCCGTGTGGGTGCCGGGCCCCAGTAGCCTCAGAGAGGGGGATCCCCGTGTGGGTGCCGGCCCCCAGTAGCCTCAGGGAGGGGGGTCCCCGTGTGGGTGCCGGGCCCCAGTAGCCTCAGAGAGGGGGATCCCCGTGTGGGTGCCGGGCCCCAGTAGCCTCAGAGAGGGGGATCCCCGTGTGGGTGCCGGGCCCCAGTAGCCTCGGGAGGGGGATCCCCCCAGTAGCCTCAGGGAGGGGGGTCCCCGTGTGGGTGCTGGGTGCAGCAGTTCTGCTCCTGGTGACGATCCAGCCCATGGCGGGGTGCAGGGGGTGACTGGTTTCTTTTGCTGATGGAGGGGGAGGACGTTTGTGAAACGCTTCTTTAAGCGTCACCAGGTCGGTGCGTTGGGTGCTCGAGGTGCCTGAAGAGAAGTTGGCGGATGGGGCCTGGCATTTCAGGGCCTGCCCACGGATGAGGCAGGCAGATTAGGAAGCCACATTTTTAATTGCAGCTCCTGGTTTAACCCATAAGTGGAGGCTCCACCCCCCACTATACACAGGCAATCGCGAAATGAAAGAAAGGAGTTCATGTCTGTGTTCATAATGGAAACTGTCAAAAAGCCAAGTAGATCTCATGACCCCAGGTAGGGCAGTTCCTGCAAGACATCCACGCACCAAACAACTACATGTTCAAAGGAAAACTTTTTAGATCGGGGTGTCCTCACTTGGTGTCCCACCTACACACTTCTCTCCCACCTCTTGGCATTTCTCTCTGTCCTTCCAGTGGTCTCACTTTCCTTCTTTCTATCTCTTTCCTTAATTTACATCAGCCCTCCAGTTCTAGTTTCTCTATTTGCAGAGAAACTGGAAAGGTGTAATCTGTGGGAATAATGTGATTTCCATTTTTTATTTAATCATTTATTTTATTTGTATGGACATAGAACTAGATCCTATTATCCTGATGCAGAGAACATCCTGTTAGCATCATTAGGAGTTCTGGATAAGGACTGTAGCATCTGACCCAACTTGACTGAATTCTCTAGATGGAGTCATCCCATACTCTCAGTGGTTCTCAAACTTTTGTACTGGTGACCCCTTTCACATAGCAAGCCTCTGAGTTTGACCCCCCTTATAAATTAAAAACACTTTTTTATATATTTAACACCATTATAAATGCTGGAGGCGAAGCGGGGTTTGGGGTGGAGGCTGGCAGCTTGCGACCCCCCCCTGTAATAACCTCGCAACCCCGCGAGGGGTCCCGACCCCCAGTTTGAGAACCCCTGCTTAGTTTACATCATACAGTTGCTGACGTTCAGCAACCAAGCAACTGCAGCCAAGAGGAGGCATATAAATGCCAACTGTGGTTAACAACACTACTCACAAACACATCTCACAGGTTATTCCTAGTGAGATCTGACTCTTGCTTTACAAACTTATGGGTTGCTTGGACAAGCAGGTAGAGCTTTTCTTTAAGCATCAGAGCAGAGTCTGTTTAAAACGCTTTTCGTTCCATTCTCTGCTGCCACAGTTAATCCTGCCTCTGCCTGTCACTTTTTATTTGAGTGCCCATTACTATGCTGAGTAGATGGATGGGAAACCAGTTAGAGCACAAACTATACTGAAACAAGATGGGGGTAGCCACAGCTGCTGAGAGAGACTCATCAGGCAGTTTCTGTAGGTGCAGCTTTTCATCAGATCTGAACAGGGCTTTCTTTGTGTTTATGCTTTTTATAGGGACTGTTAACCCAGTTTTAGTCCAAGCAATGCACTATTCCTACGCAATGCACTGTCCAGAATCCAAGATGGCATAAACACAGGACCCAGCAAAACATATTAAATGTCTCTTGAGACTGAGGGAAGTTAAAAGACTCTGTGGATGGTGTCTACTAAGAGATCTCTGAGTTGGTGTGAGAGGGGAAGTAGAATGTCTTGGGAAAGCACAAGAGGTGGCAAGACAGGGAAGTGAAAGGTTTCTGGGGTGATTACAAGAAGTGAAGATACTGGGAAGTCAAAGGTCTTAGGGACCTTTTCTGATCTTCATAATAAATGCAGTTGAAAGGTGAACTGCCAGGGAAAGAAAGTATTGGTGTCCTTTACTGCTCCTTAAAGGGTTTAAAGTTATTGCACCTAATCCTCACATACCCCCCTCCCCCATATTGTGTTTTACAGAAGAACTGTCAGGTCCTCACGTGTCCTTATGTTATCCTGGAGGACTATGACAAGATCTTTGGAGGACCTGGCATGGGATTTCACAGCTGAAGTTTGGATGAAATCTGATTTTTTAACTAAGTTCTTGCCCAAGGTAAATGGGGTCAAATAGCCTCATGATTTTCACATTTGCCCCAGTATGACCATGAATGTCATTCTTGTTGTGGTCCTCTCTCTCTCTCTGTTACCCTTGGAAGTCTCAGACTGAAGCTGGGTTCATCTGATGTTCTACTTGCTCCTAAACATGCCACACTGGGTGGCTATCACACTGGCCACTTACCATCTTTTATCCTACACTTTGGCCAGAGGCACTGCCATATTTAAAAAAAATCAGCTCCATCGTCTTTTTGTCCAGTCTTTGCCTTTAATCACAACCTCAGCACTACAGATTGTAGTTTAAATTATTCTACATCTTTTCTAAAGCGCCTTGAAAAGTCTTGGCAAATACAGCCTTGCAAAAACTGAGTTGGTTCAGCGATAGGATACTAAAGCAATCATTCCTAAGACCTGCAAAGTGTGAAGCCCCACACGTGGGATCCCCTTAACTCCTTTCATAATGGGATGAATAAAGTAGCCAGTCCTGATTTTGCATACGTTGGTCACTAGAGGGCAGTATGTGGTTAGAACTGTGTCCCGAAATGCTTTGCGATGGGTTGTCCAAAGGAATGTGGCAAGATCATATTCTTTAAAAAAAAAAATGCAGCCAGAGGCCTGGCTCAGCAGCATCTGCCTCTCCTAGAGCTGGTGACAGGCAGTGCCATCCAAAAGAACACTTTGAGTCAACTCCCATTCCTGGAGCCTCATTCTCAAATGCCAATCTCTAGAAGAGGGGAAGCCCAGAACAATATAGCGGGATAATTAGCTTTATTAGAGCTGATCTATGCTCAGAGAAACAAATGCCTTCCAAAGGTGACACCCTTAAAAAGAAATCCTCTAAAATATGTAGGCATCTAACTCCCATTGAAATGACATTTGAAATGGAGGAAAACATGGCCGTGTATCATGGTGTAGTCAATATCAATAAGTGACTGCAGCCTTTCTACTATTCCCACTTCATTAATTACAAAACGCATTTTCCAACTCATTTTTAAAATAGCCAGCACTGTTCTAAAGGGACACCATTGTCCTGAAAATCACTTTTCCTTCTGAAAATATTGTGCCTGTTGTTAAAATTGGTATTGCTGACACAGATTAAAGAAAAAAATATTTTCTGTTTTTTCAACGTTTTCTTTGGCTGTTTGACAGCATTTTGTGTGCACTCAGTTTTACTGATCATGGTTAATTGCACTTCCCATCTCATCTGCTAGCGTGCAACATCTCTCTCAGGCTCTGCTCAGGGGGATCTCATATGCTTAACCCAAGGTCCTGGCAGCAAAACAAACTGAAGAGGCATCAGGCAGGTGTGTGCCAAGAGAGGAAGGAGCAGAGAGATGGCTCTAAGCACATTTAGTGATGTTGTTCTCTGGTCCACCCAACAGATCTTTCTAAACATCATCAGGAGAGCAGCAAACCCTTCTGCTTTTTAAATGGCCTTTCCATGCTATTGAAGGGGGACTCATTTAGAACAGTGTATTATTAGAAATAAGTATTCCAAGTTGTGTCCCTCTAATATCTCTGTGACTGGGAATTGTCAAGGAATGGGATGTCCAGTCTGCTGACTGAAGCCCTAATCCTGAACACTGCTCCATATGGACAGACCCCAGAACCTGGCCCTTAGTCGTGACTAAAGGACTGCTAAGCAGCACCATGAGAGGCTGGAAGCTTTCACAGTTGTTTTAAGGTTAGTCTTGTTAGTTACTAGAAAAATTGGTGAAAAAAATATTAAACCAATGTTAAATTAACTGCACACACAAAACCTAATAAATCAAACTTTCATTTTCCAATTGCAAAATGCTCTGGCCCCTCTCATGCATTGAAATAGTGATGAACACTCCCTTTTTCACAGACTTTAGTAACAAACAGGGAACATGTTTCTTGGGTTTTTTAGGTATTTAAAATTTGTATTACATTTTACTGTATTTTGGTGTGTGTTCCAGCTCTCTACTGGATGGAATCAGAATTACTCAACTGCATGTCATTACTGCTGAAAGGTAGATTAATTCCCCTTTAGTTCACACTTGTGTTTTGGGTGCAGGATCCATGTTATTTTCTCTCTGCTGCATTGAAACTGCCTTTTTGCTTCCGTAGCCCTGGAAAAGGAGAAGCCAGCTGTACTCTGTCCGCTCGTAGCATCAAGGTATGAGCTTGGGAAAGAGCTAACTTTTGTTTTCCCCCCTCCCCACACTGTTTGCTGTGATGATTCCAGACATAATTTCTCATGAGTATTTCCAAGTGTCAGAGGTGAGCTATGCAGGGAGCAGGCTCCAAATAAGCTGAGCTGAGTTTGAATCCTAGTAGCTGGTCTGGTGAAGGCTCACCTGGCATTAGCCTTGCCTGTGGCAACACACAAGCTGTAGACACAGTAGCTCCAGCTCCCTGGTGGGGACTCAGTGCATTGGTTAAGTCCACATTAGTGTGTGGCTCTAGATGAGCCTGGTTCACTTGATATGGAAGTGATGTAACTGGGCCCCCACAGCAGCACTGCCACAAAGAAGGGCTTGTTAATATTGCAAGAGGCAGAGAAAGGCCTGATTGTGAGACATCATGAGCACCCATAGAAATCAATGGGCACTCAGCATGCTTAGCACCTCTCAAAATCAAGCCCCATGATGCTGGACTCTTGCCTGCTCCTGACAGTCCTTCATGCCCATCAGGGAACAAAAGTTACTTGGGTGGCAACGACATCACCCCCTAGCTCAGACAGACCCAGTGCCTGGATGGATTAAATCCAGTCTAATCTCCCTGCTGTGCCTGTGACCTGCTGGGTGTTCCCCAAATTCAATTAGCAAGAGAGTGAAAGCAGCCTGTCCTGGAAGAATGCCATTCTGTTGGCAGGGCAGAGGGAGGCCTCGTTAGGCTCATTTATACCGATTACAGCCAATCCTCACTAATCCCTCAAGATTTCTCAGTTTAAGCTGTGAGGAGCTTGGGTCAGCAGCACAGCTTCTAAGCACTTAAATTCTTTGTATGTCACAAGTTACTGTAATGAGTCATTAGCTAGAAAAGGGAAATGAAATGGCCAAGGGGAGGATGAACAAGAATAGCCTGTCTGTAAAACACCCACGAAAAGGAAGGGGATGGTTTTGAGATATAAACTCCAGGTTCAAGCTAATCTTTCCATGGGTTCAAGTCCATACAGGATCAACTGAGCCCTGAGATCCTATTGAGGTATATACACTGAGCACCAGATATTTTACTGTGGGGGGGACTTCAGATCAAAGCACCTTCAAAGCACAGCCCTTCTCCGCTGTGCATGGACATTAAAGATCCCCTGGCACTTTTGTGGCAGTAGAGAGGTTGCCTCTGCTTCTTTAGCTGAAATTCCTTCCCGCTGCCCCAGGTGGCTGCATTTTGGTGGTGCTGTGAGTCTAAAGTTTATAAAGCACTTTGGGGTCTCCAGGAGTGCTCAGTGCCAAAAGCATGTATACACATGTTGGCCGTTATCAGTTATGATCAGAAGTGGCTGAGAAACCCTCTGACTGGCCAACCTCCAGCGATCAAAAATCATGAATCAGACCCCAAAAAATCATGAGATTTAAAAAAAATTGATATTGTGGTTTTTGGTCAGTCCTTTGATTTTTGAACTCTCCTTGCCCACCCCCTGCCTGTGTGTGTGACAATTAGTGTTGTCCACTGTCCCAATTTTACTGGGAAATGTGATTTTGACCCCTGCTGCAGAAGTGCTCACACCCCCATCTGCCCGTTCCCTGCCCAGCAATTACTGATGCCTCCCAACCTCCAAACCAATCCCCTCATCAGTTCTACCCCCCCAGCTCCCTCTTCAGTTCTGCCCCATAAGTTCAGCCCCCCTCAGTTGAGCACATCCCCCACCTCCATCAGTTCAGCCCCCCAGCCTCACCTTTGCTCCTGCTGGGTTCTTCCCCCCCACACACACACACACCTGGGAGAGGCTGCAGTGGGAACCCCTCTATACACCTGCCCCTCCACAGGCTGAATGTTGCAGGGGCGGAGTAGAGGGCTGTCCCCACTGCTCACAGGAGGGAGCGGAGCTGCTGAGCTCTTGCTGCTCCCTTCCCTCCTCCTGCGAGAATTGCTTCTGGGTAGCTGAGGGAGCTCTTCCTACAGCAGCTCTGACTGTTGCTGGGCCCCAGGAGGCAAGTAAGGAGGGCAGATAGCCAATCAGGGGGCTGGGCTCAGTCCCTCAGGCAGGGCTCAATCTTGTTAGCAGCCCAGCCAGAATCCCCTCACTGGGGGGCATGCCATGGCAAGACCTGGCAGCACCGCTGGTGACGGGCCTTTGCTGGCTGACGTCCCTCAGCCATGACAAACCTGAGCAGTCGGCCAGCCCATGTCAAGGCGGGGCAACCTTTGCCCGGGAGGGACACGGAAAGGGGCCTGGAGCTGGGCTGTGCTCTATGAAGGGGTCGCTCAAGCACAGCCCCTACCTCACAGGCTCTTCACTTTCATCTGTAGTCCTGAGGTGCAGCCCTTAGAGACACACAGATCACCGTGCCTTGCTTCGTTCAGTCCAAGCAGAAGGTTACACTGCATGCTGGGAGCTCCTCCTGCCCTATTGTTCTGGCGTGTGACCCAGGAAGGGGCTCGCTCAACTACGGAGGGTTTGTCTGGAGGAGGGGCAGCCACTGCCATCCTAATCACCTGCTGCTGCACTGAGGGCTGGTATGTGTCGCTCGGGATTGCACAGTTGCTGGTGAAGAGCGTTTTCATTGGGGTTGCTTGGAGGAGATTATACAGGGACCTAATGGCTGGCCTCTGGTGCTTTTCTGTATCAGGCCCACTTCAGCTTCCTATGGGATGTGAATGAGCAAACCTGGCCCATCGCACTCTGCCTGGTCGCATATCACACAGGGGGCATCCCTTCCTCTGACACTGACCTTGGACCTCCTTCCTTCCTGTCTCAGAGGGAGGTGCTCCTCCTGATGGGCTGGTGCTGGGAAGGCCTCGGGTTGCTAGTGGCCTCTTTATCTCTTCTGCTTCCTTTCAATTCTATGACTCAGCTGGCTTGGAAAGGGTCACATGTCCCTGCTATGAACAGGAGAAAGGGAAAGTGGCATATTGTTGTCTCTCCCCTCCCCTCCCCAACACCACACTCATCTCTCCAGTTAAGAGAGTATCTTCCTCTGTGCCAGCCAGACTGCTGATTATTCACTGAGTAGCCGGCTTGCTTAACATCCGATTTGGCAAAAGAGGTGGGGGCCTGGGAGCTAGGTCTAGTTGCAAGAGGGGCGTTCAGCCTCCATGATTCAGTTCTCTGCTGCCACTGTCAGGTGGGTCGTGGAACCCAGCTTTCACTAACGAGGACTGAGACCATCCCATCCCCACCTGCAATAGGCCACTGACGTTGTCCATAACATTCAGACACTACCAATTTAGATGGGAGCTGGTGCTATAGACACAAAAGGCTCTGTATCTTGTTACTAATCTGCTAAACCAGCCAGTCCCCTGACCCACGCTGGGTTTACACTTGTAACCTACAAGTGAAAGGCCCAGTGTCTTCTTCCCAATCCCTGGAACTGTCCCCATCCTCTAGAAGCAGCACTAGATTAATTCATGTGTTGGGCCTGTATTTATTCTGCATGGATGGTGCCTTCAATTAGTCCTCTTAAGGCACCAGTCATTTACTGGGGAGGGAGGTTACAGGCTATATTATCCATAGGAATTATCAGTAGTCAGCGTGGCTAAAACAGAGAATAGAGACCCATGGATGGGAGGCAGAACCAGGGCTCAGTGAACATGATAGACTAAAACAGGATGGGGCTATCTTGAGGAGCAACATGGTCACACTCAGCTAAGGACAAAACACTTAGAGACAGCAGCCTTGGGGCTTGTCCTGATGAGCACAGGGCCACGGCAAGAAAGAGAGAAGGGAGACAGACGGAGCCTTGCTTGTTCCATATTGTCCTTCAGGGCTATTTGGAAGCCTTCCTGGCACTGGCTGGGAGATGAAAGCAAAAGGATTATCCCTGGAATGAGATTATTAGATTCAAGATTTAATCTCTGACCCTGTCAGCACAAAAAAATAGCAAAACTCCCTGGGATTATTCGAGGTTGCATAGGGAAATAAAACCATCCCTGGGAGGAAGAGATTCTGCTGGAACCAACAGCAATTACTGCATGCATCCAGACCGGCCCTCTCTGACCTATCATGCGGGTTGATCCTGCAGTGAGGAGCTAGTGGGTTTATGGGGGATGCCAAGACTTTCCTCAACAGATGCCTTGGGCTTTCGTGTCCACTCTAGCCCAACTACAGCCTCTTCATGCAGCACAGCTGTGCCCTGATGCAATCCACGGCCCCAGTGGCTCCATACAGCAGAGCTGGACTCAAGGTTCACAGGTGAAATTGTGTTTAGTGATATTCTTTTCTTCCGGACAGCCCCAGATCAGAGTGAGAAAGCCTCCAATCTCCGCCATCACCAGACAGGAAAGGCACCTCCCTACCTTCCATCTGTCAGAGCACCCTTCCCCCCAACACATGCACTGCACCTGCATCCCACAGGCTGATGCTTTGGCAGGGTTACTCTACGCATATGTGATTATTTGTAAGCCCCCAGCAGCAGTAATGAGCAGAGAATGTGCCCAGTGAGTGAGATTATGCATTCTGGGGAATCCTCTGCAATTTGGACTCTGTGCAACCTCCATGAATGGGCTTATGCTTTTAAATAAATTAAGACAATGTCCCACCATCTGTTGCTGCAGGCAGAGGAGCCTCAGTGCAGGGGCAGGCAGCAAGTAGGCAGCCAAAGAGACAGTTACTGTGACTATTTTACCCATTCATCCAGTGGCCACACGCACGCAAGCTCATTCCCATCACACACATCCCCCTGCAATGTTCCTATTGCTCAGTATGCCATGTGCATGCACACTTATCACACATACATGCATCAAGTTCCTATCACTCAACACCTGTGCAGGCATTCCCATCACACACATACACAGGGGCATCCATGCACACTCCCTCTCATCACTCACACATACACACACTGTTCCATCACTTCACACATTCCCATTGCACACACACACACACACAGGACATGCAAGCACACACACTCCCATTGCTTAGGGACATGCCTATACAAACACTCCCATTGCATGCACACATACACTCCCATCATACACATGCATATATAACTAGCTAGGGTTCTGTACTGTGCACTGCACACACACACCGTCTGCACACACATATCACAGGCCTGCACGTTTGCTTCAGTATCATGTGCAACTACTTGTACATACACTTTCCTTTCACCTCTGGTGGGCACACCCACATACCTATAGTAGTACTGCGCACACACACACAGAGATCTCCCATGCAAATAGCTATGTGCCCGGTCCCATGCATTACACACACACACCCTTCCGCCCACACACTCCTGTCCAAATACTCTCATACACGCACATGCTCCCACTGCTGGAATGTCAATCACAGACTGACTGGCACAGCAACAAGCAAACTGAAGCAAGAGAAAATCTTCATTCTGGGCATTGCGCCTTTGGGACAGACATAATTTTGGAACCTGGCGGTCTAAGGGGAAAGAAAAGAAATAGCAACATTGGGCTAGTAGGAGGCTCTTGTGTCTCAGCCCCTAACCTGGGAAGAGGGACAGCCAAGGATAAGAAAATGCTCCCAGGAGACTGTGAGAAATCCAGAGAGAGGGGACGATGCCCCTTGAACTGCAGGAGGAACTAGACCCAATGATCTAGTGAGTGACTGAAAGCCCCAGCCTAGAGAAATGGGGATGTAAATGGGGCAGCCCCAGCATCTGCCTGAGACACAGAGAGTGAGGGGGGGATAGGAGAGTCCAAGGGAGAGCCTAGGATAAAGAGAAGGAAAAGAACAGAGGGGGTATGCACCTGATGCTATAGAAGAGGAACAGGAAGAGCTTGGGGGCCAGTATCATGGTACAGACTGCAGAGTCACATACTGTGTTCTAGGGTGCACTTCTTTGTAGGCAACAGACAGACAGAGTCTCTGTATTCTGGATGACAGCCTCAGACACGGTAATCCCTGGTGTAACTCCACTGCTTTAATGGGATTTCCAGCAAGGAGGAATTTAGCCCATTAAGTCTTTGGTACCTGGCAGTATGTATATCTTGTGTTTGTATTACGCTGCCTGTGGCTAGAATGGCTGGAGGTATCACTCACCCTGAACAGCACCCAATCACCAATCCTGCAACAAGCAGCACCTACTTCCCCTGACTCCAGCTTGTCCCCCCAGCCACAACATGGGTCCCAAAGTAGTCTGGTTGGAGTGGATCAGTTGGCAGATGCTCCTCCCTCCAGCCCACCCTTCACCTCCCACAGAAAGGCCAGGGCTGCACACACAGCTTCAGTTTGCACATTTATCACCTTTTTTTCCCAAACATGTATTTGTAGTTGCTCTCGGTAAACGTAACCACAGAAGACATGAGAATGTACCAGGGAGGCATAAATAACTCCAGACAGACACACAGCAAACACGGACACAGTTCACCAAGGGAATCCAACAGGTGCAGAGCACGACCTGCTGCAGCCACCAATCCCAGATGGCTTTGCTTTCATCCCCCCAATCCGAGAGGCTCTCTCCTTCTCTTGCTTTGCAGCAGTTGGTGGGAGAATAAAAGCAGGAGGGGAGGAGTCTAAAGTTGCAAACATCTCATGAAAACATCGTGGCTTGTCCTGGCGCTGCAGTTTCCTGCTGTCGCCTTCTTGGAGGAACAGTTCCAGTTATAGGACATTATGAGTCTTTCACAGTGTGAAAGGGTGGAGGAGTGTGGGGACCACTTTGGGGCAGGAGAGGCGGGTCATCTCGCACTGTCTCAAATGCATCCAGCCTATAAACCTTTGCATGGGAACATCGGGGCTAGATGCTCCACTCAGGTCTCTTCTGCCCTCACTGAGGTGCTGGTTCCTCTTCAGATGAGCGTAATCTTCAACGGGACATCATCCTAACAAACTCTGCAGCCATTGACAAACAGAGAGGCTAGAGGAGAACACACCAACTGCACCAACACATTCCCATCCCACCTCTCATCATCCTGAGACACTATGCGGCCAACAGGAAAGCCCCACCCACACTGCTCACTAATTTGATTTCTTTACTGACATTGGAGAGTTTACGCAACGTGTTACAGGATCCCACTAGCCAGGGCAGTTCATAATTTGGGACACCTGCCCTAGAACAACGTAATGTCTCATTTCCACACTAAACTCTTTGCTGGACACTGACACAGTATGTCTACACAGCAGCTGGGAGATGTGATTCCCAACTTGAATAAATGTAAATGCACTAGCTGTGCTCGGGCTAGCACACTAAAATAGCAGTGTGGCCACAGCAGCATGGGTAGCAGCTCAGGCTAGCCGTCTGCGTATGTACCCAGGGGGCACTGGGGAGGAAACAGAAATCCACCATTGGGCTGCACGTGGCCACAGAGCGGTTTCTCCTCTGACATAGGGACAGTCTGTCCTAGTATGTGATCCATGGAGGCATGCTTAACACTGAGATATGCATTGAGAATAGTTGTATAGCCAGACACCACTAACCAGGAATTTCCTACACCAGCCATCTCTCCCCCAATAACCTTATCCTAACTAGGGAGAATCCCAGGAGATTCTGATCCAGCTGCCTTTCACCCCATTCCACAGATACTTGGGCTTCTTAGAACATAGAGATCATTTTCCTTCCTCCATTCCTGGAGCAGGGCAATGACCCAGTCTCTGATCCAAAATCCTGCCTGACCCCAGTGAAGATGGACAGTAGCGCATTCTCTCTCACCTTCAAAATCCACGTGCCCATCTCCGTTCAGGTCCACATCTCGGATGATCTCTTCAATATCCCGATGGCCCACCTGCTGCCCCAGCAGCTTCTTCATGGCCTCCCGCAGCTCACTGGTGCTGATCTCTCCATCACCGTTGGTGTCAAACTGCAGGGAGACAACAAACAACAGCAGAAAGAGCACAGTCAGCTGGAGTGGACCCTGACTTGCTTTCTTGGGTACCTACAGTCTCCAGACTTGGGTCCCATGTTTTCCCCTCCTGAGTGCACATATTTGTCCATGAGGTCCCAAGTCCCTCTTGGCTCTCTCTTTCCTTCCTTAGGCATCTTCTCTCCTCCTGCTCTGATGCCATTCTGTTCCCTCAGGTCCTTTTCCTCTCCTCACAGACCCCATACATTATTGCTGTACTTGGCCCATCTTCCTCCTTTGTTCCATTTCAGGTCTTTGCTCTCCTTGTTGCTCTCCTTGTGCTCCCCTCCTTTCCATACTTGGTTTCTCTTCTTTCCTTCTCAGGGCCCTCTTTACTGTATATGCTCGCTCCTCCTCCTCATTCCCCCACTGGTCTTCTCTCTTTCCTGCCTTTCTCTCCCCTTCTCTCCACTTTTACTACATGAGAGGGGGCGCTCATCTCTCTGAGGGGGTCACACAGCACAGGGGGCATTCACCTTTCTGAGGGGGTGATGCAGAACAGGGAGCGCTCACCTCTCTGAGGGGGTCCCGCAGCACGGGGGGGCGCTCACCTCTCTGAAGGCATCACGTAGCTCCTTTACACCAATCATATCTGCAGTTTCTGCCAAAAGCTTTGGTCCCATCAGCTCCACAAAATCTTCAAAATCCACATGGCCGCCCACTTGGGACCAAGGGGAAATTTGTGTGTAAGACATTAATACGCCCTTTTTCCTTAGCCCAGCCGAGCACCCAGGGTAACACATCCACACGTGGCTTCCACTGGAGATCAGCCACCCATGGGAGGGTCAGGGTCTGACTCTCCAGGAGGCACAGCACAGAGAGTGCAGTTCAGGGGGAGGAGAAGCAAAGGTGGCTTTACACCATCTTTGCACCCTCTGGATTCTGTACGGGGCTGAAAGGGTCCCAGCTTCTCTAAATTACAGCAGCCCATCCCAGGCTGCCTATGGGCAGCAGGCAGCTCAGAATCCCCACAGCACTGTGTGCTATGGATCTGTTCCCAGCATACACCCATCCCTCAGGGCTTGTGAGTGGGCAAGTACATGGCAGCCCTGCGGGTGTGTCTGAACAGAGGGAATTCTGCCTCAGCCAGTTGTATCTCCCGTATGGGCCCTATACTGCACTGGAGCAGGGGAGAAAATCTGTCCCAGAAGCTCAACACCACAGCTGGACAAGCTATTTGTAACAAACAGTGTATTCAACAAATTAATGCATTTTCCTGTTTATGAAGTAGCTGCAATTGGTGAGGAGTTCCTCAAATTCCTACCTGTTTGTCAGATCACCCGACTGACCTAGTTATACAGCCTGTGGATCACCACACCACCTGACCTAATTATACAGCCTGTAGATCACCAGACCGCCTGACCTAGTTATACAGCCTGTGGATCACCACACCACCTGACCTAATTATACAGCCTGTAGATCACCAGACCGCCTGACCTAGTTATACAGCCTGTGGATCACCACACCACCTGACCTAATTATACAGCCTGTGGATCACATGGCAACCAGTGCCCTGGTTATCTGCTATTTGTTATGTGTTATTTTCACATGGTACTGTTTCTGCTCCCTCCCTGGATGATTAACACTTTCTAGCCCAGGGAGTACAACAAATAATGCCTAGTGAATATTCCTGTGGGCACCATACAGCACTGCTGCAGACAGGTGTAAGGACAAAGAACTGACGATAGAAGGAAAGGACACAAATACAGCCATATCCGATCACAGACAGGTTTGTGAATACACTTCCCCATTATTCCACCTTTCATGTGACAGCCGATGGACAGAGGGTAGCCCCTCACCCCATCACTCCCCACACACCAGAGCTATCTCCTCAATACACTCACACCTCAAGCTAAACACCCCAGCTCCAACACCTCAAGCTAAACACCCCAGCTCTGCTCCAACATAGCACCACCCTCACACCAAAGGATCTCCCTCCTCTCAACACCCAGTCTCCCTCCTCAGCTCACACTACCTAGAGACCAGGTTCAATACAACAACATGCAGCAGCTGCACACCAACGCCTTAAACACCCATATCAAGGGCAACAGTTGACTGTGCACACACCGAGGGCAGTCCTATGTTGGTGTATCTGTCTCAGCACATTGCTCTTATACCTCACTAACTATCTACAAACCCAGATAGGTTGGTAGGCTGGAGACAAGCAATAATATAATAATAATATATGGAGATATACCTATCTCATAGAACTGGAAGGGACCCTAAAAGGTCATCGAGTCCAGCCCCCTGCCTTCACTAACAGGACCAAGTACTGATTTTGCCCCAGATCCCTAAGTGGCCCCCTCAAGGATTGAACTCACAACCCTGGGTTTAACAGGCAAATGCTCAAACCACTGAGCTATCCTTCCCCCTAACTGACTAATGCCCAGAGAACTAGGCAAGCAGACAGATGGACTAGCAGAGAGAGTGGGTGACAGACAGGCAGGCAGCCAGGAGAACAAAGGAAGAGGAACAGATGAGAGCAAGAGACTGACAGCTAAAGACCAGCGTACGGAGGCAGAGAATGGCAGTGACAGGGGAACATGCAAGTGAGGGGTCACACTCACAATTCATGTTGATCTGCTGGGATAGCTCTATGAGCTCCATCTCGGTAGGCATGTAGCCCATGGTCCGCATGCAGTTCCCCAGGTCCCTGCAGTTGATAAACCCATCCTTGTCTTTATCAAACTCCTTGAAGGCTTCTCTTAACTCTGTCAGGGTGAATCCAATAAGGACAATCTTGTCAGTGATGGTGTTAGACACAGTTCCCAGAACACCCCCACAAGGAGTCAGCAGCACTCTGGGATGCTAGGATCTCAGAGATGTTCTTTAGGAAGGTGCACATTCCCCCTGCAGATTCCCCGGAGAGAAGCTAGAACTGGAGGAGCTCTGAGCTCCACCCCACTAGCACTTCTGCACCATTCCCTACAGCAGTCCCTGCTCAGACTGCAGAGTCTTTGAATGGTCAGATAGTCAGCACTCCTACACTATGTTCTACAGCCCTCCTGCAGGAGATGGAGCAAATGTTATCTCCCCCAAAATCATCACTCCAACACTACAGCCCCTCTGTCAGGAGATGGAGTGTATGTGAGCTGCCCCAAAGTCAGCACCGTTCCCTATGATGTCTTCTGCAGGGAGTGGCTAGAATGGGAACAGCTATGAGCTCGTCTACCTAGTTTTACCCCAGATTTCTCCCCCCTGTGATCAATCTGGTCAGCAGTATATTTTCACTGAGCAGAGAGAAAGTGAGACATGGAGGAAGGATCAAAGTTTTACCTTCAATTTCTTCTGGTCGCAGTTCTCTGTCCTGCAATGAGAGAACATCTTCTGTTAAACCCAACCATTTGATAGGAAAGTGGTGTCAGAATAGCACTTATGAGTACAGGCAGGTCTGGGAGCATCACGCACAAGCAAGAAAGTGACAGAAGAAACAAGAAGGTGATGACATGTTTAATTCTATCTACCTGGCAAGGCTTTGACATCACTCCCTTTCCTATTAGGAGGGTGCCAGCAGCTGCCTGCATACTTCTCTGTGGAAGCCCATCTTCATTTCGCCTGCTGGCCAGGTGGCCAAATAGAAGTGTTGTTCCACATTTCAGGTCCAGGGCAACACAGGCTTCTCAAGGGGACTCCAGCACTCCACTCCAGATGGATGAGCTGGCACTGAGAGCCTCCACCGTGTGCCTGTATCATTCCCCTACAGTGACTCTGGGTGGCAGAGTCTGGCACTGCTGTAGTTCAGAGCTCCTCTGAAGCTCTTACCGTATTCCCTACAGCAACTCCTGCTGGGAACGTCTGGGTCTGGAAATAGCTGCAAGCTGCCCCACAACCAGCAAGCCTATAGTGATTGCTGCTGGGAGGGAGAGCAGCCATGAGCTCTCCCAATCCTATTCCCTAGAGCCACTCCTGTAGGGAGGGACTGGAACTGTAGAAGCAGTGAGCTCACCCCAGATACAAACATTTCAAACCCAAGCATGTAGGCAGAGAAACAAAATATACAGCAGCAAGGTCATCTACAAACAAAACAGGACAAGGATTCACCATGATCAGGAAACACTGCAACTTCAAACATCCAATTTGGGGTTTTTTTTTCAGAGAGGGGAGGGATGTAAAAGAGTATAGGAAAACTCCAGAGACTGCATCAAGAGGAAGAAAAGATGAGCGTGGAAATGCACTGCTTTCTGGTTACTAAAAACCCCTTCTAACTCCACTCATGGCTCCCAGGCAAATCCAGAATATCTGAGAATTTAGAAGCAGAGACAAAATTTCCCTTCTTGTCTGAGTCCTGGCTTCTCCCCTCATCTCCCAGGGGTCTGCAGCCTCACCACAGGTCCCTGGAGACTGCCCTTGATCTGTTTCATAAGGATGAGCTCTTGCTAATTAACCGCAGGCTTCTGTGGTAACTCTAGCGGCGGCTGCCCGGAGAATACAGCAAACTAGGACACACACTGGTTTACGTCTGTGCAAAAAGGGGCTGTGCCAGAGAAATTATCAGCTTGTCATTCATAACCTTCCCAGAGGCATCTCTGTGCTGCATGGAACTTTCAGAGAGCTCTAGCTCTGCAGTTTCATCCTTCACAGATCTGGTCATTTCAAACATGTCATCCTATTTCTTCTGTTTTCATAGACACTGATTTGTAAAAGACTTCAGACTCTTTAAAGCAGGCACAGGAGGCCTCATTGCCTTCCTATCAGTGATATCATAATGAATTACAGTAACACAGTGCTTAATCTGTGTCAGGGCTTGCCAGGGCTGAGCCCCGGTACCTCTGGGCTTGGCAGTTCATAGCCCCGGTATCTCTGGGCTTGCCATGTCAGTTATGAAAGTAAAAAAATTGCTTGAGCCCCGGCACCTCTTTCATTACAAATTAAGCACTGTTTGCATATCTCCAGCCAAGAGTCTCCAAGCTCTTTATGAACTTTAATGACCCCAGGAGTCCTTCTTGAGCACCACCAGTCTGATCAGGAATGTTCAAGATACAGAGGTATCATCATCAACTCCATTTTACAGAACAGTGAATTGACTCATGCAAGGTTACTCACTGCAGCTGTGGCAGCATCTGGCTGAGAACGCAGGTCTCCTGCCATCTAGGCCTGTGCTTTAACCACTAGACCAGGCTGTACCACAGTAGAAGTCTGAAACCCCATTATAGCCAGCATCATTAACTCACCAGAATGTCCAAGAGGAAGTCTCAAGACTTTTTCAGCCTGGCCTCTATTTTTGCACATAGAGGCATTTGCATGTGCAGAGATGTGAGCACTTCTTTGTGTGTGCAGATTCTATCATTGGAGGGAGCCAAAGACTGTATGTGCAAAAGAAGAGGCCACTCCAGGTCCCTTGGAAAATCTAGCCCAAACTGTAACTGGTGTCATGAGGAGATTTTCTGATTTAAAGTCCAAGGAAGCTCCCTTAAAAATGATTAAATAGGAAAACATCTGCTTAAGAAGAAATCAGCTGAAGCAGTGTAAAGCTTTCTGAGGAGAACATATGGAAAAAGGGATACACCTGTTCAAAGAGCTCAGGTCCTAGGAATACACTAGAGGTGATCATCAACCACTCCATCATAAGAAACTTTCTGGCATTAATTTATTTCTGTCCTATGCACACTAAATCCTGCTGGTCTAAAGAGCCAATGAGGAGAACAGCTGTTTATAAATACATTCACTCCGCACCAGGGCTGTTGTCAGAGCTGTCTGTGCTCCTCTCTTTGGAGCCTCCTAGGATATTATGAATTTCCAGGCTCTGAACATGGTGGATATAGTCACCTGCAAGCTATTGACATTCTAAATGGAATTTGGATCCAGTTCTTTATATAAGCACATATGATTTGGTAGATGTTTGTGTGCCAGTATATACATATGTGTGTGTGCACTTGCTTGAGAATATTTCTACATGTGTTTTAATGTACTGGCTAATGGAATATGCGATTGTCTGCTAGTGGTTGGAGGCTGCAGAGAATAAAAACTTACAGCGAGCAATAACTAATGGTGACTTGTCTTCAGCTCAAGTGGAAGGGGATTAGGTTTTGGAACTAAAGGTTCTTGATTCTATTCCAGCTAAGGACAAGTGTGTCTTTGCGTGTGAGTATATAGAACAGAGATTTATTATGGAGGGATGCCTGACAACTGGATTTTAACTGCCATGAATTTCAGACATTGAGGATGAGCTTTGTTTGACTGGAGGAACATGTAATGTACTGGATGAGTGTATGCAAGTGTGTACACCTAATCACATATATGCCTATATGTGTGTTAATAATATGGTGTCTGTGTATATGTGTTTAAGTACGTTAGTATAGATATTAAATGTTTGTGTACAGGGATATGTGCTTTATGTTACTGTGAATGTACATTATGTAAGCATGTCTCTATGTACATTTGACATGTCTGTGTGTATATTTTTGCATATTTTAAGGTTGCAGGAATGGATGTGTATGTACGCATATATATGCTTGGATGGATAGAAATATAAATATAGGTGTGTGCTGTATATTAGTGGGTATATAGGTACTGATACTTGTTTGTGCATTGCTATTTGAAGGTATGTGAACAGGTAGCTATTTTGAGGTTTGCATGTATGTGTTCTCCTGTGCAGTGTGCATGGATGTGTGTATGAATCTGAGCTTGTGTGTCAGAGTGAATGTGGATGGGTATGCATCTCAGGCCGTATTTGAGTATGCTTCAAATGTGGGCACCTTGATGGGACAGTCATATCCAGTGAAGCACATATAGTGGCCATTTAGGCTCTACATACTAATCTGAGCCTCCATGTATGGGATGTTGATGTCTCACTGGAGTGTCATATTTGAACATTGGACTCCTCAGGTATATCTGAGTCCGTATGACTGTGAGTGTTTCAGTGCGACTGATCTATCCATCTGTATACGTATTTCTACAATGCCTGGCTACTACCTAGGTGCCAGGGTATCTCCGCACATCTTCCAGTTCACATGCCTGAGCATGTATGTGAGTCTGTAAGTCTGCATTTGCAGGTCTGAGGCTGTAGGTTTGTGACCTGTCGCTGGGGGATCTCAGAGTCCCATGTACGTAGGCAACATGTGTGGATCCACGTTTGTGGCAATGTGGGCATTGTGTTTTGTATATTTCTCGCCCAGCAGGGTGTAACTTACGTACAGGCTGCCTGTTTTCTGCGAAGCCCTTCCTCAGGAAGATGCATGCTGGCCCCAGCAGGTTGTGCATGACGGCGCAGTTCTGGGCCAGCATCATGAGTGGACCTTGGTACTCGCAGGCTGACGGCCCCTCTTCACTCGTCTGAACAGCCTTATAGCAGGTCTTCTCCTCATGACGAATCTTCCCAGCCAATCAGCAGCAAGTAAACAATACAACAGAGGAAGTTACCTCCCCATGTCTCTCAGTCTTTGATCTGATGTTTTACTGGGCTGCCTGACAGAGTAATTAGCCCTAAATTTCCTTCCTCTTTCCATGCTGGGTCCCTCCCACCAGTCTAGTACAGGCTTGTATAGAAGCAGTAGGTACAGGAGTTCACTGTCAATGGCTGATAAAAGTCCAGCCAACCAGGAAGATTTCACTTTGAAATGACATCAAACTTTCTCAAAGCTGCACACATCCCTCCAGCTACAGATGAAAGGGCCAGGATAGAAAATGAACATGTCCCGTCCCTCCCATCTCCAGCCCCAGAGTGAATGATTTCATGTGTGGCCTGCAAGGGAATAGCACGCCCAGACATGTGTACAGAAGGAGATTACTGGGAGAGAAGCTTCCGTCAGGGACCTCCACTGAACAGCAGGCACAGAACCTGCACAGAGAGACTAAGTTTGGCTTCAAGTCACTTTCAGGCAACACAGTTCAACAGCTTACAGCTCTGTATTAACACCTGTACCACAGTCATACTAAAACCGTCAGATGGCCATGTACAGTGTCAGCGAGCTGAGTTCCAGACAATTACAATTCTAATTAGTTACAATAACTGACTGTAGTCTATTCAAGTCACTTACAGTCCCAGTCCCTGCAGCCTTGTCTGCTCTGCATTTTCACAGACCGTTCTCAAGGAGTCCACACATCCCAGCCAGTTGGGACTCCAGAATAGAATCTGAGGTTGGAGTTCCAGGCTCCACTGAGGAGCCACTGCTTTCCTTATATAGAAATGCTTTTCTCTGGCTCTGGCGGAAACGTCTCATCCTGGTATTCCCATGCAGCTATAAAAAGCCAGCACTACCCACAGGACCTTTGGTTTTATACAATAAACATTAACAATCATATTTCTGCTTCAGGAATGAGCTCCTGCTTGTACCAATGACATTCCCAGAGTTCATCTGGGAGACTTTGTCCACAGCCATTGTCTTTTTATATTGACTCATCCCTTCAATCTTGAACTTCTTCTTTCAGGGCTGAGAAGCAGGCCACATTTGCTCCCCACTCACACTTGCTCACATTTATTGTAGCTATTTGCTGCGTCTGCCATATGTTACTTACTCCATCGCACACATGCTTTGTAGTTTACATTTTTAAACACAGTCTTGAGACAATCTGCTCATGTATAATGTCATGTGACTATCCACCAAAAGCACCAAGACCAATATAACACACACAAACAAATCACAAAAGAAAGGAAATAGCATAACAGGGTTCTAATTGCAATCACAGATGGGAAGGAAACCCTTCACCTGATTATACATGGCGGATGGGGAATTTATCTATACAAATATAACAGACTAACGTCAATCCACACCTGGCACATCACGGGCGCAGCTAATTGTCTTGACATTTGTGTGATAATGACGTGAACATTTGTCACTTTGGTACAACATATTTTGTAAATCACCAGCTTTATTTCCCAGAGTCTTTTTCAATATATAATATGAGAGATTGAAAATATACACGTCAGGCCAAATCTGTCCAGGGGTAATTCCACTGAAACCAAATGAAAGGTGAAAGGTTCCAAAGCTTATTCCTAATCCCTATCTGGCCACCTAGTCTCTCAATCTTATTATGAAGTCAGTGGAGTTCCACGAAGGATGAGATTAGCCCATTATTTTCCTATGTGGACAGAAATCACAAGTCTGAGGAGAGAATTGCCAGGGACACAGAACAGGCTGATCCATAGAACTGCAGGTAGTGCAGGGAAAGGGAATGGGACTTCTCTATCCTAGTGTGACACCATGTGATATGTCTCCCCTTGCCCGTCTGCTGCTAGTGACCCAGGGTCATTTACAGGGCTCACCGAGAACTGCCCTACAAAGCACCAGTTGCTGCTGCTGTCCATTTGCGCCCCCCACCCCAATCTGGTGCTGGAAAGTCTCCCTTCCCTCATGTGTCCCATAAACACATCAAGCCAAAGCAGAGGAGACAGCTCCTCCAACAGAGGGATACAAGGCAAAATGAGGCCAGCCACCTGTTAGTGGCAGAAGCAGCAACACGCAGACCTGAGTACTGATAGAAGCAAGGTAATTGTGAGGAAGGCTCAAGCCCTTCTTCCCTCCCCTCCCCAATAAAAACCCACAGCTGTTCTGGGATGCTACAAGCACTTGGCCGGGCTCCTCCAGAGAGATGGCTGTAGAGCTGGCAAAAGGTGCCAAACTGAGTGACTTGGAGAATGAAGCTTTCTATTTAGCCACTGTAGAGGCAGAAGCAGAGCAGGCTTCCCCACATTCCCCTGCCAATGTGCCTCAGTCCTGACCCCGAGGCACACTCTGGTGACTGAGATTTATCCCATTTATACCTAGGTGCCTCTGCTGAGACTGTCAATTAGTGTTGTGACAGTAGTGTTTACTGCTGTGGGGACACTGGTGCACTCTGCACTAAATAGGGGGCTACCAACAAGAGACTGGATGGGAATGAATTTTTATCACGATCAACCAGAGACAGATGTGAACCAGGAAGGTGGAGGTGAAAAGGTCCATACACCAGTCCCAAACCATATTCCCCGAGCCATCCCGTGCCTCCAGATAATTCTGAACTTTCTGTCTTGTCTGCCAGAGTTCAAAGTGAGCCTGTTCCCTGCTTTCTCAGGACACTTCACATCCACTATTTCCAGGGCTTCCTCCTCTGTCTAAGCTACTCAGGGAAGTCTCAGTTTGTCTGTGTAGAGATCCTCTCTCATATATACACAGCTTCTTGTTCTGCCTCCACAATAAAGAGTGCTGGGAGCACTGCAGTGAGAGAAGCTGCTAGGGTGAGTGTTTAGGTGACAGATGATTATCTGTCACCTAGGCTCTTCTGCCCTCTCGCCTCAATTTGAAATGTTCAAAGAAGTGCAGGAGGCAGCATCTCTGTCATGCAAAATCCATCCTTCCTCTCCCTGAGGGAGGTTTATCAAAAGCAAAAGGCCTCCAGGTTCCTAACCCTGTTCTCCTAGTCACATTAAAGTCTCTGCTTCCACTCGACAGGCCGCACTTGGAAGGAACAAATGGAGGAGACCAGCAAGAAGAGGGCCCTGCTTGGCATCATTCTAGCCAAGGTGGTTCCTCAGTCTCAGAACAGGACATGAAAACTCAGTGGAGCTGGGGAGAGTGGGAGAAATCTCCCTGACAAAGTCTAGCTCAGCCTATGTCCCATCTCTCCTTGCTCACTGAGTTTCCCCTCAGTTTGCCAATGTCAAAACCTGAGGAAGAGAGGAGGAATGTTATACAGAGCGGCAGTCTGAGGTTATGTCATGTAATGGTCTGATCCTACAAGGTACTCAGTGACTCCAGGCTGCAATGAGGTCAACAGTGGTGTAGGGGACTCAGCACCTCACAGCACTGGGCCCTGAGGCCTTAATATAAGGGCCAAAGTGGAGCTTGCAGAGTTCTATAATGTGGCCTGTGGGCTTCCTCATCTTTAACCCTTTCATTCCTACTCTTTGGAACTATGTGCAGAATGCATCACTTTAAATGGCTCTTAGGAATGAAGGATTAAATATAAATAAAGGTAGGGCCTAGACAGGCTACAAGATCCAGAATGCAATGCTCCATTTTGATCTAAGCAGTCAGGGCCCACTGCATGCTGGGACCTGTATTCTCTGCAAACCACATCTCCACATTAGAGACGAGTGCAGGTACATTCTGTTCCATTTTATGTGTATTGGAGGCAGGCTGCCAATTGCCAGAATGGCCCTTTCACATGTGCAAAGTTTAGGCACTCCAGCTGGCTGAACCCCAAGTGCCTCTCCTGCTTCTTCCCCAGGGTCACACTGACCAAAAGGGAGAGCTCAGCCCTGTCTAGCTGCTTTGGAATGAATTGCCTCATTACATACCCCATAAATCAGCTGGGTCTGCTGGGGTGGGCTCCCTCCCGCACAGCAATGCTCTGTCATTACCAGGAAACACTCCAGATTTAACTTACACTTGTGCCTTGTTTGTGGTAGCTGAGCTTACAGCAGTGAGCTGCCCCACAAAAGTGACAAACCCAAGGCCAGAAAAAATTCACTGCTAGCAAGGCCTCCACGTCGTGAGCTCCCTCAAGGCAGGGCCATTTCATGGCTGGGGAGGCCTCCACGCCGTGAGCGTCCTTGTGGCAAGGCCATGGCTGGGGAGGCCTCCACGCCGTGAGCTTCCTCATGGCAGGGCTGTTTCATGGCTGGCAAGGTACTCAGTGACTCCAGGCTGCAGTGAGCATCCTCACAGCAGCACCATTTCACTGCTGGTGAGACCTCTGCACTGTGAGCTTCCTCATGGCAGTGTCACTTCATTGCCCACGAGGCCTCCTCATCATGGCTTCCTCACAGCAATGCCATTTCACTGCCAGTGAGGCCTCCATGCTGTGAGCTCCCTCAGTGCGGTGCACTGTCATTGCCTATTATGACCTTCCCCTTTGTAAGGAACAAGCAGAGCATTTCGTGGTGAATTATTATTTGGTTCAGCGTCCCCAAGTGAATTCCTTCCTCCAGCTGGCCTAATGGGCACATTCTATCTCAACGCTTTCCTCATCCTGATACGCACAGTGCCCAGGGAGAACTATTCCCATTGCCAATTCAGCCCATAGTGGCAGCACAGCTCCTAAATCTAATTAATCCTTGAACCATTCTGAGACCTAAGCACACAGCAGCCCACAAGTAAAATGCAAACAGACACACATGGCAGTATGGGTGGGCATGAATGTGTACACACATGGGGCATGCTTACACATGAGGGAAAGCATGAACATACACACCTGAGCAAACATGGCCAAACACATGCTCATACATGGGCATGCACACACATATCACAGAAAACAGGCACGCACATATACATAAATACGTGCACAAACCTGGATACATACAAATATGCAAATACACAAATACTCAGATCCACACATACGTGAGGACACCCAAGAATAAATGCACACATGCAGGCACAAATACACATACACACTTATACATGTGGACATGCACTCATGCATACACTTAACCACACATCCTCACTCACAGATGTTGCACACATATGCATGAGTATGCACACACATTCAGATATACACACGGAAATGCACACACACGCAACACACATATTCATGTGCTCATTTGCATACACACAGAGAGGGACATATGCTAATAAATTTGTGTGCTCCCACATTTTCACATGCATGTCTGCACACACATAGAGAAACAACACAAATATCCGCACCTTCCCATGCACACACATTGATAGACAGATACGTCTTAACTTGCACACGTGCATACCCACACAAATGTGTGCACATGCTCACACGTGTGCATATATAACCAAATAATATGTACACAAACACGTGCCCACATGCTTGTGCACATACACATGCACCACCTGCAAGTGGACAAATGCATGTATATGCACATACAAACACTTACACACATGGATGGAAACATGCCTACTCGCATACCTACACAGATATTCACACACCAGCTGTGGCATTCATCATCGCAGGTTCTGAACAGTGCATTTGCATTAACAGCTCTTAGGAAAAGGACTTCTGGAGGGAGCTGAAACCTTTGCAGACAAGTCTGCATGTTCCTTCCACCTTCCCTTCCCATCTACCTGCAACGTCATCCGTCCCAAGAAGCAGGGCTTGAAACACGCACAACGCACTTCGATTCAGGGAACATACCTTTTTCGAGAGGTTTCTCAGTGGAGACTTCACACAGTTGCCCATAATATGTTGAGTCTGCCTTTCCGATGGACTTGGTTATAAAGGAACCGAGGCAATTGATTCCATTAAAGGTATCCTTGGGAGCAAAGCAAGAAAGGCAGCACCAGTCAAATCCAAACAGCTATTGGCTGCTGGGGCTTCCCTCTTCAGGGAGCTTTTTCTCTCTGCCTCTCTCTCTCTGTGTTTTTACTTTATGTTCACTTTCTTGAAAAGATGAAGCAGGAGGAAAGGGAGGGGAGAGAAACAGAAAGAGAGAGAAAGAGGAAGAGAGAGAGGGAGGACAGAAAGAGGGAGGCGGAGGTATAATCTACATCAGATTAATGCTCAAATCCCTCCCACCCCCCTCAATCTGCAGTGAAGATTGTTTCACTCATGGGAGAGGGCTGATTCAGGGGAAATTAAAGCAGAGAGGCACCATAAGAAGTGATTTAAATGATGAGTCCAGGGAATCTGGCTACTTTGGGTCCACATAGCCAGTGAACATCTCATTCTGTATCTCCCCTGCCTCCCCCCTGCATTTCCAACTCCTCTAAGCTTTTCAATTACCAAAAAGCCAGGCTAGATGGAAGGCAATCCACTTAGAGGCTCAGAGCAGAGACCGGAGTTCAGACCAGCACAGCAATGGACCATTTATCTGGATGGGACCTGCTCCTGCTCTACAAACAATAGAAGACCTGGGAGCTGGCTCCCTTACTGCTCTTTTCCTGCTATGGCCAAAGCAAGTAGCTGAAGGCAGCAACCCAGTGCCTCTAGACCCCTCTTCACCTCCAGAGAGTAAGTTTTCATAATGAAGGAGAGACGAAGTGCCAGCCAAATGCCAGAGTCTCCGCTGCCTTATGTAGTTAAAAAATAACAAATGGTTGGCTTTTCCCTGCACACGTGAGCAGAGATGGGCCCAACCAAACCCCTGACAGTGCCAGTACTAGCCCATTGGGAGCCCTAAGCAGGAATATTTCTCCTCCTCACACACATACCCCCACATATAATAATGAATAGGGGATCCCCTTGAGCTGCTTGGGGCCCTAAGCAATTGCTTAGTCTGCTTATGCCTAGCACCAACTCTGCCCCTGGATCTGGACTGATCCAAGTTCTGGGGATGTACTGGGAAAAAGTTCAGATTCCAGATCCAAATTTCATAGATCACTCCATATCTGCAGTGAGCTAAACCAAACACTCAGCTCCAAACACCCTGGAAATCTAAGGCCTCCAACACATATATCTGGATATGAACTGTAAGCCCATCTCTCATTCTAAGGCACATGGAGGTAACAGAATCTTCCTCCTTCCCCACCACAGGGCAATGCAATACCCATCCCTGAAACAATTGGGATTCGAGTCCCAAACAAATTTACTTCTGGCTTGAGAAGGCTGAGAACATTCAGTCTGAAGGGAGGTTTAAATTACAGAAAGGATCCACCACCATCCCATGCAATAGGGCTTTGAATTTAATGGTGGATGCATCCTCAGCTATGAAGCCACCCTGGCTGCGGATCCACAAGAATAACTAGACCATGGAATGGAGAGCCGCTTCCATCTATGACTGCAAAGACAGAGATGATGCTGGAGCTGCAGCTGTACTTTAGAACATTCATTAATCTGCTCGGGGATTCAGGGGTTCTCACCTACAGTGGAATTGCTTTACGACATTGTTCACAAGTGTGGTTCCAACAACAGCTGTTAAGGGATCCACCCCAGGATCTTAGCCCTTGTGCTGCTGTGCTGGAGACATAGGGTTATTCCCCTTTCATGAGTTCTCACCTGTAGGATTGTAAGAATGGAGAAGGATGAACTGTCAAGGCAACAGCAAAGAAGTAATTTTTCTGCTTTCAGACTATCCGGTTGTAGGAAATACTGTAGGATCCCTAGGTGTGAAGAGAATTCACAGCTATTCCACAGCCCTGTGGTCTCTTCTACCGAGAGTCACTTCAAGTATTGGTTTAGGAGCCCTGACTGTGATGGGAGCTGACAGCATCTCCATTTCCAGTCCAGCAGGAATTACTCCTCATTCTGCTAGTATTACACAAAGGTGAAATCCCTACACCCTATACCCAGCCTCTCAATGCCCCTTGAGTTCCTTCTCCAGCGCATTCTCTGGGACAGATCCTGCACATGGTTATACCAGCAGCATCTGAAAGACATAGGGCCTTCAAGATGGAAAGTTCACCATGGAGGAGGTTGTGGTGGCAGAAATTGGCCAGAAACTGCCTACCATCCAGGGCAAATGGGTGCTATCTAACCCTGAAGAGGGGTTTGGGCAGGGAGGATGGGGAAGCACAAATCAGGGCATCTCCTGAGCAGACTCCATGGGCAGAGTCCCTATGGAGCCCTGATGGGAAATTTAGCATCTCTTGCCTCCACATTCCCAATCCCTACAGAACCCCTCCAGGGAGCACAATGCTGGTATCACAGCCCTCTCTCCGTTGGAGTAGAGGGGGATTAGGTGGCACAAAGAGCTGTAATTCACCCCTCCCTGCAGCAGCGTCAGTGAATCAGATCTTCTCTCTGTTCTGTCGTTTCGTGGACCACAGTTTGAGAACCACAGATGCAGGGGAAAACGCAGGACCATGTGCCTGTGAGGGAGTTTGCGCCAGTCCCAGCTTCACTCAGCAGGAGAGCTAGAGGAAGCACTAGCCATGGGGGAGCTCCCAGCTCCTCCTCTCCTGTGTATGTGGCTACTGGTTCGAGCCTGCACTGTTCAGAGATGCTAATGAAGTGCTGATCTATACTGGGCCAAGCTGTTGGCCGTTAATAATGTTCTTTGTCAGCTGGAACCATCTCTGGGCTCCTTGTTTATTGACAAAGTGCCTGTCTCCCTTGAGCAGAAGTGCCACATAGCAAGTGAGTCGTCTTGGCTCCTTCCTGAGACAAATTACTCCAATTCCAGAGCAAAACTACAAGAGAATCACCTCCCTGCTGCTCATGAATCTCGCTGTGACAGGTAGCATAGTGGCCAGGAACACCCCACAATTGATAAATATCTGCCGCCTGTGTTGTCCAAGAGGGGAGGAAACGGAGCAATTTATCCAGGCTTCTATCCACAGAGATGGCCCTGGCATAAGGATTAATCAAATCACCCAAGCTGCTACAGGAGAAAGTGGAAAGGCAGGGAACTGCAGGGGGGACAGGATGGAAGACAGACAGAGCATAGGGCAGGGGTAGTCAATAAGTGGTCCAAGGGCAAAATCTGGACCGCCCAATGCTTTTGAACGGACCATGAAATCTTTTTATTTACGTATTATCATTATTGTTGGGGTTTTTTATTATTTTCTCTGGAGTCTGGACCTTGACTATACCTTGACCAAGAAATTCAGACCTTGACAAAAAATAATTGATTACCCCTGGTATAGGGGAAGGGCCAAGAGGAGCACTTCCAGATCCGGAAGGGTGTGGTGTGTCCGGGATTAGACCCATTTTGCACTCAGGTGTGCAACATGGGCAAAATCCTAAATCTTCAACCCCTCACTCTGTATATAGAATTCCTCTAAAGTAAAAGAAACAGAGCACCTGTCCAGCAAGCCTCCAATTTAGGATGTAGAGAACCTAAGCCAGTGATACTCAGACTGAGGCTCATGAGCCGCAAGTGGCTCTTTAATATGTGTCCTGCAGCTCTTTGCAGCATATGATATTAAAACACTGTATGATTTAATTATTAACCAATCAGGATGCTTTTACTATGTTATTAACCAATTGTAGTTGATAAAATAATAATACTTGGTCAGTCACTTTGCTGGCTCCTGAACCACTGAGGTCTTGAGTATCACTGGCCTAAGCATACCTACTGATGCACATCCTAAGCAGCCGATTCACTTTACAGGCTGTGGTCCAATTCCCATTCCCATCCCTCAGCACCTCTAGTGATGTGCAAAGAGATGCGGCATCAAAGCTGGCAGAAGGGGAATTAAGAAATCTGGAGGGAGGGAGCCAGAAATGCAAAAAGGCCAGTGAAATCTATCTTTACCCCTCCTCTACCTCTGAAGCTGCTGTGTCTAGGAGGAAAAGAAGCCTAGGAGTCAGCAGAAGGATCCGTGTGTACACAAGTGTTTTATGTGGGTGCACATCAGTGGGTGGATTTATGTGGGTGCAGGTAGATGTGTGCATATGTGTTTGCCCACACACATTAGGTTTTCTTTAGAAAAGTCTGGAATTGTTTCATAAAACTTCTTGAAACATTACTGGGCTTTTGTGAGATTCAATTCTCGCCTGGGTCCTTGCATTCCCACTAACAATTCCAAGGATGGGGCATGGAGTCTGGCTTGGAGTTGAATTTATCATGCAGGAAGGAGAAACTTGCTATGGAGACTGACCACGGCATGGCACGGAAGGAGCCTGGCATGGAGGTTGGGATAGGCACAGGGTAGGGACTAGATGACAGAATACTGTAATTTTTTCCATCTAGATTCTATGATCAGAAGCAATGTTTTTCTTGAGAGAGATGGAGACTAGCGAACTAGGTTTTCACCTTAGCAGCTATCTATTATAAGACACCCCTTCCTGCTTATGAAGAAAACATGGAACTGACACCTTAGATACAGACATTAAAGAGGATCTTCTTTCCAAAGAAAAACGTTGCTGTGTACTAGCTCTGATTAGTTCAGTGGCAGCTGCTAGGGGCTACTTCCAGTAGCAGAGACAGCCCCGAGAGAGATCAAAAAACAACTCAGAAATTGAGATGTGAGAGGGGAATTTGCTTTGTCAGATTGCAGCCTAGCTTGGCAGCATAGAATAAAATTGGTTCTACTGGGCAAGTAACAGTTTCCAGAGGACAAAGCATTCCTGTTCCTTATCAAATTTCAGGTCCCTTACAATATGTGATCTTTCATCTTCTAGGACAACAGATCAGACCCCTGTTTATGACTGGTATAACAATAATATTAGTGTGGTGGTTTAATCTCTGGTGAGAATATATGTATGAGGTTCAAACTCATCCCCAGTGGACCTCCATTGAAGTCAATGGAGCTACCTAAGGGATGGATTTGACCTATTGTGTACTTGGAAGTTTTTTATCTTGAGAAACCCATCTGACTCCTGCCTGTTTAATTTATCCCACACATACGTGTGATTTCTACCTGCTTTGGTTTTGAATTCTTTCTCTATTTTGCCATGAGTTTGCATCTAGATTGCTAGCTTTCAACCTTGTACCTACTCACCCTCCACATAGTGGCTATATAACTCTGTGGAAATAAGAAATAATGCAGTCGTGTGTGTTGGATGACTTTCAATGAGCCTGTTGATTAGGATTTATTAACATCCTTGGCACTACGTTGTCATTGGTATCAGGAGTCCTTCTGTTACAGCTCCCAACCACTGGTACCAGCACTGGGGCTCCAAATATCTGAGACTGGTCATCTTTCCTCCTTCTGTGTTAGACCTGGCATGTTATTGCTGCCCATTCAGTTGTGTGTTTTCCAACCAGGAAATGGAGCTTGGACTGTACTATATGCTCCAGTCAGGAAGCAGCAGGCACAGGCTGGTACAGGGAAGGTCTTAGTCTAGTAGGCAAGTACAGCTGCCTGAAGAGTTTGGGACCTTTTTTATTCTTAGGTGTTCGTTGCTGACTCATGCTGACTATAACATTATATGAGTGTTTCTCTTCTGCATTACACTAATCGGATCAGATTCAAACACAATCAGAAAGTCTGTTAACAAAATTGAACCTCCACAGATATTTCCCATCCCTCCCAAGGTATAAGAACCCAGACCTGCAATTGCTGCTCAGGACAGTTTTATCTCTAACTGTTCAAAGAAAAGCAGTGGGCCTGAATCTCAGTTACACACTGTGGAGTGGAAATGGCCCTCTAGTTTAAACAACCTTTCCCCTCAGTGCCCATCCTTGCCCTAAATTCAGGAATAGGGGAAATGAGAATCAGTTGCACTGTCTGGAAAAGAACATGACACTGCAGAAAGCACTAATTATCCTCTGATCCCAGAGTCAGCCTGGGTCTGTACCTGGTGAGGCACTAAGTGCTGCCATCAATGATGCTGGTGACTAGACAGGTGGTGCTCTTCCCTTGGAGTCATCACTAAACCAATACCCCAGTGTGACACTGCAGATTGGTATGAGCCTGGAGGTGCCTTCATAAAACCAAGGTCCTGATCATGTGCGCTCTTTAAAGATCCAATGACACATTTTGTAAGAGTCAAGGTGTTAACCCCAGTGTGAGGTCTCCTGATCAAATTCCAACTCAGGTGATCATATTCTGCCTTCCTAAATGCCCCCTCCAGTTTTTTAAGTGAATACAGGTTTCTTCTTCACTTCCTGTTCTGAACAGTTGTGTCTTGTTGCTGTGCAGTGTTACATAGATGCCACATTCTACCCCAGAGTGGAGGCTGCATATCAGTGTGGGATGAAGTGATCCATTTATATCCCTTCCCAGGGTGGTTGCAAGGGGCTTTAGATGTGCAAAGTATGTTAAGTAAGGGATAGGTAGCATAGAGATTAGAATATTTCAACACTTTTGATTTAATAGTGACTTCAGTCACAGGTGTATTGAGTTTGGTAGCCTCACCTTGGTACAGTAGGCTACTAAACAACTGTGCAGGACCACACCAATTGTAACAGTTGTTTGTCTCTATTCTAAGAAGGGATCTTGAACTGGAATAGAAATGTGATTCAGGTTTATGGATCCTGCTGACTATCTGCAAGGTCACATGAATATCACTGGATAATTAAAAGGGAGCCCAAAGTTAGCTAAGCATCTTCTACTGGATATACATCATACAGTTGCTTGTTATTGGAAATCAATACCACTCATGGCTCATCAGAGGAAAACAGCAACTGGAGCTGTGATGCCGGAAAGAACCACAGCTAATTTTGGTGACAAATACACAGGATCTGCACTGTACATGGTGCCAAACTCTTCCCTGATTTACATCTTGTGCAAGCCCATTGACTCTAATGATATTTCATGAAACGTAAGTCAAGGCAATACATAGTCATTGGAACTTACATTGGGCTAATTTTTTAGAGGACAAAAGATGAGCCTGATCCAGCCAGCAGGTTTGTGCATGTCAGTGGGTTAGATATTATGTTGTATATTTGATGAGTAGAGCAATAATGGATATTTGTTTAGCTTGGTTTTACTTTGATGTTTTTACCAAATCCTTTAAAAATAAAGATCTATTTTAAAAATACATCACTAACAAAATTAGTGCTCCCTGGCAGAGGTAGTGTGCACAGGAATCTTGCCCATTGCCCCTCGGTGCTTCTGTGTGCCTGGCTTCCATCCCTCGGGCTCTTTAGAAGCCATTAATGTGATAAATTCTTCCCCCTGCTGAGCAAAGGGTAGACTGCATGGATGTGCTCAAGTGAAACCGTGTTTTTCTGTGTTCATAACACACAGGGGGCTCTGTGAATATACTCTGCATATCTCTAGTGCCTTCCAGCTGAGGAGCTGAAAGACATAAGTGAATTAAGCCTACAAACACCACTGTGAGGTAAGTATTATCCCCACTGTACAGACAGGGAACAAAGGTACAAGCAGGGTGACTTGCCCGAGGTCTTTAGCATAGCTAGAAGCAATGTGAATAGCCTGTCTCCCAATTCTGCATGTTAACCACAAGTCCTTCCTTCCTTTTCCAGTGGAAGATGTCAGTCAGTGGGTGCTCAGCACATCTGAAAATCAGGGTATTATTCTTTAGGTGCCTATACATTTAGATTTAGATTTAAGAACTAAAATTTGAAAATGTTAGCCTTTATATGCATATATGTACATTCATCCAGGGGCATGTGCACATTTATTGGATTGTAAGAAAACAGTATATATGAAGTTGTGTGTGTATGTGTATTTTTAAATAGAGGGAGTTGTGTTTTATGTGTGTGTATCCTTCTAAGAGAGTTTTGTGTGTACATATATTTATGTGTATTCATGGAGAGTACTCTGTATGTAAACATATAGGGGTTTGTGTGTATATATGTGTACATATGTACATACATATATAAGGTTGTGTGTACACTAAATAAAATGATTTTGTTACATGATGCAGGTTGTGTGGATATATTTAAAGAAGTCTATATACAAACATGTTGGAATTTGTGTGAGCATGGGCACATGTGAATGTTTGGAAAGGATTTGTATGTGTGTGTAGATGCATGTGTGTGTGTGTACCCACACAAAGGAGTGTATGTATGAAGGCTATATATCTAGATACAGGGGTGCTGATATGTAGGTTATGTGTATACATACAGGGATGCATGAACGTATGTATGTTGACTGTGTGTATACATACAGGATGTGTATGTGAGTGAGCACACAGGCATATACTTGTGTAGTGGTTGTGGCCATGTGTGCTCTTCTTCTACCATGCAACATCTTCTGTACTAAATACCTATTGGATGATGAGGGCAAAGAATTATCACTGCATCCTCCGTGCTCCTGGGAGGAAGGAGCTGTTGAACTTAAATACCTCCTGTCCTGTTGGGAAGTTGGGGAGGACTTGGGGGCCGCATACGTCACAGCCTCCCACAATGCATCACTGATTTCCTGCTCCAGAACTATTCCTAATGGTTGGTGGGTGAATCTGTGAAAGCTTGGCAAGATGGGGTCAATAAGGGGAAGAGCCCTTGGAAGTTTGGGGGTGGGGGGATTAATAGACTATAATGAAGAATATAGAATATAAAGAAGTCTCCTAAGGAGAAACCTACACTGAGACTGTAGTGAATTCTGCTGGCCAGCAGCAGAGGGCGCCTTGGTGACACTGACAGAGCAGAACCTCCCTCCCATAAAAGGCAGGGTCCCCTGGAAGGGAGTGGAAGGGTCCCCCAGGGACAGAAAGTAGGGAGGGTCTGAGTGGAATGGGGCAGAGAGGAAATGTTTGATGTAGGAAAATGAAGCAGAGAACAGGGTCCCTTGGTGAAGATCTTCCTTGGATCACAATCCTGACCCTTCCCCTGAAACCAGAGTCACAGCACTGTATTCATGCTAGATGTCTGTGTCAAAACCAGCTGTTTCCCTTCTGCAGGTTTGCTCTAGGCTCTTGGGACCTGCATTCTGGTCCTGGGAACCAACTCTTTCCTATCCTCTGATTCTGCACCAGGCACCCATGGTTAGGATCTCAGAGTTGTCTTTATACCAACACCCTGTTTCATTCCCTCTCTATAGTTTAACATTCTGGTCTCAGAACTGATCCTTTCTCTGCATCTGGGCTCACTCTGGATACCCACTTCTATGTCTTAAACAGGACCTCACAGACACCACAATAAATGCAGCAGGAATAATAGTCCAGTCAGAGAAAAGCAGCTGGAGAGGAGATTATGCTTCCCTCTTCTGTTTTATTCTGTGTTACCCAAGTTCAATGTTTAATCAGTTAGGAAGGAGACTTAATGGAGTCAGTGCTAATGTGGGAACTGGACTATGACCCACTGAAGAAATGCCCTGCCCCCCAAATGATTATGTGAATCTAACATCCTAAATGTGCAGCTGTTAGAACTAGTCTCCTCAGTTCACCATAAACATTGAGACATAACTGCTCATCTCTGCTATAGCACAGCCTAGGACTACATCCAAAAGCCTCTATCACTGCAACACAATGACATCTCCTCTGCTATAGTACAACACAGCATGCAGGGACCTCCATCACTCACACACATCTGTGTAAGACAGTCTGGGATCCGGGAACTTTCATCACTGAAATATAAATGACTCTCTCTCTCTCTCGTCATTCAGACTGAAGAGTATTCTTGTGCGTTTCTGCTTGGAGGGCTCTAAGTTGTGGGCCTGATGCAGTGTTCTTAGTCAGGCAACACTCCCATTCAAATCAATAGGAACTCAGAGTTCCCGGTGATGTCAACGAGAGTTTTGCCTTAGTAAGGACCTCAGGATAACATGGAGAACAGGGAGAAGATGCTCACTCCTTCTCTGTGGGTGGTTGGGAAATATTCTCTTGCCTTGACGTTTCTGGCTCCTTTTGGAGAAGAGTGTTCTTTATGGCAGTTACTCACCCCTACAGCTTGGGACCCCAACCACCTGATAAGCAGGGCTAGTTCCTTTCACTCTGGTTTGATCCATGATGCACCCTGACTTCATTGCTCTTCTACTAGTAAACTCCAACGAGATGGAAGAAGACAGACAAGGAACGGGAAAGAAAAAGAAAAGGGGGCTGCAAACAAGATATTTCTCCTCCTCCTGTTTAATGTTCATTTGGTCACTAGAATTAAAACCAGATCTGGGAGTGGGACTACAGACACCAAAAAGATAAGGCCTCTCATGGCCTCTGCAGATGGAAATACAACAGGTCCTTTGGCCCTGGGCACTTACAGACAGAGCCTGTAAATATTTGATAGGCCCTTATGGCTTTCTCTGACCTGCATGATCCCCAGGCTATTAGAAAGCAGTTGACAGAAAACTGTGTTGGGAAATGACTTCATTAAAAAATTTAACAGCCAGGCAGGACGTGAAAGCAAAATAGCTCTGAAAACTGCCGGGTCTCACATGGCAGGATCACTTACAAATTAATATTGCATGGCAAACGCCAGGAAAGGCTCTGCTTAAAGGGCCAGTACTGTGGAGCCAACAGATCTAAACAAGAAAGAATTGGAGTTATGCTACAACTGAGCTGCTATCCTTGCTGCCACGCTATTACATTGCATTGCTACCAGGCTATTGCTGCACTGCTATCCTGCTGCCAGGCTACAGCTGCCACACTACTGCGGCACCACTATCCCTACTGCCATGCTACTTCTGCACTGCTGTCCTGCGGGCACATTACCCGCATCACTATCCCTGTCATGCTACTGCTGCAACACTGTCCCTGCTGCCACGCTAACGCTGCAGTGCTATCCCTGCTGCCTGGCTATCGCTGCTGCCACGCTAATGCTGCAGTGCTATCTCTTCTGCCCGGCTATCCCTGAACCACTATCCCTGCTGCCACGCTAACGCTGCAGTGCTATCCCTGCTGCCACACTAATGCTGCAGTGCTATCCCTTCTGTCCTGCTATCCCTGCTGCCACGCTAACGCTACAGTGCTATCCCTGCTGCCCGGCTATCCCTGCCGCCACGCTAATGCTGCAGTGCTATCCCTGCTGTCCTGCTATCCCTGCTGCCACGCTAACGCTACAGTGCTATCCCTGCTGCCCGGCTATCCCTGCTGCCACGCTAACGCTGCAGTGCTATTCCTCTGTCACGCTAACTGTGCTCCTCTCTCCCTGTCACCATGCTAATGCTGCACTGCTATCCCTCTATCACACTAATGCTGTATTGCTATCTCTCCTGCCACACTGCCACATTACTGCTATACCAATATCACAGTGCCACACTTCTGCGCCACTGCCACATCCCATTGCCACGCTGCCATTCTACTGCACCACCATCCCTGCAACATGCTGCCATGCTGCTGCTCCAACATCGAACACCAGGCTGCCATACTACTGCACCACTCTCCCACCTGCATGCTGCTGCACTGCTATCCTCCTGACACTGCCATTCTTCCACACCACTGCAGCACTGCACTAATATCCCTCCACCACCCAGCTGCATTACTGCACCACTCCACTAATATCTCACCACTACACTGTCACTCTAAGAAACTACTCCTGGACCATAACAACACTGCATTAAGTTCACTGTACAAAATTGTATTTCCATAATACTGCACTAATTTTACTCTTACTAATTCACATTAATCCTCCCCTCCAGCACTGTATTAACATTTCACTCACTGTTTTATGATATTACAACAACACTGCACTGCCAGACTGGCACAGCCCTGTGCTAACATCACACTGAGTGCAATTGCCATGAGACTGTATATCATGCCTTTACAATATTATATTACTCTATCAATAGACTGCCAACCTTCTACACCACTATGCTGCCAAGCTACAACACTACACAAATATCCCATCCTTGAACTGCCAAAATACGCGCACACTGCACCAGTATCACTTCCTTATACTGCCCCAGGACTGTGTTATTATATTACTGCATTGTCAGGACTGTACTATCAAGTCGCTCTGGTGCTGTACAACACCCAGGCATAAGTACCACACTAAAATGCTTTTATAATATTATGTATTACTCCACAGAGCCAACACACTAATATGTCATTAGCCTAATGTGACACTGTGGCTTATACTAATACACTATTACACCACCCACATCTGTTTATCCATGCACCACTGGACTACTACAGTACAGTACGATGCACTGAAATAGCACTATTGCTCTATATACAATACCAGTGTACCTTGAGTGTAGTTAATAAAATACTTCTTTCTGCATTACCGTACCCTGACAGTACTGTGCCTTAGCATTAGCCTGTAGCATACACCATCAATGCACCATATAGCTGTGCTAGCACACCAGGTATATATGTATAGCACTTCTGTCCATGCTCTGTGTTTCTTCCTGTACAGTTACAAATCTATCTGCCTAAGACACAACTCTGGAGTCCTGGGCTGCTATTTCATACTGCTACTGCAATAATGAAATACCGTGTGAAGTCATCCCTGCAATGTTTTCTGCCTGTCTGATTGTACCACTGTAGTATTCTGCATACGTGGCCATATCATTGCACCACTATGTAAGTAGAGGAGGACGTTTTGCTTGTGTATCATTGGGGCAACACATACTGGTGCCCCTGGATCATGCTTTGTCGTTGCTGTAAATCTGCAGCATTGTGCTCCCCTCCTAATGTGCAACTGAAAATTTATTTTAACTGCTTCACTCACTGTGTGATAAGAACACAGTGGACTGAGTGTGTTAGCTAGAAGTTCCTGGACTAAAGAAACTGTTTACTGTATGGTGCTGTTGCTCTCTTCTAATTACAGTGTATAATAAATGGGTGCTGCAACTCCTTTCACGCTATACTGCAATCCTGGGCATTACTGCACCCCTGTGACACTGCATCCACCCATGATTGAAACTTGGGCTCCATAGGTATAATTTCCTGTTCTCCCCTACTACTGCAAACTCACATTTCTATCCAACTGCTAACATTCACTTCTCCAATCCTGGGATACAGCCTCCATCCCTTCTATTACCATGACAAAACTTGCACTTGCTTCTGTCCTAGGGCCTCCATCCACTCCTGAACTTTACAATTACAATTTTCTTTACTTTGTGCCTGTGCTCCTGCATCCAACTATTTCTGAATTCCATGCTGTAGCTACCAGGGCATTCCTGCATTGCTGTGTTCACCCATTCCCAAATGTTCCTACTACAACCCACTCCACACTCCTCCTGTCTTACATTATCCATTGAATGGTCATTTCATCTAAATCCTTTCAGAGAAGGCAAGAGGCAGACAGACACAGATACAGAATGTCAGGCTATGAAGAAAGATCTCTGTTTATTCACAAGCACAGGGGCTATGCACTGGGTAAAAGAGCCAGAAGCAGCATTTCATCTGTGCCCTTCTTTCTTGTAAGCAACCCAGGGGGACTAAATCTTGCAGAGTTTATGGCACGCAGTAGAAGGTGGTGACACCTGAAAGTGGGTAGGCAACACTGATATAATAAAGATGCCATTCAGAGCCAGTTTCCATCAGTGGGAAAAGGTCAATTAAAAACTAGGTAGACAATGGCTTTTGTGTTGGGGACCCTGGTATGGATTTATTTTGTGGTTCTGATACTTTGAGGCCATGCAGTGATACAGAGATAAATCCACACTCAGTTACATCCCCACTGCTGTCAGCCAGGTTGCAGAGATGTAACTGAACAGAATTTAGCCCACAGATTTCCAAATATGCTGGTGGCATATTGCTCTTTGTCACCTAATTGAGCACTGATACTGACCAGGACCCTGAATGTTGCTACTGAAAGATTTTATCCCTGAGTTTTGATGTCCTGTTTGTGGGGCTGGGGGAAAATACTAGTTCTGAGTCCACTGCAACAATAATATTCATATCCCAACAAACAAACTATTGTTGATGATGCAAAGTGAAGGGGGAAGGGGAACAGGTGAGGTTTGATTTTCTTCAGTGCAGTCAAGGTTATCAGAGGTAGACAGCACTTTCTGACACTGAACTAAACAGACCTGGTGCACACTGTCCTTGCTCTTGACTACTAAGGTTCTGCTCCTCCCTTCCTCTCTCCACCACCCCAACTTGACTAGACATTTCTACAGAACCTCCCAAGCCAGCTTTGTCTATAAAACAAAACCACAAATCTTAATTCTGGTTTCATTGATCACTCTCTGTACCGGAATTAAGCACTTCAGGCTACTGGTTTATACCTACAGTTGTGCTTCTGGGAGATTGCAGTTACATTAATCTTCCTGGAGATTGCATTTCCCAGTACTGTAACATCCCATAATGGTTCTAAATTAACATTGGAAGCGAGGCTCCCTTTGCCTTTTCACTTTTAAAGAGTAGCCCTGTCAGGGGTAATTTCATTACCAGGTGCAGTTTAAAACAACAGCTTTGCACAGAAAGAGCTTGCAAACACTGAAAGCATCTGTTCCATCTCAACACACTGACTGAGAGGGTTTCAGAATTGGGTCAGAAGGATTTTTTGTCCCCCTCCCTTCTTCTGACCGCTCTGCCATCATAAATGATTCATATTCTCATTGCACATAAACATACCTTAAGGAGAAGTAAACATATAAAGAAAAGAAAGGGCACGAGAAAGACTCTAATATCTGCATGTGTTTTTCAGATCAGATTCTTTGACTCTCCCCCCCCCCCCCCCCCCCCCCCCCCCACACACACACAATTTAGCTCAGACAACTAGAGTGGATTTTCAGTGAACCAAGGAGAGAGTGGGATGGGGTGAGGGGTGGGATTCATTTTGGTGCTGGGATGAAATAGAATTAATTGCCTGATATCTCTCAGAGCGCCACACACCGCGCAGCACATGCAGAGCCAACTAGAAAGAACCCTTTGTCACCCAGCAGACTAGGGCAGCTGCGGCAGTGTCCGCCTCCCAAGGGGAATTCCTATAAGCCATTGATCTGACGGGGTTTGTTCTTTCGTGAGGGAAGACACAAAGTGCACAGATGCCCTCCTCCCTTTATCAATAGACACTCGCAAAGCCAGCTCCCACCCCACACACCTGAGCCTATCCCGTGCCCGTCCGCGGTACAAACCTTCCTGCTCCACACAAACACACGCACCCTAGTTCACAATTGCAAGGAAGACGTCCCTTTAACTTTGCACCACTGTGATGCAAATGGCTCAGAGAAGTTTTGCAGAGGCAGCCAGGAAGCAGTGCATTTATAGCTGTGAGCTTATCTCTAAAGCACAGGAGGGCTCCGAGCCAGCAAGCCAAAGATGTGTAAAGGGGCAGAAAGACGCGGGTGCTGGGGGAGGATGGGAGGAGGGCGGATGTGAGACACTCTGGTCCTTACCTGGCCAAAGACGGAGCTAAGAATGGGGTGCAGCTGGTGGAAGAGGGGATCTGGTTCCCCAGATCTGTCGCTGCTGTTGGACTTGGTGGAGTACTTGCTGCTGGACTTGGACAGAGGTGACGAGCCTTCAGAGAGCTTTAGGGACTCTCTGCTAGACCCCTCTCTGTGACCGAAGAAAAAGTCCTCCTCCCTCTCCTCCCCATCCCTCTGGGTGTGCTGCTGCTGTTGGTCCAGGCTGGGATGCTGCTGCTTCTGGTAGTGATGGTGATGTTGGTGATGATGCCTAGATGTCCTCGCTTGTTCCTTGCTGCTGCCTCTGCTTGGACCTCCTTCTGCTGGCTCTGGCTGGCTCTCACCCTGTCCATGTGACTGCTTCTTGAGCCCCTTCACTCCATTCTCCTTGACTCCTGGGTGGCAAAGTGGCCTCCTGGAACTGGGGTCCCCATGGAGCTGCTCCTGGCTGCTCAGCTCCCTCGCTGGGTACCTGGGTTGCCCTTTCCCGTCCCGGGCATGGCTCTTCCTGGGCTGGGGCTCTGCTCCTGCCGCAGCCCTCCGGCTCCCCCCTGCCTTCAGCAGCGAAGTCTTGGATTCGCTCTTTGCAATGGGCGCGCTCATCTCGGGGAGGCTACAGAAGCATCTTAAACCCAGTGGCGGCGGCTGTCTGGGGGAAGCTCTCCGCCCGGCAGTCCCCGCAGGCTGGAGGAAGTGCTCGTGGCATGTCCTTCAGAAATCTGCTTAAATTCAGCACCACAGCCCATGTGACAGCTACAGACAATGGCCTGGGAAGGCACTGGCTCCGCCAGGAAGCAGGGGGCTGGAGGGCACCGTCTCCTCAGCACCAGCCTTGTTTCCCCCTCCCCTTGCTGGCAGCCCAAGGTGCCGACGCGTGGCTCCTTCAGGTGAGGCGCTCAGTCTCCTCCTCCCCTCCCCAGCGAGAGGAGCCGACCCGGGGGCGTTGGGAGACAAGCAGGGCGCTCCGTGGCGTCTCCCACCCAGCCCGGGCTGCGCTGTCTGCAGCTTCCCAGCAGGCTGGGGGAGGATGGAGATCGCTGCGGCAGCTGCATGAATTTTTAACCGGGGATCGTGTGGTGCGTGAACGTGAAGGGGAGTCCGAGCGCCTGAAACCCGAATCCGTCCCTCTCACCCACCAGGAGGGGCTGAGGGAGCCGGTTCGGTGTCAGGCAGAAAATGAGCATCACCATAAACATCCCAGGACGCTTCACATTAAACTCCTTCCCTTGTCTTCGTAACCGGCCCCCGCCTTGACTTGCAGGGTGATCAACTTTCCAAGCAGCCTCGGCCCAGCTCTTTTGTGTGAGCATGAACTTGAAGAGAGGAAAGCGGACAGCAGAAAAGGGACTAAATCAGGCTACTGATAAGAAATAAAGTTTGGCACTGCTGTGGGGAAGCTCACACAGCAGAGGGCAGGGTCAGGACACTGCTGTGGGGAAGCTCACACAGCTGGGGTGCTAGCTGAGTTGAAGGCACTGCTGTGAGAAAGCTCCCATTGGTGTAGTGATGGCTTCCACTGGTGCATTGCTGTGAGGATGCCGCAGCTATGAAAGTGGTAGCGCTGCAATCGGGGACTCCACATTCCACAGAGTTCTAGCAGGCATTTTCTGAGCACTGTTTTTAGGGAGCTCAAACTGCTTACGTAGTACATCCCTGGAATCTTAGACCTGGATCCAAACTTCTTATTGGTATAATTGGCAGGAACAAATCCCTGGATCAAAACACTCCAAAAGGTGGAGATTCAGATTCCTGATCCAAATCCCAAAGTTCTCAAAGTTCAGGAGGGTTGGAGTCAGTTGTTCAGACTATTTTAGAGATAGCTTCTTCCTGTGAACTCAGATGCAAGCCTGGTAATGGATCTGGGGCCTTGGTTCAAGGCCATTATAAAAATAAAGAAACGTTTGTTTCTAAGAAATTGGTGTCTCAGGTTTTACTGTAATCAAACCCAGGACATTATTCTCAAAGGGTGACAGGTTTGAAAAGGGGCTTTAAAATTTAATCAGTTGTTGTTGGACAAAGAGAAGCGCTAAATGTTCCAATCAGACACATGTTCTCAGTGAGTAAAGGCCACACTCTCCCCTTCCCCAACTTTTGCATGCTGTGCTTATGTTTCATTAACAGTCCTGGAGACTGAAGGCGCTTAGCTACAGAACAGGTACAGCATGTTCAGCTGCAGTGCAAGATTCTCCCACAATATGCCTCAAGCCCTCTCTAGGGTCAAGAGAAGAGTTCAATTTCTATGGCTAATTAGTGCCAGTTGTGATAGTGGTTATTGTGATGAGGACACTTGTCCAGTAGGAATTTCCTGCTCAAATCTACACTGTCATTCTAGCTCTTAATTACAGCCCAGCTGCCCTTTTGTATAACTGGCTGTTCATATTTTATAATATTAAACTAGAATTGCACTCCAGAAGCAGTATGGTTACATGTATGAGAGGCAGAGTCCTCGCTAGAACTACTGTAGCTGGAGAACTCATGGATCCTGAAGAGGCATTTCTGCAAGGAAGCTCACACTCAACAGCACACTGGTATGAGAATCCATAATGAGGAACTCATACAGACATTAGGTGTGCTTTGGAGAAGCCCATAGTGCTGGAGTTATGATATTGACGTGGTACCACTTTTAGAGAAGTTGGCATTCCTAGCGTCCCAGCTGGCACTGACAGCGCACTGCTGTGAGGAAGTTCACACCACTGAAGTGCTATTTGACATTGCTTGCTGTGAAGAAGCATGAAGTTATTGGGGCTATTTCTGAGGACTGTGGTGATATCACTGCCAGCAGATGGGTTATAGTTCCCTGTCTCAATCAACTGAGCACTGCAGAATTTTGAGCAGATGCCTCATTTGTGGGAAGGGAGTCACTTATGCAGGTGTGTGATTCATCACTTTGGAGAGCATTTCAGGGATGAAGGTAAGAAACAGCTCCACTGAGTCAATAACAATGCAGCCTAAGAGCCATGTTATAGAACAGAGCAGCAAGGAAACAGGCAGCAGCTGAAGCAAGTGCAGAATGGGACAGAGTGAGAGCATGGATCTAACACCTGTTGTTCACTAACCCAGGCCTGGGTCTCAGCAGGGAAGGAACGTGTTTGAAGAATCTGAAATAGCCCCTCCTTTCAAATTTGCTTTTAAAGTTCTTCACTTATGTCCTCTTGCAGACAGTTTAATCTTGGGATCTCAGTGTAAGGCAAGAGGCTGTGTGGCATTGACTGAATACTAAAGAGCTAGCTGATCTGCAGGAGCCAAATGCCAAGGAACAACAGTGCCCAGTTACAGAGTGAACCACCATAAATCCAGCTGTTAGATGTATATGAACATCTCTCCAGAGAGAATGGATATTCTATGCCATCTGGCAGTACAAAAGAGGACAGAACAGAATCCTTGAGACACTAAGATTATATTACATAACATGCGCACTCACTTCTTCCTGAGATGGAACTAATGTCAAAGCTATATGTGTAATTGAAAATCAGAGACTAACCCAGAAAGGGGATGGCATTCCATTCCCAAAGTCATAGGCATCTCAATGTCAGCAGGTGGCACGGAGGTGCCTGTCCCATTCCAGCAGGTAATTATTAATGCAGTACTGCCTGTAAGTGGTAAAAATCCTGCCCAGTCTTTATAACAATCATCAAAAGCTCTTTGCTATTGGGATCTGAATCTTTTTGCCCCTCCTTAGCACTAGTGAAAAGGGCCTGGAAGAAATGGAACAGGATTCAAAGGAACCAGAGGTGTATTATCTGTCCTAAAGGGAACTCAAAAGAGCACATTTCAGTTTGTATTAAAGAGACTAGGGAGCAGCCCTGTTAAGGAACTGCTTGACAGTGAGATGAGTGAGAAATGTCCCAGGACAAGCTGTGAAGCCCCAAAATGCCTGAGGAAGGAGAGGCCATGGGCTTTGTGATTCGTTGGAACAGATCTTTCTGCAGTATTACATTTTCCTGGTTCTTGTCTTCCTTACACTTGCATTTGGAGTAACACTACCTTCTTCTATGAAAACTATAACACTTTGCTCTCCAAGGAGCACCTCCATCTGAGCATCTCAAAGTGCTTTACAAACACAACTACACATATGGGACAGGCAGGTCTCATCCTCATTTTACACGTGGAGAGACTGAGGCACAGATAAGTTAAAATGACTTTTACCCAAGGTCACATAGCTAGTCAATGACAGAGCTGGGAATAGAAGAGTCCTGACTTCCAGAAGCCCCTATTCTATCTCCGCCTGAGCATTCCTTTTCTATCATTCTCCCACTCTCACATTCAGACCTTCTTCCATAGGGCTGCTTTAGCTTTGAACTCACTCACTAACCTTGTGCACTAAATGAACGCTCTCTTCTTATTAAGATCCCATCTTGCCCTGTGAAACCCATTAGTGGCATCCTGCCAGGGGATCAAGGGTAGGACATTACCTTAAACAAAGGGATAAATCACTGCTTGGATATCTGACAAGTAGCTATGGCATTATGTATCCAAACTGTACTGGCTATTTAATGTAGAGTGTAAGTTCCTTGGGTGACAGGCCGTCTCTTCCTCTGTGCTCTGTAGAGTGCTGAGCCCAATACTGTTGCTCATGAAATAGCCTCTGAATCACTCCAAAACATGCTAGACCAACTCCTGTTCCCAGGCAAGCCAATGGGCATTTTGCCATTGATGTTGATGGAACCAGAATTTGGCTCATATGCTGCGACTGAAAAGGCATTCTGAAATGATAATGGTAGAAAGATGTTTACTGAGAATTTTTGGGAACAAGGATTCCTTTCCTGAGGAAAGTGAGGTGAAACGGAACTTGTTTTAGTCTTGAAAGTTGTTGCCTTTATGGGGACCTAAGCCTGATAAGAGTGTGTGAAAGGCTCCTACAGAGACCCATTTTGGTACAGGAAAGGGGTAGGAATTTAAGTTCAAGAAGTAGGGGATAGGATAGAAATTAGAAGAGATTTTTTTCTTCCAGAAGGTCATTTTATTATAGAATCATCCATCAAAGGAAGAAGGAGTGAGAAGGATGAACAAACTGAAAGCAAAGGTGGACTAGGCAGAGCTGCTGGGTTGCTAGAGAGGGGACTTGTCCCATGGCAAAAGAAAGCCCTTCACATCCTCTACCATGTCTCTGTCTCTGTCAAATGATGATGCAGAATCACAGTGTGTTTCAATGGGAACAAGGGTGCCAAGTGTCTGCCTTCAGGGGAATTGCAGTTGGCCGTCTCTAAAGGGAGCTACAGCATTGACAGCTAGAGGTTCTGTTTGCTTGACGATGTGGCGTTGTTCTTCAGGTCTTACCCCATAGGAGAAGAATAATCCCCACAGCATTACAAAGGTATTATTGTTCTGGCTGTAATCACTGTGCTCAAATCCACTCTGGTTACTTACACATGCAGAGTCACTGGGAACAGAAAGCTCACTTCAGCCAGCACTAGATGAAGGGCAGCAAGCAGCCAGGAGAGGACTGGGTTCTGCAATCAAATAACTCTGAAGAGGAAAGGGACAAAAGTGGCCCCGTGGGGACTCTGGGGAGGGATGGGAAAGAAAGAGGGGTTTAGCAATCTAAGTGGTGGCAGAGATGGAAAGACAGAGACAGCAGCCTACAAGAGAGAAGAGAAAACCTACAGGAAACAGAGATAGTGTGAGAGAACCAAGAATGATTGAGAGAGAGGAGAGAAGAGGAGGAGGGGAAAATATGAGAGCTCTGTCTTGTCCTCTTAGCTACAGGGGTGGTAGTGATGCTGCAAGGCCTGTCAGAGGGAGAATCCGGTGGTGCCCTTCTAGCAGGACAGTGGGGACATGGCAGATGGGAGCAATCTTCAATGTGGGGAAGGAGAAAGATACAGGGGCAAACAGCATTTCTTGTCATGATGATGCTAGGGAAAGATGCAGACCTTTGCATGGCTAGGGCCCTGTGTTGCTATCATGATGGGCCACTTAGAGCAAGAGATGATATTGCACACATCAATGAACTTTAAACATCTTTGCAATTGGCCACACCAAGCAGAAAAGGAAATTTAAGAAATGCCCTGCCCCTCTAAGGGACAAATACAGCAGGGCTTCCCTGAGCCAAAGAGCAGGGCCTAACTTCACCCAAGCTCCAGAGAAGCAGCAGCTCACCCCAACTCAGTTCCATAACAAACCCAGGAATCTTCCTAGAGCTGCATCCTTCTGAGCTCCCTCTTACAGACCCAGCTCTAGCCCTACAGGCTGGGAAGGGAATTAACTCAGTCCTTAAAGCTGGGTTGGCCCTGCAGTTCCATTCACTCTGCACTCAAAGTGGACAACTGTGGTCCTTCCTCTAGCCAGACCCATTCCCTATCAAACTGTGATCCACTTCACAGTGCACCTCTACCTAGCAGGGCATTCTGTGGCATTGGAGAAGGGGAGGGTAAACCACATGGCAGATGGGGCAGCACATTAAGTTGTACATTTCTGAGTCCTTGTGTTAAAAAGAAGAATTCTCCATGTAAAAAAATAAAAGCAGTATTGACATGGCTCTAGCAGGGACACGTGGTGCCAGTCTGTGGATGGCAAGCGGAAGTCCCAGGGCAAAAAAACATGTGGTGACAGAGAGTAAATAGGAAAGTAAAGTTCTATCAATTGGCTCATCTTTAGCTCTAATTGAGCACAACAATTAACATGGGAGGAAAAGTTTTCACAAGAGACCTCTCAATACTCTCCTTCCAGATGAGCCCAGCTCTCCCAGGCATCTTTCCTGGATAAGTCCAAATCTCCCAGACACCCTGCTTCCTCTGAGAGCTCACAGCCTCCAGCCTGTGGGAGGGTGAGGCAGTCCCAAGGAATCAGGTCATGTGATGGAGTGATTTCTTCCCCTGAAGGGAAGAGAGGAAGGGCTAAAATGACACCTGGGTCATATGAGCAGTGCCCTCTTTTCAGAGAGATAGGTGGACTCTTGAGCTGAACTGAGCAGAGGTGAAAGTATCCCTGCCTATGTGGTAAATGTCTTCCATTTTTGCCTGCTTTGGCATATTTTTAATATGTGCCAGCCAGGAAAAACTACTATCTATTTATCACACCCTATTTACCAGACATTGAGGGGTTGCATTTGGAGGGCTTCTTGAGGGATGGAATGGGAGCAAGGATCTGCACTGGGGAAGGACCGAGGCGATTGCTATTGCCTTTACTTATAGCCTAGCACACTGATCTTTGCTGCAGCCAGTCCATCCTTAGTAGAGGACACCTCTTGACCTTATGATGGGAAAAGGCTCTTTTCTGCAATTCAGGATTCACTGGGAATGAAGTGTCTGTGTGTGCCATTTGCAGATGATGACAGATTCTTGTGCCATTTCATCTTGCCACCCCCTGCCGGGTGTTTGAGAAATTAGGACACAAGCAGTTGCTCCTTTTCATCCATTGGTCTCTCCAATATAACAACTAAAACATGAGTTTCCATCATGACACTGCAGGGGGAACTCAGTTATTACAGCAAAAGAGCTAAGGGTGTAAAATAAATAACCTGAACTCAGATTGGATTGGCCAGAGTGATTCACTCATTATCTCCAGGCTCCAGGGCAGCTGTTCTCCCTTCATTACAAAGATTTTACATAATGAACATAGCTAATGGTACAAAATCAACAAGGTGCCATGAGAACATAGCTCTGGAGAGACAATTTGGCACATACAGCCAATAAACAGAAATGAAAACATGAGTCTGAAAATATGGACATGCACTGACCAGCTTCAGCTTAACCCTGTTCACTGTGGGGAGGAGGATAAACCACAATAGCTTGAAGCTTCATCACCTCAGGCTGGGATCTGATCCTTAAAATCAAGGGGATTCTTGCAGGATCAGGACCTAATTCACATACACTAAGCAGGTTTAAGTCTGTTATGGAAATCCCAGGGGATTGCAAGAGGTGGTGCTGGTAACTCAGGTCAAAATTATCAAACTTGGGCATTAAAATGATGTATGTAAAAATCTTGACTAGGGCACCTAAGGAAAAGTGGCCTAATCTTCAGAGGCGCTGAGCACCTGCAACTCCCACAGAAATCAACACAAGCTGCAGTAGCTCAGCACCTCTGAAAATCAGGTCACTTTTACTTAGGTGCCTAAATATGGATTTAGGTTCCTAACTTTGGGCACCCAAATATAGAATCATAGAGTTCAAGGCCAGAAGGGACCACTAGATCATCAAGTCTGACCTCCTGTATAGCACAGGCCACCAACACAACCCGCCCACTAAACCCAACAACCAAAATAAGACCAAAGTAAACAAGACCCATAAAGAACTAGATTATGTTTCACAGGGAGAGAATAGGAGGGAATAGGAAAGACCGAGATACACCAGTGCTTGAGGCCTCTGCAATGGCAAGGAAATGATTAAATGAGATATACCCGGATAATCTTGGCAAGTGACTCACACCCACATGCTGCAGAGGAAGGCAAAAAAAAACCCAAACCCCGATCAGAATATGAAAAGTTTGAGACCAGTAGATAGCCCTCTTTTCTCTGAGTCAATGCTGAACCAACACCCTATCACACTGTTAGGGGGCACTGTGCTGTTGGAGGTATCATCTTGTGCATGAAATATAACACAAAGGCACTGAGGATTCATAGTCACTAAAAGATCCAATAATATTTTTGCAAGAGTTTGAGTACTACCCTGATTTCCTAATAGCTTGAATAGTTAATTAGCCCAGAATCTCAAATTTATTTCAATGCTTAATTACCATTAATTTCAATGACAGTTAGGCACCTAAATACCTTTGAGGATCAGGGCCATTCTGCCTAACTTTCCCTTCAGTTTTAACTGAAGTCATTGCTCACTTCTCCTCCTACAGTACTGTTATAAATACAGAACGCTTGTGGTGTCACACCTCAGAGATGGCTGCATTTCAGTGGTGGGAGAAAGATCTCTAGATATACAGTATGAAACGAGAACTGGGATCTTTCAGGGTGAAAAGTGCTATAGAACTGAAAACTGTTATAATAATTAGTAGTGATGTTAATAGACTGAATCTTGTGATAGACAAATAAACCTGAGATTTGGTATGAGATTTGCCTCAGGCCATAGCTCTTATTTGGCTCCCTGTTCCCTGGGAATTTAAATCCCATGTCACTTAACTGAGCTTTCACTGAAACCTATATACTAGAGCACAAACTGAACAATAAAGAGGATTGCATTAAGAAATATTCCACACGGGGGGCAAAAAGCACAAAATCTTTTTTAGGGACTACAACCCAGATCTGAGTATTTACTACATTTTCCAGGATGGCAACACACTTTCCAAAAGAGGGTGAGAATCATTATCCATATTTTACAGATGGGGAAACTGAGACACAGGACATTGACATGATTTGTCCAGCAAATATACCAAGACAGCAGAGGAGCTTGGAATAGACTCCAGGTCTCCTGACTTACATCCCTGTGCACTAGGCATACTTTATGCCCCATTTGCAGGCCTAAAATAAATCTTGGACACTTGCACATTCAGGTGAATTTTTTAAAGTGAAGAACAAAGAACCAGGTGTTAGTGCATTCGCAAATGTCACAAATTCACATACACAGCAGCACAGAGTTACTGTGCCAGCACCTTGTCAAAATGGATGGAAAGTGGGGTGGCTACAAATCCTAGCAGGCAAAACAAAACCAAGAAAAAGTTCACAAAGTATTGGTGTGAGGTACTTCCATTTCTGATGGAAACTGCAAGATACAGAAATGAAGTTCAATTTCCTAACATGCCTCTAGGGGGTTGGATTGGATTAGAATGAAGGATCCTAACTTTTATGGAAAAGTCCTATAGAATTGAATAGAAAATAATAACCTTAGTATAGATTTTTTCTGAACCATCCTATGGAATTCTATAGCAGGGATAGCATCCTCTATTAAATTCCATAGGATGATTAAAAACCCCTCCATTGTAAGGTTGTCATTTTCTATTACATTTTATAGGGTTTTTCAAACCAATTTTTATAGAACCTTACTAAATACCTAGAGAAATGTCTTGGTTTCATTGCTATTAAACTCTACAGTACTTTTCCATAAGGCAAGGAGACAAGTTTTTACAGGGGCAAATTAGCACATATGGAAAGAGTAGCTGTTTTATCTAGGACTGTATAGTAGAGCATGTTTTAGATTAAAATACAACAAACAGGCCATATTTGATGTTACTAAGAAGATAAGACACAGGCGCTCAAAGTTACCTGCAATGGCAAAAATCACCTCCCTATTTTTTTTGAGGTAGCACAAATTAGTGGATACAGCACGGGGGCTGAAAGTCAGGACACCTGTGTTCTAGTCCCCTCTCTGATCCCCTGTGACCTTATCTGAGACAGTTGAGGCCAGATGCTGTAATCTTTTCTCATACTGAGTGGCACCTATAACAATCGGCCCCTTCACCTCACTGTGCCTTGGTTACTTTATATGTAAAGTAGATAGTTATACTTATCCATCTTTCTAAAGTGTTTTGAAAAGTTTTATTTCTATTTAAGGCTTTCTATTTAAGTACAAAGTATTAAGTATTGTGGTTATGGAAATGATTTTTTTCCTGTCTTCTTGGCCAGCATCCAAGCCAGATGCAAGAAACTAGGCTTCTTTCGTTTTTTGATGTGACCCTGATCCTAAAACTATAGGAATAGGTCCAGATCCATTCTCCCATCCTTTTCCAAGCTGGGATGAAGGAAGCAGTTCAGATTTGATGCTCAAGCTCACTTCTCTAAATTATCTAGTTATTAATAACACCACAGTATATGAAAACTGAAATAATTTTCAAAATCTAATTTAGCATTAATGCTCTTTGTCTACTCTTTGCATTTCTTTCAGGCTGTACAATGAACTGAAAAGGTCAGTCACTTCACTTTGGGTATCTAGTCAGTTTCAAGTCAGCTTCACTTTCAGTTTCTCATGTACTAACTACCTCTATGTAATAATGTTTGGATTATGAACACAGGATGGTGTTGTTTATTTCTTTAAAAACTCACAACACTGTTTCCACTGGACTTTACTTAGTTTTTAATTTAATAGAAACAATTATCTTGGTTTAAGGTCTTATCAAAGTGTTTTTCCTCCCTACACGCCACCTAGATCTGAGACAAACTTAATCTGACATCATCCTATTGAAAACAAGTTTTGGTGGTGGAGTCTTTTGCTCAGAGGAAACAACAGCCTGTCTTTGAACTATCTAGTCTAAAAGGGAAGAAGGAGGCTCTGCAATGACATAGGAGTGTCCCCCATGGACTAATAATGGGAAAACATCAGAAGATTAAGAGGCCTGATACTGATCTCACACCAGCTTGCTTCCAATTACTTCCATGGAGTTACTCATGATTTTCACCAGTGTGATTGAGAGAAGGATCAAACTCTTGGAGTTCAAGTCTAGTTTCCCTACACACCCAAATATTCAGATGCTTTACAGAAGCTCATGCAAACAACTTAAGTCTGCAGAATTTGGCCAAAAACCTGGTAAGAACAGATTTTCAGTCAAAGATACCAGCTGCTGCTGTTATTCAACTATGCTGAGGTAAGGACATGTTTGAAAGTGCTCTGGGCCTAAAGAAAGTCTCCCAATCAGCTACAGGAAGGTTCACATCAGTGAAGAGGCCAGTATTTGGTTTTAAAGACTACTTCAAGCACTCACTAAAAGATGCAAATATTGCAATTGACATTTGGAAAAGGCTGGCAGCTAACTGAACCAACTAGATTTAGTACTGTAGTCAGGAAAGGAATAATCATCTTCAGGAAATTCAGAGCAAACCTAAGAACTTCAAACTGAACAAGGCTCATTATGACTCTGGACCAGCTAGGATCCGTTTCCCCTTTCCCTGGCTCAGTGCCTTGCTGGAATATCTATAAAAATAAGGGAGCTATTTGCTGCTAGTCCCCAGGATCCCCAACTCTCTAAAACACCAAGTCCTAGGTTCTCTATCACATGCTCCCCTTCCCAAGAGCTGTTGCATATAGAAAGTTAGCAACACTCAGCACTTTGTGAAAAATCTTCTCTCTATCTCATAGTTTTCTATAGCATACCGCACGTTATTATCTAAAGTCTTCCCATTAGATCTGCATAACAAGACCTCTAGAAGACTTTATGGAGTCTTCTGCTCTACTCCTGTTGCTGACTGCTGCAGCACTTAAATGCAAACATGACAGCAAATCACATTCCACATAATACAGTGTTTGTTTTTTTTTAAATATACATTAACTGAGCTTAAACACTTGAAATGTATTGTATGTTTTTAATGACTTTGTGCATTAAAGGCACAAGGACTAATGACAGAACGGGGAGATCAAAAGAGAGAGGGAGTTATTCCCTGGCACTCCAGATCTGAAGGACTCAAGTGTGAATAAGGACGTTATGTAAGACAGATTTTCAGATGTCACTAAAATGCTTTACAATTAAGAATGAATATTAATAAATGACTTAAACTGAAAACCTCCAGCTATTAAAAGGATTAAGGCTTTGCACTGGTGTAGGGAATGCGTACAATGTCAGAGCCATCTGCAAGGCTGTGATCAAAGGCAAATGAGGAGGTGGGAAGTGATATATTTGGCGGGGGAGGGGGAGAAATATCAAGCATCAATGCAAAAACCTCTGTAAAGGTCATGAGACAGAGCAACAAAAAGAGGAGAAACGGGAGAGGAGACTAGGGTATCTTCCTTCTCTCAGGCATGTGCACTCTGTGGTCATTTTATTTACTCTATATATAAGAAAGAAAGAAAGAAAGAAAGAAAGAAAGAGAAAATCTTCCACAGAGTGAATGAGCAGACAATCATCTCCCCTAGAGACGAGGCCATCTCTCCTGCCACTGTCCAGGAAACAGCCCATGATGGCCTCAGCTTGTTGTTATTACCAGAGAAATGCCACTTTGTATCACGTTATAATTGGGCAAATAGTACTGATTTCATTTTAAAAATATACTTTACTTACCCAACAGATGCCTTCTGGGAGACACTGGGACTGGAGGAGCTCTGAGCTTCTCCATAGCCTTTGTGGCTATACTATTCCCTAGAGAGCCTCCTGCTGGGAAAGTCTGGGCCTGGAACAAGTTCTCTCACAGGCAGTGCCCCTTCATCGTTCCCTACAGTGACTTTTGTTGATGAGAGAGCCTGGGACTGGAATAAATAACAATACTTTCCCCTTCTATAGTCCCACCCATCTGAGGATCTCAAAACACTTTAGAAGCATAGATTAATTTTCACAACCACTGCTCCTGCTGTGAGACAGACATCATGATCCCTATTTTACAGTAAGAGAAACTTAAGCACAGGAGAGGACATGACCTGCCCATGGTCACATGGTGAGTCAATGGCAGAGGAATAGAACTCAGCTAAGGTGATACCAGGCTGTAATTGCTAGTCTCATAACCAGTGCTACTTCCCCATTCCCTGCAAAGAGTCCTGTTATGAGAGGCAAGGGCTGTGAAGATGCACGTTTCCACCCAGGCAACCACCACTCCAGTACCATTCCTGGAGCACATCCCAATGGTTGTTTTATTTGTGTACACATTTTTACTAGAAATACTGGTGTGGAGCAGGGGAAAGGGACACTAATTTGCCCCTGAAATGGCAGCTCTTATATGGGCACTGCTGCGATCTAAGAGCCAGAAAGACAGCATGAGAGGGATCATCAGTAAGAAGCTCCTAAATGAAGAAATGAACTGCATTTCCCTTGGAGAGGGGGATTATCAGAATGTAACGAAAACAAGCCCCAGCCCTCCTCCCCTGCATACACACACACCCTAGAGGCTTTTGCAAAGCCACAGGAACGGAAATAATTTAGTTTGAATCCATCAAGCATTAAAATCCTTTCGCTGAGGGATTGAAGTGAAAAATGAGCCGTAGACGGGAATTAGAAGCTCTCCGCCCAGGCTGTCAAAAAGGATTTTCCCCAGATAGAAAACAAGCAATTGGAATTGCAGGAAGGTAAATCCCTCCTGAGCCTCTGACATGCACACACTCTTGATCTCCCCTCCATGGCCCTGACAACTCTGGGATCATGGAGACTGACCAGGGGCAGCTCACACTTGGCACTTAGATCATGGCCTCTTGGGCTTGGAGGGGGTAGTTGTTAACTCCTGAGCTTTCCTGAAGAGTGTCATCAACCCTAAGTCAAGAGAAGATGGTGAGATATGCAGGGAGTACTTGGTCTGAAACAGGCGAGGTAAGTGCCAGCTCGTGTCCAGGGCAGAGAAGGGGAAATGGGCAAGACAGCTGCTGGAAAGGGTGATCCTGCGACCATGGGCCAAGGACAGCTCTGGGTACTATCTCATGGCCTATGCCAGATGAGTCGAGAAATGAAATAGCTAATAGTGTTGACATTTAATTTATCATCACTAGTCATCTGAGTTCACACCTCACTGAAATGAATGGTGCAGTTCCCATCTATCAGAGATATTGTCCCAAGCTCCCTGCAGGCTCATGTAAACACCTCTGCATCAATTACTCATTTCACATTTTTTAGTTTCTCTTTGCAACCATCATAGACAGACACTGAGGCTTGGTCTACACTAGCAATTTATGCTGATATAACTACACCCCTGAGCAATGCTGTTATACCAACCTAACTCCTGGTGCAGATAGCACTTAGGCTGTAGTGCTATGTTGGCAAAACTTGTGTCAGTCAGGGGTATGATTATTCCACATAAGCAACCTAAGTTACACCAACATAAGCGTTCGTGTGCACAGCTCTATGTTGGCGGGAGAGTTTTCCCACAGACAAAGTTTATGTCGCTTGCAGAGGTAGGTTTTTTATGCCGAAGGGAGAGTTCTCTCCCGTTGGCAAAGAACATCTTCACGGAAGCGCTACAGTGGTGCAGCTGCATTGGTGCAGCTGTGCCGCTGCAGCATTTTAAGTGTAGACAAAGCCCTGATTTTTTAAAAAGTGAAAGCTGAGATTTGGAAGAAGATAGCAGCTTGAGAGATGTGCTGATCTGCCATACCACTGCCCATCGCCCCAATGCAATTCTGGTCACCCACTGAAGAATACGTCTTTTCACATTTACTAGTCTCAGCCAGAAACTTCATGGTTGGACATTGGGAAAGGAATGATTCCTGCAGCATCACTGCTTGGCTATTTTATAAGTGTGTGCTATTCATATAGTTAACTGATAAGAAAACAGGTACAAGTCAGTTATTTATTTCATGGCTTCAGGGCCTAGACTATTAACAAAATGACACTGCTAATAGGGCCAATAAGCCCAGAAGGTTCAGGGTGCAATGATTTAAGGCAGCCAGGTAAGGGAGCAGCAGTGAAAGGAGTTGGGCAGCTGGGGGAACTCTGAAGAGCAGATGGCCTGCTGGTATAGATTTAGCAGCTGTGGATGTGCCAGATGGCCTATGGAGGCACTGGCCCTATATAATGGCTATACACAGTGAAAGAGCAGTGGTCTTGTTGGTGTGAATGGACATGGGAAACAAAGAGGTGGGAATGGGAAAAGAGAGGAGGCCCATGGTGAAGTGATGCTTCAGAGCCAGCTGAAAAGTGCAGAATCTGTGGGAAGGGGTTCCAGAATGATGCGAGCCATGCAGCTCTTTGAGCTCTGAGTTGTTCCCAATATGCATGTAGGTTTAAGAATATGGTAAGGGACACACACTAAATATCAAGACAACAGGAGCTCATTGGGTTGTTGCAGACTTGACTTCAAAAGGATCTTAGAGGACAGACAAATCAAAACCATTTATTTTAACATAAAATTCAGAATCCTGAAACATGCTCAGAATCTCCATGATGCATGCCACACAAATACTTAGATCTAGACAGGTAGATGCTTATAGAAAATATTTCTCTTGAACATGCTGTCCCCTGCTATTATGTGATGTGATTTCTTATTAGTCTGTGCCCCTTTCTCCGGTAATAACAACATGGGGGCGCTTTTCATCCATAGATCTCAATATGCTAAACAAAGATGGGTATCATTGTCCCCATTTAACATATGGATAAATTGAGGCACAGAGAGATGAAGTGTGTCTGTGGCAGGGTCAGGAAAATAACTCAGGAATCCCATAAATTACAGCATTAGCTCCTATATAAGGGACACTAGGGTTGCCAACAGTCCCTTATTACAAGGGACATCCCTTATTTTTTCATCTCTGTACAACAAGATTGGGAGTTGCTGAGTGCTGCAAAAAGCAGCAAGAAATACCCATGGTGAATGTAGGTGAGTACTGCTTATTATTAATTATTATTATTATTAATAATAATAATATTGGGAGGAGGGGTGGGGCGGGTGTGCTAAGAAAACAGTCCCTTATTTTCTAAATACAATGTTGGCAACCCTACCTCAGAGGGTTTTAGATGGGGTTTCCTGTTGGTATGAAGATTGTTTGAGACCATCCAGGGAAGAAACTTGCTTCAATGACAAGACAGACAGAGTGAGGTGAGTTTGCTAGGATCACTGACAGACAGAATGGGTGACAGCTAGATAAGTGGCAAAAGTCTGTGTTTTGTGCAGATGGGTTATGGGCAGAGCCCAAGGTGGAACAAGAACACATGCAGAGAGCTGGGCAAAGGGACTGGGATAGAGGACTGGCTGAGGTCAGCTGCTCGCTGGGTGCCTCTGGAGGCACTGTAGTGTTTATATTTGTAACTGAAAAATCCCCTCCCTTTCCCTGTGTTGAAGATGCTGCTGCACTGAACCTGAAAGGGCTGGTTATAAATAGCTTCTCCCTGCAGCTCCTGAATGAGCCATTGAGGCAGAATGAGTCATCCCTGCCTGCTCTGTGGCTCCCACCAAACCAACTGTGTCAGGTTGAGTGTGGCTGCCAGGACCAAAGAACACACTGTTCTCTCTCAAAGGGCAGTAGCCTGGGGACAGGGAGGCTAAACAAACAAATCCCTACCCCTTACCCACATGCACCCAAAAAAGTCCATCTCTGTGTGAGCTAGAATAATGCTTATTCCAGAGAAACTCTCAAGAGGATCTAGAAACGGAGACAATGGTGCCCTGAGCCTCTTTTGTCCATACCATCTTCCTTGCTTGCCTGGCTTTCGATAAGCGCTTGTGGCCCATTAGTTGGTGTGTGATGGAGATGATAGTGTCCACTTATAGGGGCAAATCCTTCAGTCTCCATGCAGGACATTTCTGCTATCCAAACCCTGATAATGGGCAGGGCAGGAACCAGGAGACCTGCCATGTACCTATTTTCCAAGCACTGCCTCTGCCTCCCCAGGGGAGAGACTGGAGACAGAAGCAGGGAATGACAATAGGAGACAAAGCCATCCTTGTGCTTTGCAGGTGCCCAAATTGCTAGAATGGGGAAATCTGGCCATGAATTGCCTCCTCTTTTGGTGAGGGGAAAAGATGGGGTTGACACCTCTTCCTCCGGTCCTGCTGCTGGAGAGGAAGGTAAGGGATATCTCAGTGTGGAGTTCCAGAACTCACATGGGATGCGGGGCCTCCAAAAGAAGAGAGGTTCCAGAAGCAACTTGCTTTGCTTGTGTGGGCCTTGTTAGTGGACAAACGGACCCTCACTAAGGAAGGGCCTGCCCCAAACATAAGATACCAGGGGATAATGCCCTCTGAATTGCAAGAAAACAAGCATGTGAGAGACTGAGAGCCCTCACTTAGAGAAATGGGGCTGTGTGAATGGGGCAGCCCGTGTCTGCCTGAGACATGATGAATGATGGGGGAATTTCACAGCAGGGGCAGGAGTCAGGGGAAGAGTCGGGATTAAAGAGAAGAAAAAGAATTTCAGGGAGGGAGGGAATATGAATCTGATGGTGTAGGAGAGGGACAGGCAAGGTCTGGGAAGCAGGTCTCCTTGGTGTGCAAGGAGCAGGACTGTGGGGAAGAAAATGAGGGTACCATGTGACGCTGGACTGCTGAAATGGAGCCTTTAAAGAAACATGAACTATGGAAACTTGTTCTTCTGTTTCTCACAAATTGCCCTGGATGACAGTGACAGATCTCGTGAGTGATATCTGAGAAAGCGAGCTCTGACTAACAGTGAGTGAAGCCAATGGGACAACCTGGCTGTTCCCTTCAGTAATATCTGGTGAGAGAACTGAAGTCGTGGCTTTGCTGGTGGTTCACAGGGGGAGCTGTACCTGTGAATAAAAGAGGGAAAACACATGGGTGGCAATGGTTAGAAAAGAAAAGAAATAAAATCCAGCAGGAATGATGAGGTTCAAGATAGAATCAGAATAGTCAGGATCTCAGCTTCTCAATACTCAGTCACTCAATACTTTGGCTGAAATATAGCAGAGACCACCCAGCTGTTTCTCACTGCAAGTGGCTCCCTGATGCTGTATTGTGCTATAGCAGAGGTGATGCAATCATGTCTTGGTGATGAAGGCTCCTGGGTGCTGTGCTATGATACAGAAGAGGTGGTGGATGTTTTTCTAACAGAAAAAGTGATGTAGTCATGTCTCAGTGATGGAGAGTCCTGAGTAATGCAGTCATGACAGTTGACAGGGTGATCCAATAATCCTGTTGGAATGTTTCCCACTCAGTTTTATATCAACTGCCTTTGCATTTATTCCTCCAGTTTTTAATTTACCACCAGAACAAGAAAGCCTCCTCTGTGAAATGTTAATGTCTTTGTTCTCGTATAGTTTAAAACTTGACCTACTTCTGAGTTTTCCAAGTTCATCATGAGCAGCCTCATCATTCAACTGTTCTAAATTCATGTTGCCTGGCAGCATTTTGTCTTTGAAGAGATTTTTTTTTCTGTAAACAGAAGAGAGGCTTTCCAGAGAAGAAGCACCTTGAAAAGTCCCCTACCCTCTCTCTACCCTTGCTCTTTAGTGCCTTGAAAAGTTACCCCAGCTCTACACCCATGTGCTTTGGAAAGCCAACTCTCCTTCCCACTCCCACTTCTGACTTCTCCTTCTCATTATCACTTTTTCTCCTCCTCTCCTTTCTCAAGAATTGCAGTGGAGAGACTGCTGTCTCTCTTGCCTTGCTTCTATGTCAATGACTGAAAATTAAAGACCCCATTCCCTCCCTTCCACAACCCCAACACCTACACAGACAGATTCACCATCCCTTCCTTCCTCTATCAACCCAGCACTTGAAAAGGACCTATCTGCATTACCATGCATCTTTATATTCCTTACAGAATTTATGGGGTATCCAACCTATTCCATCTTATTTCCTTTTTTCACTGACAAAAACCTTGGTTAATGCAGAGTTAAGGTTTCCCGGTGGTATCTTGTGGCCTTCCAGAATGTTGAGTTCAGCAAAACTCAAACTTGTGAAAACTAGGAAATTAAGGTATTTCCAACTCACTTCTGAAATGCATGAAAACCAGAGTTAAGGTATGCACCCACACAACCTTAACTCTGCTCCGCTGAAGCTGTCAGTAACCAGTGGGAAATACCTGTATGCACTCCAGCTGCATTCACTGTGTTAGGTGTAGTGCAGAAGAGCTGTGATTGTGCTAGAAGGTGATTTCAGGGGCTGTGCCCCTCTGGGGTGTATGTGAGCCCCTCCCCCTGATCCCTGTCTGTGTGATCAAAGGAAAGAGATGCATGTGTACCTTGAGAGATCTAGTATGCCTCATTTCAGTGCTGCACAAGGTAAAACTATNTTTTTTTTCTCTCCTGCTGACAACTGATCACTCTCCTTATAATGTGTATGGTAAGATCCATTGTTTCATGTGTGTATATATATATCTTCCTTCTGTATTTTCCACTGCATGCATCCGATGAAGTGAGCTGTAGCCCACGAAAGCTTATGCTACAATAAATTTGTTAGTCTCTAAGGTGCCACAAGTACTCCTGTTCCTTTTTGCGGATACAGACTAACACGGCTATTACTCTGAAACCTGTCATTATGTAAGCTGTGTCAGCAGTGGGGCACAAGTGATTGACAGCAGTTAGGTACAATTCAGCAGCTGTGTTCTTTCTATGGAGTAGGCTAAGTGCTGAGTGTAGGGCAGGGGTAGGTAGCTCCTGTTCAGTACAGCACAAAGGCAGGGTATGAGTATGTGTTATGGGTGAATTGGGATACTGCTCAAAGTGGGCAGAGTCTGCTATAGTAAAGGTTGTGTGGCAACTGGTTAGGTGCATCCCAGGAGTGTATTTCCTATGGCTGTGCGCAAGTCCCAATCCCTACTGAAATGTGGCATGATGGCTGAGCAAATGAATTTCGTGGGTCAATTCCATGGGATCTGTTCCAAGCCCAGATCTCTATTTAATAGTGGGAGAGGAGCAGATTAGGCAAATCCCTGGTACCTGATTAATTCTTTAGCAACATTTTCTCACATCTCTAATTAAGGGAATTTTATTTAAAATCTTGAAAAATATTCCCTCTCCTGCTTTATTTATAAAATGAGAAATTTAGCACTTTGCTCCTTTGTTCTATTTGGAGGCTCGTGCAATTTATTTTAGATGTAGCTCAGCTGTAATCCTGTTACTTGCTGCTCAGACTGAGAGGCACGCTGCAAAAAAGGGAAAAATAAAGAGACATCACCGAATAGAGGGAATCGATGCAGTCCCTCATAGTCTTTGTGAGGTCACTAAAGGACACAAGACTCATCACAGGGTCTCCAAAAGCTCCCTGACCTAAGTCAAACATGGGTCCTGTGAAGGCTCACAGCCCAGCTTTCCAACCCCTTGGCTGGCTGCCCTTGCCACTTCGTGGTCTCTACTGCTTCATCTTCCATCAGTTTTTCTTGTGACAGAGGTGACCTTGCCCAAAGATTCTGGGACTGATCCTCAGCTCATGTAAATCAGTGTAGCTCCACTAACTTCAGTGAAGTAATGCAGATTTACATCAGCTCACAATCTGGCTCTCTGTCTCCATGCAAATATTCTTTGCCTTAAAGAGTGAGGACAACAAAATGGAGAAAATATAGGGCACATAAAAATAAAACTCTGCACATCTCTAGTGCCTGATGTACAGGGCTCTCAGAATGGTGAATTTAAGCATCACAACACCCTATGAGAAAGACAACTATTATCCACATTTTACAGATGGGGAAACTGAGACACAAAAAGAGGAAGTGACTTTCATGTGGTCAGACAGCAAGTCAGAAGAGCTGTGAAAAAGCTAGGAGTCCTAATTGCCAATTCCCTGCATTAAGCACTAGATAAACCACCCCTCTAAAGGAGCTGGATACCCCAGCTTCTCACCTAATCTCTTCTATCCTATTTTCAACTTATTCAACACTTACTGCAGTGCCGCTGACCTGCCCCAGGCAAGAAGAATGGGCTGAGTACAAATAGAACCCTAAGTACACATGGGTCTCTGAACATCACTGTGGCAGAACCACATGCTTTTCAGCTAATGCAACTGCCAGTTTTAATACAGCTGCCAGTTTGCAAAGAACTCCAGGGAAGTATAGCCCACAAAGGTGGCATGCTCTTAACTTCACACCAGGCAGAATGACAAAACACAAGAGACTGAATTCTTCTCTTGTTTACGATGGTGCAACCTCCCATGATTCCAATGGGGTTGGGCCAACATAAGGATGAGGAGCATTTGGCCTGAGAGGAGGAAGTGCTCAGGCCACAGTCCTCACTCTGACCATTGGGCAGCAAGCAGAGGCAGCTGGCAGTTAGCACTGGTGGGTCAAGCCCCAGCAGGTACAGTAATCTCTCTTTTTAATGATCAAGAAGATGGGCTGGCAGCAGGATCCTGATGGGCTATTGGGGAGGCATAAGACTCAGCATGGGGAGCTCTATGTTAGGGGAAAGTTGTGGATAAAAAAACCAACAGTGTTCTAAACACATGTAAAGACCAGCTCTGAACAGACTGGTCTTTTGCAGTTTGGCCTCTCTGGCCACTGACAGCTCAACCTCAAACCCCCAGGGGGCATGCTCATCTCTGTCCCAAGACTGCAAGGTTCCTACATCCTCCTGTGGTTACGCAGAACAACCTCAGATATTAAAGATGCTGGCTGAACAAAACAGTCATTTCCAAGAGAGGAAATGTAGCCTTCAAGGAGCAGCTGGAGCAATGGGGCTGCTGCCATCAGAAAGGCCTGGGCTGTCAGGTCTCCAGGTGAGAAATCAGCAATAGAAGAGACCTATTGGCAGGACTGTTCTTTATGGGACTGACACTTGTGGGTCCCCTTCTAGCTCCCCTTCTAGTTCCCTCCCCACCTGTGGCAAGGCACTTCTCCCCCACCCCTTCCAGATATCCATGCTGTCTCCTGCCTGTGATGAACACTCAGGGCATGGTGACCTCCTCCCTTATCTACCCATGGGTCACCACAGTCTCTGGTGACTTCCCCTATTGCCAGAAAAGCAAGGAGTGGAGGAATAAAATTAAAGAATTAATTCTCCAGGGTCAGAGTGGACTACAGTTGGACAATGGCACGCTGGCTTGCAGATCGGGGGTGGGGGGCAGAGGTGACTTACTGTAGTCCCTGGAAGAGCATGGCTCTACAAGGCCACACAAACTGCCGGCCTGTTAGACTACTTAGTCCATACACTGGGAGCCAGTGCAGCATTGTGTCCTCACACCAGGATTTCTAGTGCTGTATACCACATTGTTTCAAATGCCCCAGTGTGGATGCCTGTAGAGGGCACATCCACCCTTTCAGATCACATACTTTCTCAGTTCTGCCTCAATGTGACTAGACCTGCTGTGATCTTTCCAAGCACATGGTCTAGGAGTAGAAAGATAGCCAGACCCCCTTGGCAGGCTCCATCATAGAATCACAGAAGATTAGGGTTGGAAGAGACCTCAGGAGGTCATCTAGTCCAACCCCCTGCTCAAAGCAGGACCAACACCAACTAAATCATCCCAGCCAGGTCTTTGTCAAGCTGGGCCTTAAAAACCTCTAAGGATGGAGATTCCACCACCTCCCTAGGTAACCCATTCCAGTGCTTCACCCCCCTCCTAGTGAAATAGTGTTTCCTAATATCCAACCTAGACCTCTCACACTGCAACTTGAGACCATTGCTCCTTGTTCTGTCATCTGCCACCACTGAGGAAAGCTGAGCTCCATCCTCTTTGGAACCCCCCTTTGGAAGGCTGCTATCAAATCCCCCCTCACTCATCTCTTCTGCAGACTAAACAAGCCCAGTTTCCTCAGCCTCTCCTTGTAAGTCATGTGCCCCAGCCCCCTGATCATTTTCGTTGCCCTCCGCTGGACTCTCTCCAATTTTTCCACATCCATTCTGTAGTGGGTGGCCCAAAACTGGACGCAATACTCCAGATGTGGCCTCACCAGTGCCAAATAGAGAGGAATAATCACCTTCCTCAATCTGCTGGCAATGCTCCTACTAATGCAGCCCAATATGCCATTAGCCTTCTTGGCAACAAGGGCACACTGCTGACTCATATCCAGCTTCTCATCCACTGTAATCCCCAGGTCCTTTTCTGCAGAACTGCTGCTTAGCCAGTCAGTCCCCAGCCTGTAGTGGTGCATGGGATTCTTAAGTGCAGGACTCTGCACTTGTCCTTGTTGAACCTCATCAGATTTCTTTTGGCCCAATCCTCCAATTTATCTAGGTCACTCTGGACCCTATCCCTACCCTCCAGCATATCTACCTCTCCTCCCAGCTTAGTGTCACCCGCAAACTTGCTGAGGGTGCAATCTATCCCATCATCCAGATCATTAATAAAGATGTTGAACAAAACTGACCCCTAGATACCGGCTGCCAACTAGACATAGAGCAGTTGATCACTACCCGTTGAGCCTGACAATCTAGCCAGCTTTCTATCTACCTTATAGTCCATTCATCCTATCCACACTTTTTTAATTTGCTGGCAAGAATACTGTGGGAGACCGTATCAAAAGCTTTGCTAAAGTCAAGATATATCACATCCACTGCTTTCCCCATATCCACAGAGCCAGTTATCTCTTCATAGAAGGCAATCAGGTTGGTCAGGCATGACTTGCCCTTGGTGAACCCATGTTGACTGTTCCTGATCACCTTCCTCTCCTCCAAGTGCTTCAAAATGGTTTTCTTGAGGACCCGCTCCATGATTTTTCCAGGGACTGAGGTGAGGCTGACCGGTCTGTAGTTCCAGTTGTGTTTTGGCCTTCCTGATTACACCCCCGCATGCTTGAGCAATATTTTTATACTCCTCCCCAGTCATCTGACCAAGTTTCCATTTCTTGTAAGCTTCCTTTTTGTGTTTAAGCTCACAGAAGATTTCACTGTTAAACCAAGCTGGTCACCTGCCATATTTGCTATTCTTTCTGCACATCGGGATGGTTTGTTCCTGTGCCCTCAATAAGGCTTCTTTAAAATATAGCCAACCTGTGGAACTCTTTGCCAGAGGATGTTGTGAAGGCCAAGCCTATAACAGGGTTCAAAAAAGAACTAGATAAATTCATGGAGGATAGGTCCATCAATGGTTATTAGCCAGTTCTTATATCAGCACCTGAAATGGTCACTTTAAAATGATGCTATACAGCTGATTATATTATAGGGTCTGTGAGGAAATGTTTTGACTGTAAATTCTGTGGGGAGGGGGACCTGTATGGAAAGAACCAAGCCCAGACATAACATTATGGAAATAACACAAAAATGGAGTTTGCTTGGCTCAGATGGTAAGCATGTAGGACTTATACTGCTTAGCTCACTCTCTCATTTGCTCCTCTTCCTGCATCCTTCACTCCCTTCCACACCTTCTCTTTCTAATCCCTGCTCTGTTCCCTCACCTCTCCCAGCTGCCCATTCTACTGTACAGAGCAGTGATGCACAGATTGTGCACTAGCATTTTTAAAAATTGCCCTGTGGTTTGTTCGGATCATATGCAGAGCAAGTACATTTGAACAAAAGATGAAATCTCCAGATGGAGCCAAGAAATCAAACCCAGGTGGCCAGCAGCTGGTGCCCCAATGGCATTTCCAGTTGCTTGGACATGCTGTACAGGAGTAGCAATGACTGGGGAATAAGCATTCAGAGGGAGAGAGTGCAGTGGTGCTCTGTGCTCCCCACCTAATTCTGGGTCTGATTTACAACAATCATAGGGGCCCAAACACTTGTACCTGCTGCTGTTGGTGCCTGACAGAAAGATTGTATTCCTTATATGCTGTCCAGTGCCATTTTAACTTGTTTTAGGGCCTAGATCTAGTTAGGAAGATTTGTAAGGAACTAGTTTTCCCCCTCTGCATGGGGAATCCGGGGCAGGCAACAGAGTGTGCAATTGCTTAGTATTTTCATCCTCCTATTGCAGTCTCACACCAGTCAGTCGCCATGATCAGCTCCAGTGAAGTAGAAATGTCTCAAATAAGCTGCAAAAAGGTAAAGCCATTGTGATGGTGCCCCCCATAAGGCTTTATGGAAATATGCTTATGAATGTATATATATGACACAACTGGAATATATGTTATGCTACATATGTCATGTAACATATCTATGTAAAGGTTATGATCTACTGAATCGATTAATCCTATTTGTATGCATGTATCATTTTTTGTATTCAAAGTTATGAATATCGGCTGCATACTTGTTTGATTCTAAGTAGGTTTTAGTGAAACAGGTGGTCAGCTTCCTGAGAAAAGACCATTCTCAGTAAGTGCCCAATCAAGAAGCCCTTAAGCCAACAAGGAACTTGGAAACGCCAATCCACATCTGGGCTGGTAAGGAACTCAGTCATGCATGGACATGTGACTTGCCCAGGTGACTCCAAAACTCCATTTTGTAGCTAGACTTTGCATAGGAAAGAGGAGGGGGTCTCCACCCACAAGAGAAAGTCAATTTAAACCCCTGGGAGACCCCTCCATTTTGTCTTCAGCTGGCTAAAGAGAGAGCCTCTCCACCCCCAAGGATACCTGAAAGGAACTGGAACAAAGGACAGTAACTACAGGGTATGTGAGTGATTGCTGGACCCAGACTAGAAGGAGACTAGTCTGTAAAAGGAAGCTTACTGGGTGAGGTTTTTATCTGTATTCAGTTTCTTAGACATAGACTTGCATGTTCTATTTTATTTTGCTTGGTAATTCACTTTGTTCTGTCTGTTACTACTTGGAACCACTTAAATCCTACTTTCTGTATTTAATAAAATCACTTTTTACTTATTAATTAACCCAGAGTATGTATTAATACGGGGGGGGGGGGGGGGCAAACAGCTGTACATATCTCTCTATCAGTGTGATAGAGGGCGAACAATTTATGAGTTTATCCTGTATAAGCTTTATATATATATAAAAGGATTTATTTGGGGTTTGGCTCCATTGGGAGTTGGACATCCGAGTGTTAAAGGCGGGAACACTTCTGTAAGTTGCTTTCAGTTAAGCCTACAGCTGTTAGGGAACGTGGTTCAGATCCTGGGTCTGAGTTTGCAGCAGGCTAGCGGGTCTGGCTCAAACCAGGCAGGGCACTGAAGTCCTAAGCTGCCAGGGCAGAAAAGCAGGGGCAGAAGTAGTCTTGGCACATCAGTTGCCAGCCCCAAGGTGATCCAACCCGTCACAGCCATCTCAACTACACCTTGGACAGCACCGACCTGCTGCTCATCAGGCTCAGCCACCAAACTTAAGGTGATCACCTTCTGAGCGAGTCCCTCCCTCCCTCTCTCTTTGTTGTAGAACCTCTGCCCCCTTCTGATGTTGAAGAAAGGGAAAGCAGCCACCATAACAATGGGAGAGCCAGCTCTTGTGAAGTTTAACTGCTCTGCAGGGTTCTTTTAACAGATCCTCTCAATTTCTGTTTTAATACTGCTCTGCCATTCACTGATTTTTCTGCACAGCATGACAAATATGTCTGGCCCTGCTGTTGAAGCTAGTCCACTTCAGCCAGGCCCTAGGGAACCACTGGACCATGGACTGGAGTGAATAGCCACTGTGCCCCAGGAAGGAAGGGATGCTCAAACAATATCTGGAAAAAATTCATTTCCTTTTTTCCCTTGGAAATCTCCTGCTTGTTTCTTTCTCACAGTTGGGCATTTTCTTTCTGGGCAATTGTGTGCTGTGGGGTGGGGTGCTATTTTATATAAGTCTAATGCTTTAAGTTGAAATCCGACCCACAGCTGCATCTCCAAATCCTGAAGCCCTGGAAGGAAGCGAGCAGGAGATGAGAGCATCCCTGAGGGAGCAAGATTTCCCCAGAGGAGCGGCTGCAGCAGCAAAGCTATTAATAAATGTTTGCAATCATTTAATCGCTCTGCTAAATTGCCATCATGCTCCTGCAACCTCATAGTGTCAGTGCAGCTGCCTCCCGCCACCCAACCTCCCCGTGTTCATGCATGTGAGTGAGGGGGCACATCAGGAAGATGCTAATCTCTGAGGGCTGCTGCAGAGTTAGAGGGAAACCAATTCTGACAGGTGACTTTTTAAATATCTCCTATTCAGAAGTAATCAGCCTATTAGTTACATCCATTAACCATACTTTCCCCTGGCTCTCATTTACCAGTAGGTACTGCTTCTTCAAACCCAGTCACATAGCCTCTTCCTGGAGAAATATCTGCAAGTCTCTCACATCTGATCTAAGTTACAATTTGGGAGCTGGGTACCTGAGCAGCCATGTCTCTTGCCAAGCAATAGCAGTGTAGCTGCAAACAGATGGAACACTCCAACTGGCAGTCACCCTAATTTAAATGTGGAAACATGAGGGAGTTCTCAACACTGGAACAATTTCCCCTGCTTTATCCAACAGAGTCCTGAATTGATGGTTGTCAGGGCACATCATGAGGCCTATGTATCTTCTCAGGCTTCTTCTAATGGGGTGAGCTAATTGAGGTATAAATGGGCTAGAGAGGTATAAGTGTTTAATGTTATTTATGATGGTCAACATTGCTCCATCAGAACATAATTAATAATTTAATTATCTACTTCCCTCCTTATACATCAGACTGCATTTCTGACAGGTATCACATACAGAGCAACCCACTCACATCATGGTGGGGTTCAGTTTAAAGCTTCATCCACTCCCTCCCTCAGCCCAACTCTTCATCTTTGTCCTAATTATAAGAGCATTTGATATGATCATACTTTAAAAAAAAGATGCTACTACTTATATAATGCTCTTATTGCTTATTAATGATTTCAGCAAGGAGAGCGAGCTGCCTTGCATTGTGGGAATTATGCAAACTAAGACTGAGCCATAGATTGCTGGGCTCCACTGATTCCTTACATGGAAGCCTGATGCATGAGGATTACCATGTAATAACAGATGTAAAGGCTTTTAGTGAATGACAGGTCTGCCTCACATACTTAAGCAAGAAGACATGACAGGCATCACATTTTGTGGTGATTAGCCTCGGGCGCTTGTCACAGGCAGAGGACTTGAGGTGGAGCAACTTTAAACACCCAGGAAGAGTGATAATCCCCAGAACAGCACAGCCTGAAGAGTCTGATTGCTGTTAGGAAAGGAAGCTTATGAATAATAATAAAGGAAACATCAGGCTGGATATTAGTTCCATGGTATCAAGCACTGACAGCCAGAAAGTGAGCCCCATTTACATACAGAGCCTTAACTCCATTGTTTAATCCAAAGTTACCTGTGCCCTAGCCTCTAAACACATTCAGCTGTAGAAGAGCAGATTATGACAAGACAATTACTAAAAAATTGAATTTGAACTTTAAAATATCCTTCGACTGCAGGATATTTTACACGTAGGACACTGTGGTACCTGTGTGGAAAGGTATAATATTCACTACTGGAGAGTAATGTGGTATTCAGTGTTGTCAGCTCTTGTGATTTTATTGCAAGTCATGCAAAATTGGTTTTTCTTTTCCTTGAAGCTCCAGGTCCCGTCATAATGTGAATTCATGAGTTTCTTGACTTTCATTTAAACGAAAAAGTAAGCCTTTAGCCCTTATGTTTGTGCAGAAATGCTTGAAGTTGTGCCCTATATGCACCCTAAAGGTTCAGAAACCAGAAGGCAAATAAAGAGAACCCCAAATGTTTAAAATGTTAAAAATCTCATGATTTTTAAGCCAATCACATTCATTTTTATTACCTAATTCATGAATTTTGAATGCTTGGGGCTGGCAATACTGGGTATCTTTATATAATAAAGTATAGGTGCTCACCCAGGGATCAGGGTTTTATACAGAGTAATGTGGTAGGTTTTTTCAAACAAGTTAAGGGAGTGTTGAGGTTGACAGTGTTTCAGTGGAGGCCAGCCTATGCTCAAAACCATCATATTACACTTTCCTACCAAATATCCTACACTTTAAAAAAACATTAAAAATGGTACCCTAGTGTAGCTACTCCAACTTCTGCCATGAGCAACACACAATTGAGGGAGTTTTGTGTTGGGATGGGGGGTGAGTTAGAGGGAACAATCAATCTGCATCTAGAGGTAAGTCTCTAGTGTAGAAAAACTCAATGCCAGCATGTCAGGAAATAATCAGTTATCTGAGCCAACCAATTCCTCACTCCCATATAAACCTTCACCATTCATTACCACCCTGTCAAAATAGGGTCACCCCTATGTGTTCTGGAAGAGGTTTGGCATTTGGTGCTTGGAAGCTGTGGTGTTGGGGACCATATAAGTAGACAAGTCTTCTGCTAGCCCTGTTAATGCACCAGCAAGTGTCCAATGTATAATTCACCCTGCCAATTTCTCAAGAGACTGAGATAACAGTGTAAGATGAGACACACTGTGTGACATGCCAGCTCCTGTGGCAGTGCTGGGTGGAAACTTTGCCACCTGTGTGATTCACAGACAGAGAAAAACCTTCATTGGCTCTGGGTTAGATTCTTGACCCACCTGTGTATACTGGGTTTGAAATGAATCTGATCCACAAAATAGACTCTTTATTTGGATTTCCCATCCTAACTATAGAGCAGTGGCTCTCAAACTTTTTTACTGGTGACCCCTTTCACATAGCAAGTCTCTGAGTTCAACGCCCCCTTATAAATTAAAAACACTTAATTATATATTTAACACTATTATAAATGCTGGAGGCAAAGTGGAGTTTGGGGTGGAGGTTGACAGCTCGCAACCCCCCATGTAATAACATCACGACCCCCTGAGGGGTCCCGACCCCCAGTTTGAGAACCCCTGCTGTAGAGTCTGGGTTGTACCGTAAGCACAAGGTCCCTTGTAGAGGATGGTTCTCTTTGGTTGCTTGAATTGAGACACAGGCAGCCATTAGTGCTGATGTGCAAAAAGCACATGCTGAAATGTGGAAAAGTGAGCCCTGCCAGGACAGTTGGAAAGTGAAAACAGATGCCCCCTGTGGTGTAAGAGAGAAGAAACTGAATCTGAGGCGTTAGCTGATTTGATGGAAACTGGTTATGTCTGGAGATATTGGGGCAAATTCATCCCTGATGAAGGCATTGGATTTATACCAAGGATGAATATGGCCCTTCAAGCAACACAAGTGCGGGGATGGGGTTGGAACTCCTCAGTCATATAGCACCAACTGTTTGGGTTTCACAAGGTACTCTGGAGGCTCCAGCTTAGATGGCATGGGATAGATGACTTGGGTCTATCACCTCTCAATTACCTCTCTGTGGGAGAGGGCATCTAGCTCTCCAAGGAGGCTGCTGTGTCCATCACTGGAGACCCTGGTGTAGGACCAGCCAGCAGCAGCAGGAGTTATCCCAAGGGCCGTTCAAACTCCATCCCCTTGGGGCTGCTGGTGGAGTAAGTCAAGCAAAGGCAACAAGACTTTTTTAGTTTGTTCCTATCCTTGTGAAGTGCAAAGCTAGAAAAGTAACAGCTATTTCCAACCCCTTTGACTCAAGTGCAAACACATCTTGAAAAAACTGATAATATTAAACACACAAAAAACCCACAAGCTCTCAAAAATGGGTCAGACATCTCCGGAGCTCTCTGTCTCCAAGCTAATTACAGCAGATGCCCCCAGAAAATTGTTTCCTCTGTGCTGGACCCAATTGGGTTCTGACATGTGTCCCCATGAGCTACCCAATCAGCTCAGCAGCAAGGAAAAATGCGTGCTGATGTCCTCTCTTGATGCTTCATTCACATACTGCACCCCACTCTCTTTCCCAGCGGCTCTCATTTGTTGTGGTCAGTGGGATGTTGCAACCAGAATTTGATCAAAGCTGAAACAGACAGATGGGCAGCTCTCTGTCGGAGAGGGTCAGCCATGAAATTCAGATCTGTGCACCCCAACTAGTCAGTGAATGGCATACTCTTGGCACCAAGCTGACACCAGCACAAGCTGAGACCCTCCAGCTGCCAATCAGAGTCCCATCCCTACACAGCCAATCCACTGCAGCTCCCCTCCTCCCTGTCAAAGGTTGCTGCTGCTGCCCTGCCAAATCCCATGTAGCAAGCACAGATTATATAAAGTCATCCCTCAATGCCTGTCCTTGTGCCATCACCCCTGAGTTGCCTTAATGATGGATGCACAGGCAAATGGTTTTCATTGCCTTTCTCATTAGGGAGAGAAGCAGTGTTGTGTGGAAGATATCACTGACTCTGGGCTGCAGAGGCTTGACACAGAGCTAAGAGAGGATTGTCCAGCTTTCAGTGATACCAGCAGATCCATTCTACAATACGTTAGGACCCCCCCTACTAATATCCATATGGGAGTTTGTGGGAGGGAAGCAGGGGGAAAGAATCTGTGCATTCCCTGCTTCAGAAGACTGAGCCCCTTAACTCCAACCCAAATGTGATGGAGAAGGGACAGGGCAATCTATCTATATATATTAGGTACTTAATTATATGGGCCACATTAGCACAATACCCAAGCATTTCACAATCTGAGTATTTTTTATTTACCCTCACAACACCCTGTGAGGTGTGGAAGTGCTATTATCCCCATTTTACATATGGGGAACTGAGGGCAACGCCTAACTCCTAGATACCCTGCCACCCAGTGGAATTCACAGCCCTGAGTTAGGCACCCAGGCTCCCCGTGCATTGTATGGGAAGAATTAGGAGCCTAAGAAAGGGATTCTCAGAAGCCAGCAAGCTGAGCAGGGAGCCACCTAAGCCAGCCTGGAGTGAAATGCAGAGGAAAGGGGTAGGACATAGAGCCCAGATCCACAAGGTATTTAGGCACCTAACTCACATTGATCTGGGCCTTTGGTGCCTGACAGGCTGGAGGGAGCTGCCTATCTCCATTTGGAATTCTCTCCCACGCATCCTCTCCTGAAGTAGTGATTCTCTGAATGTCAGTGCCATCTAAATATTGGGTTTAGTTGCCTAAAGAGGCAGTTAGGCACCAAAGACCCTTTTTGAATCTAGCCTTAAATGATTTGCCCTGGGTCACACAGGAAGTCTGTGGTAGAGCAGGGAATTGAACCCCAGGCTAGCACCTAACCACCATCCTTCCTCTCTAGGTTGGGGTGCTCAGCCCTCCTGAAAATAATCAGTAACTTAACATTTGCCCTTGATTAAAGAATCTCAACCTGTTACCATGGCTGATATCTCTGTTTTCTGTCCTGAACCAATGGGTGATACATTGATACCAAGGAGTTCTACATCAGGGGACCTCGTACAAAAGCTGTCTTCCTGGACAGGCAGCCAGAGCTTCTTTGGAATTTATCCCCATGAGTTGTCCTTTGAAGTAAAGCCTGGAGGCTCCTTTGTTGGACACTTAATTAACTTTAGCAATTGCATCTGGCCTGCCCTGGTATCCCCTTGGCACTGACCAAGGTCTCAGGGTCCTGTCTCACCAGCAAGCATTGACAAGCCCAGTGCTATCTGAGGAGCTTGTTCTAGATGGGAATTTCTAAGGACATTACAGCATACTGGGTCTGTGGGAGTTCTCCCTGTAGCAAGAGGTTAAAGGGCTGCCAATTGCTGATGGAGGCTGTGTGAAGATGAACAATTTTGGAATTCCACATAATTAATTAATAACTTGCATTTATCTTTAGAGCCTTCTAAAACCCTTCTAACACCCCTCTGGGGCAGGTATTAAATATGTATTTTATACAGTGTATGTACATAGACTAAACTTAGATGAGATAAGTTGCAAAGTTTCCATACGGGGAACCGTGAACAATCCTACACTACGGCAACTAGTATCCTGGCCTTCTCCCTAAGTGAATTAACTAGTTTGGAATCAGCTATGCAGAAGAGTAGCTTGAGGGCTGCTAATGAGAAGTGTGCTGCCCCTCCATTCCTGCTTAAATCTCTCACTATGAAACAACTTTTCTATGTTTAATAGAAGTCAAGGCTATCCAAGAGGGTGCTTCATATGGCTATCCCTTCAATATATACCAGTGAGTAAAGTATTACTATTATTCCTACTTTACACACGGACAAACATGGGGCTCAACAGTTTAGGCTCAAATCATCAAGGTGGTCTCTAATTTTAGATGTCTCAATTATTGAAAGCCCAGCTTTAAACACCTTGAAACTGATTTTCAGACATGCTGAGCACACATACCTCCCATTCACTTGAATTGGCATTTAGGATGCTCAGCCCTATTAAAACATTTTTGCCAAAGTGACGAGCCCAGGACCACGTTTTCAGTCAGTGAAACAGCAGAAATAGAACCCGGGAGTCCTGACTCCCAGCCCACTGCTCTAACCACTAGACCATGGCCTCTCAAACACACCTTCCACATGGCAGGATAAAGGAGAAGGGCTTTGAAGATGCTCTCAGCAACATCTTTGGCAGTTCCAGCTGATAAGCCAACAAGTACAGGCCCTCTGCAGCCTAGGCAGATGCTCTCTCAGCTCTGCCACTATAACAGAAAGGGGGCAAAGGAAAAATGGGTGTTGTGCCTGTTTTAAAAAAGAAATCATAAGACATCACATCCTCTTTCACCTGAAGAAGCTTCCTGTTAATTAGTGACTAGCTTGAAAGGCTAATGAGCAGCAGTGACATGTGAGCTGCTAAGCAGGATCTGCTTTTATTCCTAAGTGTAAAGGTCAGGACAGACTTGTTATTGATCTGAGGGCCCTGAGCTCAAGGGGAAAGGGTGGGAGGGGAGAGATGAGAAAGGGACCAGAAGCTGAGAGAGGACTTCCCAGCCCTTAAAATTAAAGTATGTGCAGAAGCCAATGTGCCTGAAGAATGTGCTCTTCTGTCTCAGTGACCTTGCAAAATGAGAAACAGAACAAAAAGCTTCAGGCAACAGCAGATGGAGGCTTTAAAAGGCAGTTTTAATTTTAGCCAGATTGTTTTGTATGTTCAATCATGGGGTTATTTTGGGATAAAATGTACTTACACTGGAACAAGATAAAGGTAAAGATCAAGATATTTGTCAGCCCCCCAATATACCTGGGACTTAAAATAATAACAGGGCCTCTAAGTCCAAACCAATTCTTCCCACCCTGGAAGCACACCTTCAGCCCACCGAGGTGACTCTGGCACAAGAAAAAAATTCCATTTTCCACCTTCTGCTCTCTCAGTGTTAATACTACTACTACACTGCACTCAGAGCACACCCTTGATTCAAGGATCTCAAAGTCCTTGACAATCTTTAATTAAGCCTCAAACACCCCTGTGAGGCGGACAAGTATTCTTAGCTCTGCATGGAAAATGGAGACACAAAGATGTGTGTACCAGCAAGACAGTGGTAGAGCGAGGAGCAGAACTTAGATCTCCTGTTCCTAGTCCTGTGCTGTAACCACTACACTTGCTAGCACTTCCTTTTTCAGCCCTAACCTGCTGTTATGAGGAAGACATTTGCATTATGTCATACCACACTGCAGTCCTTCTGGGATTCCTCTCTCCTTGAGCTGCCAGTCTATCAAATGCTGATGAGTGCTCTCTCTGACCTTTTTGGGTTGGTCTGCTCAAAAGGATCCAGGTATCAGCTGCCAGGGACACCACCCAGTTGTGGAATCTGGTACCTGATCCCCAAGCTGATCTTCACACACACACACACACAATGATCAGAAGCAATTGACTGGCGATAGAGAGGGATGGATGCTCAGCAGGATGGGCAAAGGAGCGTAGTGTAGACATGCAAAAGCGATTTAATTACTGCAGTGGCGATATGTCGACATAACTTAGGTCAACATAATTTTTACTGTAGGCATGCCCTTACACTTTGTCTATACTAGAACTTCCTTCGGTATAATTTACAGCACTCAAGGGTGTGATTAATCCAGAGCAGCTCTCCCACCAACATAGCTACCACCTCTCGTGGGAGGTGGAGTAATTAATCTGATAGGAGATCTCTCTTCCGTCAGCTTAGAGCATCTTCACCAGAAGTGCTACAGAGACACAGCCGTGCTTCTGGTGTAGATGTAGCCTTAGTCTAGAGCCAAACTAGCTGTGTCAGGAGATCATGTTTTAACATCATTTGATCTTACATTATGACCAAATAGTGTTATATGCATGTAACAGACTCATATTAAAAAACAAAGCTCTAATATGGCTTGGTGACATGGTTATTACATGGTTTAGTTCTAGCTATACAGGAAAGATCAAACTGCATTATAACAAGGATAGAGCACTATTATATTACAACCTGACTTTTAAACCCATTACTTTAGCTGGATAGATGGGGGTCAGGAGGTATTATGAGGGATGCACAGAACAGATACTCCCATCACAAAGTTGCTCCAGGTCTGCCTTCTTCCTCTCACTGGGTCCCTGTGCTATATTCCCAGCTCTGTCACTAACTCACTGTGAGCAACTCACTTAACCTCTTTGTGCCTTTGACCCTTTCTGGGACTTGAACAAGTCACTTAGTGTCTATGTACCTCAGTTTCTCCTTCTGTAAATGAGGATAAGAATAATAGATATTAGCCAATAGTGAAGAAAACATTCACAAATATTAATTCAAACTTGAAAGTGAATTTTGATTTAACCATATTCACATCCCTTCACATTCACTGCCCATGAATATTTAACTGCCACAAATCCTCATGAAAAATTAATTTTTAATAGTATATTCACTTGTAAATTTCACATTTTGACCGGTTTGGTTAGTTACATAAGTCATCCAGTCAGGGAACAGAAACAATACCACATGACTTATAGAAACAGACCACACAGCATAAATTGCAAATTTTGAATGGAAAGTATTTCACCGTTCACAAACTACCCTCAAACCAGGAATTTTTCCACTGGAGACATTTGTCAGTAATTTCAAATAGCAAATACATTTGCTAATTCTCAGATATGTTTGCAGATAGAAAAAAAGTATAAATTCATTATGTAAATTGTTCATTGCAGTTTATTCACCCAGCTCTTCCTAATACAAATCCAATCCACCCCCTTACCTCCTAAACAAGGATGGCCTGAGGAGTAATTAGGTACTATCTGTAAAGCCTCTTGAAGATGAAAAGTAATTTATATATCAGGGATCAGGTCATAGACCTTGAAGTCAGCTATGAAAGGTTAGACCATGACTGCAGTTGGTAACACCACACTCGGACCAGTTGGGTCTGTTTGGAGATGAGCTTTTCTTGAAACCCCCCAGGAATGAAGTTGGGGAGATAAGAGAGACTTCAGCCTCCCCTATTCACCTTTCCAACTTCCAGGCTAATGCCATAAAGACTCATTTTTAATGTCCCTAAATGCAGGCAGATATGGAATTGAGTCACAGGAAGGTCAGAGCCAGTTTGTGTTGACCCATCCTCCTGAGGCCCTGAGCAGACACAGTGAAAAGGGGAAGCACATTATGTCAGCTCCTGCAGGCCTGGCTGAGGGCTTAGGCTGCTGAGCACCAGTGTTCTGGGCGCCCGTGTCTGGAGTGGAACTGCTTAAAGGTCAAGGATGACAGAGGATGCTAGATCTCCATCCCACAAGCAGATTCATCCTCTGCCTGCTTCCATCCCCACTCTGCATTTCAGGAAGTTTCAGAATAAGAAAGGGAAGGCCAGTGGGGTCCAGGATACTCTGAGATGTTTCTAATAGACACAGACATTTTGGGGGAAGATCATTGGGTGTTAGCTAGAATATATCTAACTGCAGTCCCGGTAGAAGCCCTGACGCTCACTTATGGGTAACAACTTTGGGACCTGTTATGGCAACTCTGAAACACAGTTTCTGCAACTCCCCAGAGCATGTGGATTTATATCAGCCACTTCTTGCACACTCTGTATGATAAGATGGAATCAATATATAGATTACAACTGAAGACACAACTGAGTGACCTTTCCCAATTAACCAGTTTATTCTGTAACAGTCCAAGATAAAGACATATTTATAGACTGTCTTTAATCCAAAGTTCTCAAAGTGTTTTACAAACCATTTACAATGTGCTTAATACACAGTACGGAGAGGGGACACTGTCATCCCCCACCCTCCTTAACACTGGGTGACTCCATTTTGAGGAGACACCTCAATCAAGAACAGCTTTTCTCCTCTAGCATCTCTTAAGGTCTCCCGCAGCAAGGCAACCCCTACCCACTGACGCAGCAACTCTCTCAATTTAGTCTTTATCCTGAATCGCTCTCCTGCTGAACTTCTCTATCTTTGACCCCCACTTTCTCAGCAGACACCTCTCTCTCCTCATGGCTGTTTATCCCATCCTTCATCCACACAGGTGCATGAATTCAGGCTTTAAGTTAGTGAAGTGTGTTTGTTGAACTCAGCTTTGAAAAGCAAACAGTGGTGACCAACACTATCTTCAGGGTCAACATGCCCAGTTATACTGGGTCCTGGATCTGGAAGCCATAGAGAAAACATAGCAATTGTAAATGTTCCTGAGAAGAAAGGGAGCAGATGTTGTCATAGCAGACATACCAGATCCAGGAGGACCCACCTTAGTCCTATCAGCAGGTTCAGTGGAGGTTTGCAGCTCAGCAGAGGTCAGATGCTTTGGGCATCTTCACACACTCACAGGAATAATCACATCAAGGCCTACAAGGAGCATTCTCTCATGGTTAGAAGTGAACTGGAAGTTAGGACTTCTTGATTCTATTTCTGGCTATCTTACAGACTTGTAAGCAAGTTATTTAGTTTTTCTCTGACTCAGTTTCCCTCCCTGCAAAATGGAGATCATACCTACCTCACAAAGATGTTAAGATGCTTCCTAATTCATTACTTCTTGTAAAGTGCTTTGAGATTCTCAGATAAATGGCATTATAGAAGGACATTTCATTACCAGAAAAAGTTTGATGCTCAAAGAATTTTTCTACCCAAAGCTGTAGGGTGAAGGGGTGTAAACTGGATTAATAAAGGAAGCCTGATTGCAACCTAAACTATGAAGAGATTATCAGTCCCTCCATAATCATTACAAGGTGATGAAGAAATCACCAGAACAGAGCCCAATGCAGCCAGGCCAGGGTTGTCCTGCCAGTTACCTTTTCTTGGATCATCGATGCTGGTCGCAATGTTATGTTGATGAGGGTGCTGTGCAGTGAATATACTGCATGCTATCATCGTCTCCCTCAGAGATTTCTTACACTGAGTTCCCCTTTTCCAAGCAAGATAAGTGCCCTGTCAAGCCTGGCCAGAGTCAGGAAGCATGTTCTAACATGAGCATTAATTGCAGATGGAACAGGGATGGCTCAGGGCTGCTCTGTGTATCTCTACCACGTCAGCAACAGTGAAGCACAAGTGACATTCTGCAGGAAATGAAGCGGGACAGGATTCTCTCTAAACACTGTTTCTCATTTGCTTTCTGTGTCTCTCCTAATCAGCCTCCCGGACTGAAAACAGAAGCCTTCGCTGTGCACAGGGCCAAGCCCTGAGCATGCACAGTGCACATGTCCTATTGGATTACAGGGCAGAGCACACTCACGTGGCCCAGTTTGTCAGAGACTCAGCTGTGTCTCTGCAGAAAGTAAAGGGAATGAGGGGGGTATATGTGAAAGCAACCTGCGTCTGCACATTACAGTCAGAAGGCTGGGCACAGGGTTCCACCTGGGGCTGTATAAGCAAGCAGATGTAACTTGAGACTTTCTGCATGGGGGGAGGGTGATAACTCAGGACCCCCAGTCTATAAGCAGGAAACACACGAGTCTTGGTGTGGATCTAAAGCAGGAACCTGGTTGATAACACCAGAGACCTTGGTGAGACCTAAAAGTGGAGAGGACAGATCAATATCATCTGGGAGCTCACTGCATCTATAAGTGGGATGAGTTGCAGACACAGTGAATTTCCCTGAGAGCCCAGGGGATGGGAAGACTAGGTGAAATCATCTTGATACTGAAACACAAGGTAATGCAGCAGAGACCTGCTCAACACATTCCATCTCATGAGGGAAACAGGCTCAATCCATGACATTGTCAGGGCAAGATGAAAACCCTCTCATCAGTCCCATCACCTGTAGAGGGCAGAGGTGAAGGGCTCTCAACAAACCCATATTGGACTCCATGCTCCCCTCAAAGCTATTCACATCACAATCTGTAACTGCCATAAAAGCTTGGCAGAAAAACATGTGATCCCAGGTGGAGGGGAGAGGAGTGAAGAAAGAAAAACCAGATCAACGGAGTTGGCATCCATTTCAGAGGGCAGGAGTTTATCATCCAGGACAGTATTTCCATTGGGTTTATTGCTGTTCTCTCTGTCTAGAATTCAGGTCATTAACGGAGATGTTTCCACACTGAATTAACAATGAGCTCCCACTTTCCTCTAAATCCTTCCCTTACAGCATGCCAATAGTTCCACATGATTTAATTCCAAGGAACACTCTGTGAGAGGGAGTCCATCCCATGAATCACATGCCAGCCCAATCAGCTCCTCCTCCTCCCCCTCCCCCCTACAATGCTCTACCCTCCCAATCGTTCATACCCAAATACTCTACCTGGTCTCCCATTCCACACCTTCTCTTTCAGCCTCCCCATCCTTCTCTCAATACCAAGTCTTCACCACCTCCCAAGCACATTTCCTGCTTTCTCAGGTGGTCTATCAGGGACCAGAGTCAGATTGAGAACCACTACATTAGTGCAGCAGGAAAGAGGAGCTCTGACACTTGGATTTCTGTGGCTGCTTTCACCTGGTTGGACAAAGAGAGATACAAACCAGGACCCAGAGTCCCAAAATTCACAGGCCTCTATGCCTTCTCTAAGGAGAATCTCCAATAGCTACTAGTAATATGGTTTTTATCCTGTGGGCTATCAGAGGAACCCACAGTCTAACATTCCATCCAGCAGGGGCAGTGCTGAGCACACACACCACTTAGTACACAACTACAGGCATGTTCCACAAAGCGTGTTGGAGACAGCACTGATATTCTGTGTCACTGGCTCTGGGTCTCCCCACATCACAGTCAGCACTGGACTGGAAGTGGAAAGATCCAACCATGGATGTAGTGGCGTGGAAATCCCCTTCTAGTCATAACAAAATGTTCTCCACAGCATCTGGCCCTGTGGAGGACTTGCTCAGGCAACGGTCTGTTACCAACAGAGGCAGGCCCTGTGAGAAGGTCAAAGTACATCAGCGCTACCAGAGTCTCCATGTGTGAGATGGATGACCACCTGGTAAGCAAAAGATGCTGATTATTGTTTTTATGATCGGTTTTCTCTTAAATTCTTTTGTTCTGAATAAATAATACTTTGCTTCACGAGAGCTGGCTGGTCACTGAATAAACCCTGTTATTGTCCCTGAAAGAGCAAAACTGCAGGTGCTGAGCTGAAGTCAGATTGGCTGAGGTGATCACTGTGAATTACAGGAGTTTGACGCCTAAGTCCCTGGTCTGGAGGAAGATGATTGCAGGATCCCACCCAGAGAAAGGTGACAGCTGGAGGCCTGAGACCTAAGTGCAGTGCCCTCAAGAAGACCATGATGGGGTGAGAGGCACAGTTAACGTGGGAACTGTGACACACTCCCATTAGCTTTAATAGGTGACAGGGTAAAGCTTGCAGGATCCATCATTCACTGCCTTCAGTACCAACTCAAACTAGTTATGTTTGTATTAATCATTAAGAGAGTGTTTGATGGTGGCAGCAAAAGGACAGAGGCTCAAAGGCTGCATACAGGGGAGGGCAAGACGAGGGCGATGGATACGGGTGACTCATGTGTGATGTCCTGTGGAGCCATCTCACTCCTCAGTCTTTTATGAAACTTCCAGGCTTTGTGCAGCCCAATCTGGACTTAGTGAAGAGGGGGTGAATGGCAGAGAAGCATCTTTTTGTGTCTGCAGATCAGTAGCACAAGCACAGACAAGCAGATTTTGAAGTGTAAATGAGGTTCCCCACAGGCCCAGGCAGACAGGGAAATAGAAGCCACAGGACACTGCCTTCCTCCCACTCTACTTGCTCAGCCAATTGTCTCTCTCAGAAGGAAGCAGTAAGCTTCTCTTGTATGAAGCCACCAGGATACACAGCAGGCAGCCTGGGGAGCAGAGGAAACAGGAGAGAAATGGGAATTATTTTGCTGTATTACCAGATGTGCTGCCACTGCTGCCATTGACTGTCAAACCAAAGACTGAAATCTAGGACTGAAACGTCTTGTGTATCTGAGTTTCAAAGACTAGACACAGAGCTTAAGGGCAGAAGGGACCACCAAATCACCTAGGCCAGTGGTTCTCAACAGAGGGTACGTGTACCCCTGGGGGTACACAGAGGTCTCCCAGGGGGTACATCAACTCATCTAGATATTTGCCTAGTTTTAATACAGGCTACATAAAAAGCACTAGCATAGTCAGTACAAACTAAAATGTCATATAGACAATTACTTGTTTATACTGCTCTATATACTATACACTGAAGTATAAGTACAATATTTATTTTTCAATTGGTTTATTTTATAATTATATGGTAAAAATAAGAAAACAAGCAATTTGTCAGTAATAGTGTGCTGTGACTTTTGTATTTTATGTCTGACTTTGTAAGCAAGTAGTTTTTAAGTCAGGTGAAACTTGGGGGTATTCAAGACAAATCAAACTTCTGAAAGGGGTACAGTAATCAGGAAAGGTTGAGAGCCACTGATCTAGGCCAACCGCCTGTATATACCACAGGCCACTAAACACCACCCAGCCACTCCCACACCAAGCCCAACAACCAGAATTAGACGAAAGTATTACAGCTCTCAGAAGACAAACTATTATGTGCCACAGGCAGAGAACAGGAGGGACTAAGGTGTTGGCAGCAGTTGGAAATGGAGTTGGTTGGAGATGGAACCTGAAAATGGAGTGGGGCTGGATGTAGTTTATGAATAAAAGACCCTCTTGCTCACTGTGCTAACTGGAGTGTCTTGCTGTTACTTTATGTTCTTGTTCTCATTCCATTAAATTCAAAGGACAATTGGATTGTGGGAAGCGTAACAGGCAGGATCTTGAGTTGGAGCTTGGCAGCTCTACAGGCGCAAATCAATATAAGTTAGGGAGCTGGCTGGGATCCCTTCAAAGCCAAACCCTCCCTGTAACCCAACAGGAATTGCAACCAGATGGCACGTCTCTGTTCGGTTCTTTATCAGTATAACCTGCAATGACAATGTCTCCTCCTCTGCACCAGCAAATTGGTGACAGTGCCAGAGCAACGCCTGGCTCCTGCAGTAAAAGCATGGTACCCCTCAATCTCCTTTGAATAATGAATCCTTTAGTGGGTTTAATACAAAACAGTGCAAAACAAAGGAAAGCCACAGAGAAGCCAACCACACTTCACCCATCAATGGAGCCATGGAATTCCCTGTCCAATACCATCCACATCCACCCATTGCTCAATGCCATGGAGTGCCCCACTCAGCGATTATCACTCAAGACTGTAAACACCCCACTCAGTGCCATTCCTGCGGCCATTTCCTGGAGCCACAGAGCAACCCGTCCAATGCAATCCATGCCCAGTGCCCAATCCAACTCAGGGTCACAGAGTTCCCTGCCCAAGACCATTTATACCCAGTGCCCAGTAGCGGCGCCAGCTCTTCCGGCGCCCTAGGCGGCGGAAGGTCCCGCCCCTGAAATGCCGCCCCCGACAGCAGCAGGTCCCGCCCCCAAATTTCAACGGCCGGCCGGGGCGCCCCCAAAATGTCAGCGCCCTAGGCGACCGCCTAGGTCGCCTAATGGGTGCGCCAGCCCTGCCAGTGCCTATTGCTTGGGGCCACTGACCTCCTTACCCTATGCCACCCATATATGCCTGTGACTTGGAACTACCAAGCTCCCTGCCCAATACCACCCATACTGCATTGGTTGCCACAGTGCTCACTGCCTGGCCCCATCCACTTCACACATCACAGTGGAGCTCACACTAAGCCTCTTTCCCTGACACTGGGTTCGGTTTCAATGACTTGGACATGTCTTCATTTGAGACCCCTTTGGCTTTTCACTATCTTCATCCCAAACTGGTGTCAGCACTATGGCCGAACGGGGCATGAGGTTCCCATCATACAGCAACACAGCAGAAGATTCAGACCCCTCAAGTACAAACTGCTCCAAGTCCCAGGCTTCTGGACAGGCTTCTACTCTTTCAGAAATCCTTTCACTAATCACCCACCATGCATTTGGAACTTTACTTACATGTTGGACAAACTGGGATTAGGGAAACTTGATTTACATAAATCCCTGTAGTTTCCCAGAGTGAGGACACAAAAATCCTAAAGTTCCAAGGACCAGTTCCTACTGGAAGACCATGTGTTTTTGACCCCCAGTGGCTGCCCAAACTCCATTACCAAGAAAAGAGCTGAGGGCTGCCTTAACTTTCACCTTTATCAGAAAATAAGTGGATAGGGTGAGAAATCCATCTAAGGACAGTGGGGGCCAACCCTTCCCCATCCAAAACCAGAAACATTTTCAGCTTTTATTTTTTGCACTAGAACTAGACAAGCCACCATGAAATCACTTATCGAAAATGAAACTAACTTCTCTAGAGGAAAGAACTTACTTGCTAAGGGCTTGCTCATCCTTTCCTTCCTGCTTCTCGACTTTTCCTTCATTTATCCTGATGCTTTTCTTTGAGCTTTTCCAAGCCAAGTGTTTCCTCTACACTCACGCTTCTCTCCATTTCCATGTCTTTTTCCTTATTGATTTGTCCTCTCTCTCTTCAGTCTTCTCCCCTCCGTGTCCCAGCCTCCCATCACCATCTTTCACACCCTTGTGCTCTTACTCCCCTTTGCTCTTCTCTACTTCATTTTTCAACCAAGGTCTTCTCGCCCCACCCCCTGGTTCCACTGGGATAGGGGGATTCCACTCACCCCCTCACATACATGGGATATGGCAAGAGTTTTCCAGAAGGTGAAAGGGCACCCGTGGCTGTGTAGGGTTCCATGGGCGAGCTGAGAGCGCTATATCCTTGGAGGGGACCTAGTGCAGATGTAAGCCTCTCACCGTGGAGGAGGGCCTGTGACGGGGGGGGGGGGGGCAGGGGTCATTGCTTGGCAAAGCGCCTCCAAAAAGAGGATGGAAGAGAAACAAGGCCAGGGGTTGAGGGGGGACAGGGGCAGATGAGGACAGAGGGGCCAAGGGCGGGGGAAGGGTCTGACGGGACCTTAGTCAAGCCAGCCAACCAGCCCGCCTTGCCCCGGCTGGCACTGCCCGGAGGAGGCGGGGCAGATGGGGGGACCCGGGAGGCGAGGGGCGCTGCGCGATGCTCTGCTGCCACCGCGTGGGGCTAACGCTGGAGGTGGGTCCTTGGGCGGGAGCGTGAAGGCGGGGGCCGTGCTCCGAGGCCCTGCCCAGGCAGCCGCAGGGACCCCGCGGTGAATGAGGGGAGGGGCGGTTATCCGCCGACAAGTGTCCCTGCGCTACCAGCCAGCCGCGCGCCGGCAGCGGGAAGAGGGCAAACACCAGCTGCCCGGAGCCGCGCGCGCCACTCAAAGCCTTGCGCACGAGGACGTAATGTGCGCGCGCGACGCTCCCTCGCGGTGTTTCTTGCCCCTCTGGTTCCGCCCCTGCCGAATGTCGATTGGCTGTAGTGCCCAGAGACGACACTCCCATTGGCTGAGCTGAGTGTCTGTCTGGTTCGGCGTCTCGGGGAGGCTGGCGCGCGCGGCCGAGCCCGGCCGGAGGACAAGGAGGAGATGGTGCGGTTCAAGCACAGGTGAGGGTGAGGTTTCTGCTCCGCTCGGTCACTCCCCTCTCTCCCCCCATAACGCGGTGCCTTGCGTTGTAGGTACCTGCTGTGTGAGATCGTCTCCGAAGACCCCCGCTGCCGGCAGTGCATCGACGAGCGGGCGGTGGGCGCTGCGGCGAAGGATGCCGTTGCCCGGACCCACGGGGACTACGGGCTGGCCTGCTGCTCCATCTCCTTCACAGGTCTCCGCCTGCCCCTGCTCCCGCCTCCGCGGGTGCCGACCCCCAGGCGGGGCCGGACACCGTTTCTCGGAGTACTGCGCGCACACCAGAGACGGGGTCGGGGGTTGCCCATCAATCACTGGACGTAGGGCGCGGGGTGTTTGTTTCAGTGTTACAAGGGGTGAATGAGTCTTGAAAAATCACCAACAAATGTGTGTCATTTCTGGACAGCTAAGCAGGGTCTCCGACCTATCCAGAATGGGCCTTTCGCCCCCAGTTCCCAAAGCACTGCCCGGGGCTTAAAAGAGATTAAAGTGCAGTCCCTTTGCTCGTGGCAGTTTTTCCGTTCTAGCATCCCCTGACGAAAGTGCAGTGCGTTGTCGTACCCATCCTCCTTTGACTGGAGGCGAGTGGCTGCCAAGTAATGAGGTTTAGGAAAAATCAGCATAAACCCTTGCTATGTCTAGTCTCCTACAGCCTTTCATTCTGTGGCTACATAGCCAGCAAATATGTAGAATTAGTTCTGGAAAACATTTGAAGTTTTGCTTCAATATAAGCTACTTGGAACCTCAGGTTCTGTAAACCAGAATTTCTGAAATATGATCTAATGTTCAAGTGTGCAATGAAAGATCAATTGTTCTAATCAGCTGTTTTGTGTGCCCAGTGAAATATCTCAATGCCTATACAGGCATAGTTCTCTTGCGTTGCCGAAAGGACTTCTACAGGCTCCTATGGTCAGCTCTTCCCTTTGTCACTTACTTAGAGAACAGGAACCAACGTTATTCCTGCTTCTTCAACACACTACATGTTGGAGGTAAGGTTTTCAATAGCTTTTCTTTGGTGGCCTGGGGCATGTCTTACTAATTCCTCCTAGTGCAGCAACATCTCAGAACTTTGAGATCTTGAATTTCTTATTACTCTTGTAATGATTAGGAGGGAAGAGCCCTCAGTTATTTAATATTTTTCCAGTTATATGACAGATGAAGCCCATGTAATGCCTCACTGAGGCTAGTATAAACTCACTTTTAATGGCTTTAAATAGGTCATCCAAAAGCTAAGACATTTTGTTCTGCTATGGACTCTCTACAAGCTCTGCTGTTTTTTTCATTATGCTGAGTTAGTCACTCATCTGTTCATTATACTGCTACCGCTTTAAAAGCAAAAGCCCTCCTACGTTGCAGATGTAACTTTGTTCTCCCAACTTCACTACTTACAGCAAAGAGCTGGCCACCCCCATCACAATTTGGTAATCTGCCATCAGGGAGCTGTTTTGATCAAATCTCAAGTGGAGCAAAGTGGCAACTGACTCTCTGTCAAGAAGTTTCAAACAGGGAGGGAAGGCTGGAGGGATAGCAAGAGTTATTTCCTTGTTATTCAGCACTATTTCAGTAGCTGATTAATATTATAGCCTGTGATGTTCTTGCTGTTTGATCCACTACATTCCTACTTCCTGCATGAGTAGGGAGAATATATTGTAGCAGCATTAAAATAGACTCTTGCCCTGCTTTGTTGCATTTAATTTGCTTCAGCCCTCTGCTAACATACAGAACTTGTTTCTCCAACAGGGACAATAAGAACATGTCAGAAGTTCCTTATTCAGTACAATAGGAAACAGCTGCTGCTATTATTGCACAACTGCACGAGTGAAGGTAAGCAGCTGCTCTATCCATACATTCTAAAAGGGGCCTGTTACACATGGACTTTGTGTTATGTTGTATGATGCATTTGTTTCATTTCTCTCCTGTCAGTCCGGTTATTTGGTAGAGCTGGGCTCCTCAGTGAACTTCTTTCTTGTACTTCCCTCTATGTGAAGGCATGTTGAATAGTGACATTTTTCATTGTGTGCCTCACCCTCATTGTTGCAGAGGAAAGACAGTCCATCCAGAAGTCAGTGTTAAGCTGTTGCCTTAAGGAAGTGGAGGAGGAGCAGTCTCAAAGTGGGGATGACGAAGATGACTGTGCAGAGACAGACTGAACATAAACCTAAAACTAGTGCAGTGCCTTCTGTGAGACAAGCGGATAACTTGCAATTAAAATGTTCTCGGCTTTCTGCCCTATGCTGAGCAGATAAGGATCAAGGCATCTCGTGCCCCACTTTTTTAAACATATATTTGATTTTTTGGAAATAAAGCAAAGGGTAAAATATGTTGCTTTCTTGTGTAATCACCGTGCAGCAGCCTTAAAAACTCAACTACAGCACACTTCAGTTAAACTATTTAAGCAAGAGTCTGAATCTCTTCAATTCAAGAGGGGGAAATGGAGTGGTGGCTTTTACCAGGTTGTATGGCAGAGGAAGGGTAGTAGATTGGCTGGATTTTTAATGGCATGGGAGACATAAGCAAGCTATTATAAATAGGATTTATTTGAAGGATAGAGCAGTTATTTTTAAAAAAACAGGTCCAAGGACTTCTCTAAGTTAACCTCCAATTACACCCAGCGATAGGAATCATATCCTAGTACTGGATCAGGCTTGCTTTTTTATAGCAGAAGAGATTAAATTGATTTAGTATTCCATACAAGATATTTCTTTGAGGGTGGTTAAATATATTGCCCTGCTTGTGTAGTCTATGGTTAACCTGTTTCTAACTGTCAAAGAATAAGTTTGAGCAACTGCTCTATTACTCTCAACAAAACACTAATACCTACCTCTGGGTTTTGATTGAAGTGTGCTTATAGTGTATTAATTTACACTACTGAGGAAAGGTGCACCATTGCTGGTAGGAGAATGTGAGGCCCCCCCTCCCAAAAATGTGTTTTTTCCAGTATCTATGGAATCCTAACATTAGTAAGGTTTAGACTGCAAAACACTCAGCGTAGAGGGCATCACAAATTGAGGTTAAGATATTCATAGGAGTCAGTAAAGAATAGGAGTTGGTGTAAAAAAGTTTTATACTGATTTTTTTCCCCAAAGTTTTCCTATCATTGAACTAATTCAGCTCCTCAAGTAGAAGAGGTAGTATAGACAAGGCTTCAGGGAGCTGCCAGCACCTTCTCTAGACCAAAACTATTCCATGCAACCTGGCTGTTGAAATTTCTCTTAACTGCAAGAGCAAGTAGTAGGATGTTTTCAGTTGAGTCCTAGTGTAAACAAAGCAGTTTGCTCTATGTTAGATGGAGAGACACCTAGTTAGTGTTAAATAAAATGGATTGCAAAGGAATGGGTAGGTTGGACATTGGGTGCTTTAGGAAGGCCTGAAAGGTTTATAGAGAAGTTTACTTTTAGCCCCATCTAAAAAAAAAAAAAAATACTGGCATTGGAAAAGGTTCAGAAAAGGGCAACAAAGTTGTTAGGGGGTATGGAACAGCTTCCATATGAGGAGAGTAACAATATGGGGACTTTTCAGCTTGGGAAAGAGATGACTAAGGGGAGATATGATAGAGGCCTATAAAATAATGACAGATGTGGAGAAAGTAATCAGGAAGTGTTATTTACACTCTAACAAAAATTAGGGGGCCATCAAATGAAATTAATAGGCAGCAGGTTTAAAAACCAAGTATTTCTACACACAACACCTAGTCAACCTGTGGAACTCTTTGCCAGAGGATGTTGTGAAGGCCAAGCCTATAACAGGGTTAAAAAAAAAAAAAATTAGATATCCTCCATGAATGTATGTCCATCAATGGCTGTTAGCCAGGATGGGCAGGGATGATAGCCCTAGCTTCTGTTTGCCAGAAGCTGGGAATGGGCAACGGGATGGATCACTTGATACCGGTTCTGTTCATGCCCTCTGAGGGCATGTGGCATTGGCTACTGTCAGAAGATGGGATAGGGGGCTAGATGCTGACCTACTATGGCCATTCTTATGTTATTAGAAAAACAGAAGTCTGGCACAGGGATATTGTGATACCAAGGAAGAACTAAAGGGGGCAGGGTGTAATTCTTATTCAGACTTTGATAAGGTGCCAGACCTCCTCTCTAGCATATTAAGAATCTAATATCTTCCCCTTTTCTTAGGGTGAGAAAGCTCACTGCATAGTAAGTCCTTCAGCATATCCAAATGAAAAAAGGTAAGACGCCTTGGCACTTGTGATAGTTAAGGAACTTAAAGCTGCTGTTTTATAAGGAAGGCCTGCAAGCTAAAGGGCACAGCCACATTCTTTTCCTTTACAGCCAGTTGGTGGGGGGGGGAGAGATCTTCTTTTTCAGGTAGTGGCTGCTCAGCTTAACTGCAAAAGTTATATTAAACTCTTTCCAAATCAAGCCTTAACAAATGGGGTAGAGTACAGCAGAGGAAGGACTCCTGCCCCTCCCCCAGCACTATAATTCCAGTTGTGCATATGATTTATTGCAACTGTTTGTCTTTGCTGGTACATTACACCTACTGTTCATTTTATTTAATGAAAATCCACACCAATTAATGCATTAGCTTCAAATTAAACCACAGGCAGTGCAGAATGAGACCGCTCCAATAAAAAAAAAAAAAGTGGGGGTGGGGAGGGGAGAAAAAGGTTTATAGTAAGATGAGCCTAGTACAATCCAACTTGCATTCCTGCACAAAGCAGAATGAGGTCCCTGTCCCCCCAGGACAGGACAGCCTGGCTCCTTGCTGTGGGGTTAATAATTCTGCACATTTTAGATATCACATTCATCTGATCTCAAAAAACCCACCCAGCATAGTTAAAGACTCTAGGGTGGAATGTTTGCTCCAGATCATGGAGGCAAAGAAATTCTCTTTGTAACCTATGCTGGCTAAAATATCAGTCTTATTACTACATCCATGTCAACACATTAACATAGCTGCTTTGTACTATAACAAAGTCATTCCCTGACATTCATTCTGAAATGCAGAGAGTCCTGTATGTATTGTAATTTGAGCTTGGTAATGAGGATCTATTTTATTCCCACTCTAGATCTAATCCTTAGGCACCAGAAGGAGTTAGTAACTGCTATTCCTGTCATTTTAAAAAGTAAGAACCCTCTTCCCTACTATGATCTAGAAACAAGAACCTCTTCAGTATTGCCTGTTTCCAGTGGGAGGCAACTGCACTTGCTAAGAAAAAAGATTTTGCTTTACCGCTAACTGCACCTACTGCCAGATCTTGTGTACTGTTTCCTCACTATACACCCACTCATAGGGAGAGTAGAGCTTCTCTGCCTTTTGAGTGACACACCACATTGCAAAAAACTGGCAGTGCCACAGACAGCAGTAAAACACATTCAAACTGCTGATGGGCCAAAAGAGCTGACTTGGCACAGACTGGAAACCTTGGCTAAAGGTTGCCAGGTTCCAGTTTCTCTTAATACTTTGATTTTGTATAAACCAATTGAAGGTGCTAGAAAAAAAAAGTGGATCTCTATGGTTCTTCCCCACCTCCCCCAAGGCCTAGAAACATGGATTTAGTCTGTTCAAGCTTAAATACTTAAACTATAGCAGCAAAACAAAAAGCAAATGAAAACCAGGAGACAGAACTTTCTTGGACAGCAGCATCACTTTGTGTGGACAACTGAGGTGCTAAATAGCAGCTTCTGCTTCTGTTTCTTTCTTTTCTTGCCTCCCTTTTCCTCTGTAAAGAAAAAGATTTACAAACAATTTTTTGGCTTAGACTAAGCCATATTTCTCCCCACCTACAGTGATCTTCCCATTTCATGGTTAATAGGTTGGGGAGGAGGGTTAGTTTCAATGTAGGTACCTAGGACCTTGTTTTCTATTGCTTTGGAATTTTTGCCACACAATGCTATAGAATTTTAGGACTTGTTTTAAAACTACAATACTAGCCCTTATGGTGGCTATAGAGGAAGCTGTCCAAAGCTGATGGGTTGTTTTCTGGGTCTCTAGAGTTTGAAATAGTCAAGCAGTATGAGCTGTTCTTACTGCTGTCATTTTAGTAGCTCTGAACTAACATACTTATCCATCACCCTGCTGGATGCAGGCAGATATTGGGTAGCAAGTGATAGATTAGCCCACCTCCAAAGAAGGGGTCACTTCAACCCCATTCATAAAAGGTTAGAAATAAAAAATACATCTCCTTCCCACTGCCAGAAACAGTTATGTGCCATCAATATGGAGTCCACAATACACTGCAACTTTCATGGGAGCATGAAACTGAGCACAAGAACAAGGACCAGTGTATCAATCGATGCCCATTCATTTAAATGGAAGCGTCTAGATATGAATTAGTTTGAAACTTCTATATGACTACAATTGGCTGCAGAATTCATCACTGGAGTGCCAGAGGCAAGGGGTGAGCTAGGCCCACCTTACCACATAACACCAATCCTTGCACACAGGGAGAAGCCAGCAGAAGCTGGTGCATGATGAATACCCAAGACACAATTGTGTGCTGTGCCTTTGAGGTCCAACTCAGGTGCAGTCCAGGGAGAGAGGGGGTAAAGGTGGTTTTAAGCCACCTCTGTGCCTATATGATTCTGGGCTTGTTGGAGGCTGGTGCAACCCCCACTGTAACTTAGAGCAGCTCCGTGTTAAGGCTGCCTCTGAGCAGCTCCACAACCTAGAACTGTTCAGAATGGTTCTAGTATTGTATGTTACAGTTCCATCCCCAACATACCACTACATTACCACACCAGGACTTGGGTGGGACCTCATAAGCCTTATGCAGTGCCAGCACTGTGGGGAAACTTGCCCAGCCAGTGATGGGGCTTTTATGGCCCCTGTACCCTGAGAGGGAGGACTCCCAGTGTCAGGGAGCTCTGCACGTTATACTTTTTAGATGACAGACTGCTTTGTTCTTACCAGAGAGGGGGTCAGATGTGGACGGCTTGTCCAACTTCAGGAAGGCTGCCTCAATAGCTTGGCTAAAGGAATTCTGGAAGCTGGGCACAGGCATACGGTCAGAGTTGTCACTCTCTCCATCACTATCCACTGGAACAGGAGGTGCCAGGGTATTCTGATCTGGAAGAAAGGAGATTTATAGAAAGGCCACAGATGATGGAAGAGTTGTGTTGCTGAGGTTGTACAAGAGTGCTTTTATTCAGTAGCCATTATACCTGAAATTATGCAAGATAATCACTGGAGGTAGGGTTTCCTTACCTCTTGTGTTTGAGGCAGCTTTGGGCCACATTTCTGGCTTTGCTTTTCCAACTCTCAACATCTACCAAGGGAGGGGAAAAAAGCGTGCATAAGAAAGCAGACCAAGGCCTATCTGTCAGCATTCCCTCTCACACCCCCAGAAGTTGTAAGAAAATCCAGGCCATCTGTACAATACAACTTTCAAGCCAGAAAACAGGACTTTGCCTAGTATTATGGGTCTTTTGCCAAACATCACCACTGATTAACTGAAGAGTGGAGTGACCATCCCATCTTAGCAGCCACTAGGACCGTGCTCGGCGGTCTTAAACTTCAGACCAGTGAGGAAACAGCAAGTAGGATAGTCAGCTGGGTGTTCTGTTCCATATGCAACTTTAAGGGAAGAGGATTTACCTGGGCAAAGGAGGGTAAGGGAGACTCTTCTTCCAGGCTTCCAATACAGAGTGATGGGCTAGTCAGGCTGGCAGCAGTTGACAATGGAGTTGAGACAGACTCTGCAGAGACAAGATTCAGTCAGTTAACAGGAAAGCTAATTACATGAGCAAAAGCCCACATTTGTGCAACGGAGGAGAAAGAAGCTGGTGCCAGCCAAGTCAAACAATGCATTATAGCCCATAATTTTCAGCTTTCATCTCAACATATCTTGTCGATATTTCAGTTTCCCCCTCTGCTATTTAGCCTCTTATACAGACTGTCCCAAGATGTTAATACAGGGACACTTTTACTAGAGAGCAAGTGAACAAGAACTGTCTCTGAATGCTGGAAAGGAGACCCCAAGATGATACACACCTAAGGTGGTGGAGTCACTGACTTGATCCTTCTCGGGACTAACACGGGAAAACATATCCTATATTCAGTGCTAAGGGTAGCATGTTTCAGGTTAAAATACACAAAAGAAAAATAAATGGTGGTTCATCCAAGGCAGAATTGTACAGTTACTGACAAACCTTCCCAGCTCCCCTTGGGAGTGGGGGTCCATTTCTTGGCAGTAGCTATTCCTTTTCCTACAATACGAGGCTTCTTGTAAGTGTTGGCTGCAGTGCAATGTTCAGACCCAGGATATAGACAAGACATAGTGGAAGATAGGCAACAACACTTATGGAGATATATACTTTAGTCCTATTTCTGGGTGTTTGAACTTTTGGATTTCACCACTAACACCCAAGGGTTCTGTGGCCAGCAATGAAAGTCTAGCTTGGTGTTCTGAGTCAAAGCCTGAGGGAGGGACTGCATCAATCCATCGATGCATTCTTCCAGCTGCTCACCTGTGAGAGAGAGAGAGCTTCTGCCAAGAAGGGACAAAGAGGAGCTCTGGTTATCACTGCTGATGAGTTCTCCTGAGCAAGCGCTGAAGGCAGGAAACTGCTGCAGGTTCTCTAAAGCAATGTGGACCTCGGGATCTAGAGAGAAAGCCAGAAAAAGTTTTTAATAAGAACATTGCTTGATATGGAGTAATGGGTCACAGGTGTGCAAGTGTCAAGTTGTTTCAGGGGCTTTGGGAGTGGTCTCTTCCTTGAAGGGAAAGTAACAATACTGCCACCTTGAGAAAAAAATAGAAGCCTTGCTGCTCAGTAGAGGTAATCCCTATGCAGATGTTTGTTCCTCCTTTACGTTTCCAGTTGAAGGGATTAGTTTGGATTTAGAGACAGAATCCTGGGAGTTACATGAATACAGTATATCCTTTCCATGGCAAGCCCCCCACCACATTCTTCAGCTTCAATGTGTTGGGCATGGTACAGAAGTATGTTGAACAGAAACTGCACAACTAACACTTATTTGACCCAGCTAGCACAACTTATGATCTCACCAGATAAGGAAAGGGAGCTAGAGTGCTACAGCAAGCCCAGTTTATGGCAAGGTTACAAGGGAATACCTATTACTCATGGCAGGCCCCCCAACCTTCACCCCAATGTATTAACCCCTAATCTGCAAACCTCACACCTTCCCAGGATTTGAAGAGATGTAGAAACCCACCAGTTGTGGGTAAGTGAGACTTACACTTGCCCTGCTTCTTATTCTCCTCCATCTCAATTCTGCGTTCCCGACGCCGCTCATCACGAGCTTTCTTCTGCCGCAGGCGTTTCCTCTTTTCAATGTCATCTAAGTGTCACAAATCATAGGAAACCAGGTAAAAGCTAATACTTGGTAAAGCTTTTTCCAGTTTTGTAGACACTATTACTAGTTGATTATTAACTTATCCATAAGCAAGTTAGTGCAGTGTCCCACCCTAGTCCATACTCTTCTCTCCCAAACCGTTCGTCTAATCCACACAAACACACACCTCACCTATTGCAGGCAAGTCAGAGGAGTTCCTTAACCTGAACAAGGCAATTCCTAATTCTAGCTAGGATCATCATGAACTAGTGTGACTGAGCAGCAAGCCAGCCTTTTACATTTCCTGTTATTCATTTGCCCTCCCAGCCACAGAAACAGACATCCCTTCTTCCAAACTCTTTATGGTTACAGGGCATCACCCATACTGGGAAAAGGAACGAAAGTACTAACCAGAAAATGTCTCTAGGGTCTCCTTTGATATGACAGGTGGCTTCAGAGCCAGTTCACAGATGCTGAACTCGCAGGTGAGAGGCAAGTGACATAGGTAACGATGGCGCTGTCGCATATCCTGAAAGGAGAAAAGATATCAGATATCTTGTTGCAGCAGAACCCTCAAGTCTGTCCCTTCGCAACCATCTATGTCAGCTGCTTTTTAGGAGGTGACAGTACTTTCACCCACTAAACACTTGAAATTCTAGGAACCTGTCTTGGAAATGGTTATGCCAAGTACTCCCCATTCATCTGTTCTCAGGAAGAGGAAACAGAAGCAACACCAAAGCCAGTCAATTCTGGGGAATCTATATTAGACATTGCTGCTTCCAAAGGTGCCTGAAGTGGATCCCAACCCTACCCCCAGCCTGGAAAAAAAGTGCTTCAGCAAGTATTGGAAAGTGCTTGACAACCACTGTAAGTTACCATTTCCTAGTAGTATCTTACCCACCATCAGCTCTCAACTGCCCTCTCTAAGAAAAAGGCCATGATTGATAACACAAGGGAAAGCTACAGCAATTACCTCTGTCATAGAGTAGCCAGTTATCTCCACCACAGCTGCAGTGAGCTTCTCTGGACTGTTCTCCAGGCTGCCATACTCACGAACAAGACAGCGAACATTCACAGGGTGAAGATACATACACTGTCCATCCTCCGCTACAAGGGAAGAAATTCACTTGTCACTTCTCTACTTCCCACTCACCCTTAACTCCTCTGGAACTACTGATTTCTCAAAGCCATCCCCCTCCCCACAAAGTGTCAAACATTAATGGTAAGAAAGTTTAGACTTTCTCCTGTGAAGAAGTTGTTTCATAGGGGTTAATTAACAAGCTACAAATGCCTCCTCCAGGGCACTTTTTTGGTGAACATTTACCCCTCCCTCCAGAAACAGACTCCATTTCACTAACCTTGATAGAAATAGTAAAAAGGAGAGTTGTTGCTCAAACGTCCACTGTTGGCTGCAACTTTAGATTCCTGGTAGTTACTTTCTGATGGACTAGTTTCTTTTGTAGCATTCACATCTGGTACCGCCTCAGTGTCCACCTCAGGTACCTCCTCCTCTTCTGCTTCCAGGGGAAGAGGAAAGGAGCTTCCAGAATCAGAGCGGGCTTCCACCATCTCTTCATCAAATGCAGAAAGATATTCCAGAACACACTGCTATAGAACAAACAGTGTAGAGTCAGTATCCAACTCACATCATCCCATTCAGCAGAACTATAATCTGTGATACACAAATGCTCTGAAAAGGGTAGATATCCTCAGTGCCTGCTCACCTTACACTAGAGTGAGGAGATGGAGTTAGATCCTAACTGTGCTTGTCCTGGGGGAGAAAAGGGGACTAAAAAAAACAAACACAAACCCCACCTTTTTCTCCTGGGAAGCTGCAGGCTCCCTGGCCACAGAGGGCTCCATCAGGACCAATTCTTCTACAGCTGCTGTGGCTCCTGCGACATCGCTATCGCTACTCTGGTCCAATGAGGTTAGAGCCCTCTCTCGATGCTACAGGCCACCCCAAAAAGAACATTTCAGTTTCTTATTTATTCCAGGAGACAGACGATAAACATCAGTATTCCCTCCCCTCGTGTCTCAGACTGCCACAGATCAAGATTCTCCCTCACCCAGTGGCCACTTCTAGTATAGAAGGAGACACCAGCTTACTTAGAAATGACCTCTGCAGGCCATCTGCCACATACTGGCTTTGAAACAAGCAATTGCCTGCAGGTTTGGTTAAAGAATCATCCCAAGAATTAGCTATTCCTGACACAAGGAGAGCCTGGCTTCACCAACAGTAAGCTTCCACAACTACCTCTGCAGTTAAGACACTATTCAGAGGCTGGTGGCATTCCAGGTCGCAGAGTTCTGTCAGTGACAGCGATTGGGGTGCATGTAGTTCTTATTCCCTTTCAGTGTTTATATTGCTGCTTTTGATCAGCAGGTGTCACCAAAATCAAGCTACTTTGCCAGTATTCTGTGCCCCAAAGGAAGAATATTTGAGATTTTAACTATTTTCTTTCATTACTACTGCAGATACTGAATTATCACACATTTCCAAAAATAATCTCTATATTGAGATACACCTCTACCCCCGATATAACACGAATTCGGATATAACGCAGTAAAGCAGTGCTCGGGGGAGGGGGGGGGGGGGCTGCGCACTCCGGTGAATCAAAGCAAGTTCGATATAACACAGTTTCACCTATAACGCGGTAAGATTTTTTTGGCTCCCGAAGACAGCATTATATCGAGGTAGGGGTGTACTTAAAGGATTCTCATCTCACTCCTCTCTCCCTCCCCCCCCCCAAAAAAAACCAAACCCGCTGTGGATACTTGGCCTCCATAAAAATGTTGTCAGCATTAAGTAACCATTAACATCCACCACAACTGGGGGTCCTCACCTTCAGTTCCTGGATAGCTGCCTCAATAAAGCAAGCCTCAGGGGTGTGCTTTTCCTCCTCGTACTGTCGTAGTAATGCTGTTTTCTCTTCCAAGATCACCCACTGCAGCACCTGCTCCCTGGATGCCAGCAGCAGCTTAGAGAATTGGCTGTGCTGCTCATCTGGCCAGGGAAAGAATATCAGTAAGACATCCTCTGTAGACACCCAATGTGCAGCAAGCTCCAATTTCAACTCTGCCATTCCTATTAAAATCTCATCTACTCTCTCATTGTGGGCATGTCTACTAGGAAGACTAGATCTGCACATAAGCAACGTTGTTGGCGAGAAGTTACTATGAATGATCAGTTTATCGTAAATCCCAATAGCAAGTTATGAAGTTAAGTCTCCATAAACATTCAACAAGAATTTCTGCACTAGATATTTGTTTTAGTGACTTGGTCACATCAAACAAACACTGCACATCTAAAGAACCCACAAAGGGCGCTTTTTTTTTTTTTTTTTTTTTTTTAAAAGGGATGGCTTTGGTCTCTATGAAATAAGTAGTGCTTAGAAGATATTTCCTGCCTTAACCCCCTAGCAGCATCAGGAATGGCAAGTCTGGTCTTCCCTCATTTTGATGGAGGACCTCAGAGGATGCTGGCTCTCATTCTGAGGGTGAGGAACTCAATCTCAGTTTGGTATTAAACCCAAAGTTTAAACAGTGACAAACATTTTTTGCTCTCTTCCCCAAATTAATAAAAGCAATTTCAGTGTTTGAAATCCCAGATTAGAAACAAACTTTTAAAAGGACAGTAGATATCTTAATTCCTCCAAATCCAGTCCTCACCCCAATTTCATAGGGGGGGGGGAGGAGAGAAGGGGAAGGGAGGAGTAGAAGAGAATCTTATCTGTACATTTTGCATATCTTGCCATATTTGGATTTCTTTTAAGTGCAAGCTTAATGCTGAAATTTTCTGCGTTTGCAGTTATCCTGACGCCAAGTCTTACAATATCCCTGTAGTGCTGTATGTTTTGTTTTTTACCCAAAGTTACTGATGCACACTCAATCTTAACTTTCTAAATATCCAAGGCAAACATCTGAAATTAGTTCTATGCTCCAGGAACCTATATTGGGAGACTGTGACCTTTAGAGCTAAGTTTAAACTATTTCCTCCCTTATAGGATTGGTTGAAAGACCACAGGTGAAAATAACCCATAGAGCAGCAGTGATCAGATGAAGAACCTTGTCACCAGTCACACAAGTTGCACTGTTGTATCCATTAGTGCTTTAAATGTATGGAGGGGATGGTGTGATGGGATACATTTAATTGCCAAAATTAGGCTACGACACTGTATAAATAACTATGAATTTGAAAAGGTATAGAGAAGGGAAGACAAAAATTATGGGAAATGGGGAGGGGAGGGATAGCTCAGTGGTTTGAGCATTGGCCTGCTAAACCCAGGGTTGTGAGTTCAATCCTTGAGGGGGCCATTTAGGGATCTGGGGCAAAAAAAAAAAAAAAAAAAAAAATATCTGTCTGGGGATTGGTCCTGCTTTGAGCAGGGGGTTGGACTAGATGACCTCCTGAGGTCCCTTCCAACCCGGATATTCTATGCTTTTATGATCAAGCCCCAGATAGGTAATAGTTTTCCCATTTTCCCCACTAGGAGATTCCACTGGTAGAATCATGCATATGCTGTTGCTACACACAGCATCTCTGAAATAATCTAGCATAAACTACAGAATAAATCAAATCTAAAATAATTCACGCTGCTGCTGAGCCAAGGGCTGAAGGGGAGGGGAGAGGGAGAAACAAAACAAAAAAACCATGGGGAACAAAGACAGAGACCAACAAAAGGAGCTCTGCAGTGATGCACTAATAGTTATGAAATACTGAACGTTGGCTTGTTCTGTAAATTATTCTGGGATGGCAGGGCCTTGCAGCACAGAACTAGAGAAGTATGTATGATGCAAGCTTATGGAAGGGAGTTATGTAGTAGGAGACTGCATATTAGTCATTTAAGAAGTGGTAGTTAACTTGATCAGTATTTGAAAGCAACGTTTTGTAATCTGCACAATATAAATGCCTCTAGAGTGAGGTTTCCCCATAGCAACCAGCTTCCACATCCAAGTTTTAGTCATACATGCAGCCAACGTTCCAGGAGAGTCTTCACAAGTACTCACCTCCAAGATGAATGGGGTGCTCTACATTCATCCACTTGGATTTGGGCAATGCTACCAAAACACTTTTCTCCCTTCTCATTAGCTGCATTGTAATGGTGTCACCAATTGCATACTGGCGTGTTTCCATAGCAACAACACTGCAATACAGGAATAGACTAAGTAGCAAGAATTAACTTTACAAAAAGATGAAGGGATTTGAATTGCCTGCAAGTCTTACCTCTTGAGATCCTTCTTGTGAATAGACCCATAACAGATAGGACATTTGCTCCAGGTTTTCTCACTCAGGGAGAGATAGTGCAGAATGCATGCCCAGCAGAAGATATGCCCACAATGGGTGATCTTGGCTGCAGTAGGTGGATACAGGCATATTGGGCAGGAGGGCACTTCATGGCTACAAATTCGCTGGATGGCCATAAGAGAAGCATAATACAAATAAGTTACTAAAGCTAGAGATTATAAATTGAGATATCTGTTTGGGAATTTGTTGCAAAGTTGGCCAAATATTTTTACCCTCTAGAGAAAGACAAGACAGACTGGAACCTTTCCAAGAAAGCAGGGAGAGTAGATTCCTTCAGTCACCAAGAAATTGATCATATGGTTTAGCAGGAACAATGTTTTTAAAATGCGCATAGGGTAGTCTGTAGAGCCATCTACAGGGTATTGTTGTCAGACTCTTCAATGTACAAGGCTTGGTATCATAGATTAGTTTCCCTTTTCATGTGTTCACTGACCCCCCATCTCCAGGAAAGCAACTAATCTTGCAAGCAGCAGTGGACTTCTTGGTGTCACCTTATTGACTTTACAACCTAATTACACCTGCATCTCCCCCATTAAAGAAAATCGATGGGTCCTAAATTTCTAAACAAACTATACTAGAATGCGTCTTATGTAATGTATATGTAATCTGTTTAAGACTATTGGGGGAAGTGTGCACATGCATGAGTTTCCAAAGAAGCATCAAGCTCGGGATAACAGTAAACGTGCTCCCTCCCAAATGCATGCGCTGCATCATAGACTAAGTATCAAGAGAGCTATTTTCTAGATCTGGTTGGAATCCTGGGGTGCTTCAAGTAGCTACAGATTTTTGTTGTGAGGCAAAAGACGTTTGCCCATGCACAGGATGAGAGTCTGTAAAAGCATGCTACACAGCACACTTCCATCAACTCCATCCCTGTGACCTTGTCAGAAGGCTGACCACATTTCTGCATAATACTATGGGGGGAAAAAAGTGATTAGGAATATTAAGTGTGTTTCTGACAACTTCCATCTATAAAGCACGGAGGAAGAATCTTCTTCCTCATAATAGTCTTTGGCAGTCTTAAGCTCCTGTCACATACAGAGTCTTTCAAAAGTAATTCCCTATCAGATTCTCTTTTGTCACTCATGCAATACTGGAAGGAATGAGACTTGATGGCAACTAAATTCACATTATGTCAAATGCAACTAGAGCAACAGGTAGGCACCTTTTTTTTTTTATATTAGATAGGTAGATGGAGAAATAAGTTTTAAAAACCCATCCCATCACTACTGACCACTTGCTCCACAAAGTCCCAGTTGACCAAAGTATCTGGGTCAGCAAAGTTCACTGTGTAGTCCTGCTCCTCAGACACCACAAACTGGCAGCTGGATGGAAGACACAAAGGCATCATAATTGATAAGTCACCTAATTCCAACTGTGTCCAGGTGACAGCAGAAGTGGCCTTTGCATTAAGATCCTCAAGAGACCAAGTCAGTCCTGTCTTTAAAGACAGTACCCAAGAATGCCTAGCACAGCCATATGCTGGGTATGTGAAAAGACTTGGTATCTAGGCTGACCATGGCCAGCAGTTACCATCAGTGAACCTAACAGGGCTAAGTTCACAGCCAGCACATCTTTGGATACAGTTCTTCTCCCTGCAGTTTGGCCATTCTGCCTGGAGTTCTTGTCTGAGTACAGACTAAATGAAAGGGAACTTATGCAGAGGAAACAGCTTTCTATAAAGGAAACTATTGAAATAGGCAGAACACAAGGCAGGAAATCACATACTATTCAGACAAGTGCTATAAGAAGTCTCTGTACAAATAAAGTATATTCACATTTTACCATAGTATACAAAAATGCCAATGACCACAATTTTAGCAGTACTTTTTGTGGTCTTAAAGGTGATCAGATACAGAAAATGTTGGACCTGCCCCAAATTAGAGATAAAGCCATTAATACATTAGCTTGAAAAAAAAAAAAAAAGAGTTCATCTGCTAAACTGACTACCTTGATTATTGATGCATTCAGTACATATTTCTACACATAAATTTATCTTTAAAGGTGACTTGAATAATTTTAAGAGTAACTATTACAATGTATCTGTTTAAAAACAAAGACCTCTGCACATGAGGACTTAAAAATTGAGACTTGCTTTGATCCCAAAAGCAGCAAGTTTTAACATCTCACTGTACTAAGATGCATTGAGTTGGTTTTGTTTACACCGCATTACTTGAGTTAGAAAGGAAATATGAACTACTTAAGTGGTAAAGGGACCACAGGTCTTCCTGGACCCAACAGGGTATATTAAATTTTACAGGTGGTGCTTGAGTATTTGGGCAGAAGGGGGTGTTACCCTTTCCATCCTTCACACTCAGTCCCTTTAACTGCATTTCCTTTGTTTTCTCTCAGATACCAATATCAGGAAAAGAACATATTTCACCCTTCTGTATAAACACAAGGTAACCCTTGCACCAATACTGTGGACACAGAACCAGTGGAGCAGAACTTCAGTAACCAATATGGGGGAGGGGGACCCCCCACCCCCACAACATTCAGTATTTTAATACATACATAATTCCCTAACTCAGTTACCTACAGAGCGAATACATATTCCCTTAAAGCTCATTTGTATGAATGTCTAGGAGCCCTGCTGATCTTCCACTCACTTGGCCTGTAGGAAGAGCTCTTTGTTGAAGGGTTTGTGTCCCCATTTGTTCCTTTTCCCCCAGTTGCCGTGTCCATTCCCATCAAAGTGACCTGCTTGGCCTCGGGGTTCAAAGGTGAAGTTCAATAAGTGGTTCAGACTAATCTTCTTTGGACCAGAGAACTGGGCAGGGCTGAACTCTGCCCGTTGAACCTCTGCTACCTAAAAAACAAAAAAACCACAAACAAACAAGACACAGAGGTCTTGTTAGAATTTTCTGGAAGCTGGTACACTGCAACCTATCAGGACAAACACAGATCCATTCCCTTCAATGGTATACAGGGAAATGCACTACCCCTACCTACTCACCTTCTCCCACTCCAGGTCTGAAGATCTAATACTGCAGCATTAGAAATGCAAAGGAACTTGAAAGTTAAGATTACTCAATCTTTTTCCATTGTACAAATGGAAGTGTAAAAGCAACCTATGTAGTGAAAGTGAAAGTGAAAGCTTTATTTTTAAAGCTAGTTGTTTAGGATTAGAGACATGGGTAACAAAAGCTATTTTTAAAATGACAATATCCCTTTAAAGAGCCAGTATTGCAAGCTTTAGGATCATTTCAGAGATTTCATGATTTTAGATTAGTTTCCATATAGTTGAAATGGACAGAATTAGAACTCAGAAAATATAGTAACTGAATACGTGATATTTGTAGATTAATTGCTAATTTAAAAAAGTGGGGTGTAACATGGTTATATATGCCAAGTGAGGGGAGGCAGACCACCCATAGTATACATCAGCATGAAAGGATTCCTGGTCTGCCTTTACTCCTCACTAGATTACATCAAGGCTAGTCAGATTACTTTGCTAAATATTCCATAATGTGGGATTCAGAATACACAAGTGGTTGGACATAAATATGACAGATTTAGGAACTGAAAACTGTATTACTAAGAGATCGTTTTCATGAAGGACCTGTGTTTCACAATATGTATGTGGCCTGTCTATACACCCATTCCTCAGATTGTACTTCTGTTAGTTTCACTGGTCTTGTTATTGAAGGAATCTCAGACCAAAGAGCATCCTCTTCTGAGATGTTGAAAAGTTGTTCTGATCTCACTCAATCTGGCATCTCAGCGATGTTACCACCTCAGGGTTCTTGCCCTTTCTAGCCCAGAAAGGGAACACAGGAGACCTAACTAGCAGGTCAGAGTGATCCTCTCGTCCCATAAAAAGAGGCCTTGCAGACAAGGCATTACGATTCTCACCTCATCTCGTCTTCCACCATTACAAGAGCTAAAAAGTTTGCCACTTCCCCCAGTGCCCCCTCTCTGAGGGGGCATCTTGTTAAAAGCTTTGCTTTTCTGTGAATTGGAGCGACGGGACTGGCTGGAAAAGTTCTCATTTTTTGAATATGAAGTTTCTCTTTTACGATTGTAACGTTGTTTGGATCCACTTGCATTCTTTCCATCTAAAAAAAAAAAAAGAAAACAAGTCATATTTACAAGCTCAGCGAGATACTTCCACTGCTTTTCTAGTGGCTGTCAAGTAATTTATGCCTTTAAGACAGGACCACATTTGCCCTGGATCATTTTTATACCTGTCTACAGCAAGACAATACTGACTCTTATCCAGAGCTCCAAGGCTTCTCTACCTACACCACCAAACCCACAGCAAAGTACTTTTCAGGCACATTAGTATCCAGGAACCTATGCAGCCAATAAAGGAAGAGACTTCTTAGCTGCCTTGAAATAAAATGCAGCTAAGTTGCTTCTATTGTCTGGATTCTTCCTACCATGGATAGCTTCTATGCAGAATCAGCTCCTTAATCAGCATTTACTGAAACGTACACCAAAATCCACCACTACTTAGAGCTTATACCAAGCAAAGGACCAGAGACATAAGGCAGGTATGTAGCTGAACTGAGGATAGTATTACACTACACAATTCATTCACAAACTAGTTTCAGGCCAGAACCAGGAACAGCTACTAGCAGGGTGTGTTTAATTAGAACAATTTTACACCAAGTAATCAAGATTGAATTTTCTAGCTTCTGGTGTTTTTCCAAAACACTCAATAGCCATCAGTTAGTTCTTTATTCTGGGAACACATAGGCCTGATCTACGCTACAGAGGTAGGTCAATGCAAGGCAGCTTACATCAACCTAAACATGTAAGTGTCTACACCAGGGGTCGGCAACCTTTCAGAAGTGGGGTGCCGAGTCTTCATTTATTCACTCTGATTTAAGGTTTCGCGTGCCAGTAATACATTTTAACATTTTGGGGAAGGTCTCTTTCTATAAGTCTATAATATATAACTAAACAAGTGTTGTATGTAAAGTAAATAAGGTTTTTAAAATGTTTAAGAAGCTTCATTTAAAATTAAATTAAAATGCAGAGCCCCCCGGACCAGTGGCCAGGACCCGGGCAGTGTGAGTGCCACTGAAAACAAGCTCGTGTGCCACTTTCAGCACCCGTGCCATAGGTTGCCTACCCCTGGTCTACACTAAAATTTTGCTCCTGTCAACGTAACTGCCTCGCTATGCTGACTTAACTCCACCTCCATGAGAGGCGTAGAATCAATGTCAACGTAGTTAGGTCAACACAGCATCAGCTTAGACACTGCAATGCTTACATCAACTGTTACTGGCTTTCAGAAGCAGACTCACAATGCCCTGCACTGACAGTACAGTTGGTACAAGGGTTCCTGGTGAGGACTTGCACTGCCAACACAAGCAGCATAGTGTGGACACACAAAGCGATTTAATTACTGCAGCAGCTGTATGCCGACGTAACTTCAGTTGACAATTTTGTATTGTAGACATGCCCTTAGTTGATTACGTGAGTTTTCATGTCTAGACTGTGTAAAGATACCACCCTGCCTGCATTTGTCTGTCTCTAGATCTCCCACATTGCTCTATTATGCGGACTTCTCTTTTTAATCACTATTATCTTTATTTTATTTTCTCCTTTGTGCCTTCTTTCATCCTAAGCCCTATGCTTAGGGCAGTACAATGCATCAGGCTCTTCTTAAAAACCCACTTCTTCCACAACGCCCACAAAATGTCAACCTCAACACACCACTACCACCTTTGGTCTCCCAGTGCATTTATCTAATCGGTGTTTTAGTCAGTAAGTCCCCAAATCCTGGAGGCAGGGATTGTTTGCCTAGTGAGAGTGCTGAGCACACTGTTGGCATTTTAACACAGAAAGCACTAGCAGCAAGCACAAAGTGGTGGCTTTAATTCTAAAGCTCACAAGAATGGAAGAGCAGTCAGATGTTAGTTGGGTGTTCTAAATGTGTACAAGAGTTGCTAATGCTTCCTAGACTATTACAGAGGATCGTTCCATAACATTAGAAAGCACTTCCCTCTAAAGTTCCAATAAATTCTTAAATGTAAAGTCAGGTTGAGTCCAAACATAGTAATCCATTTCCCTGTGTATTAACCTGGTAATGCCACTAGATACATTTGTTTCCTGAAACAGTAGAATAAAATTAGAGCTTAATTTTCAATGTCATCAGCCCACAGATATGCCAATACACCCTTCCCTCCCAGAAATAGTTATTAACATTGCATCAGGTCCATTGTGACTTATCAAATCTAATGCCTCACAATAGCAGCACTAGAACATCAGTTGCATCTAGACCCACATATTGGGAAGTAGCAGGCTTCTGCACAAGTCTTTTACAGCTAACAGGTTCCCTCCTTCCCTATTTTAAGATCATATTAATTACTGTTCCACTAACCTTGGTAACTATCTTCCACTATTACTCCTGAGCAACAGGAGCAACCCAACTGCACATTTATAGTAACCAAATGATCTCATTCATGTCTATTCTCCACACTTTTCACTGCAAAAAATTCATTTCTCCCTCCTGAACCCCCCCAAAAAGTGTGTTCAGGGAACAGTGAGAAGGGCTGTGCATACCTCTTCATGACTGAGCACCTAGATGCTTTTAAAAATACAACATACATTAAAAAAAGCAAATGTATCTTAAGACCAATTAAAGCGGTCACCTCTTAGTAGAAAGGAAATGCACAGGGATGGAAATGTGTGGCCACCACATTTTAGAGTTGTGGGGGGAAAACTAGTTTAAGAGGCCTACTGCATCAGTTTTCACAGTTCAGCTTCCAGTGGAGTCACAGCTAAAACCCCATGCAATTCTGAATTTTACTTGTTAGATGTGCCTGTGATTTCCAAAGAGCGATAATCGTGCAGATGATCTTCAAAATTAAGAGTAAAGCCAAACACCTTTCAGATTACAGAGAAATAGAAGGGCAGTAATTTATTAATCATTAGTTAAGAAGTGACAGGGAAGCTTTCAAGAGGCATTATGCAACCACTCTGCCATTATTTACTGGCAAAAGTGGTGATGTACTTGGCCTAATGGCAGAGCCAAATTCAGAATTATTGAGAACTCAAACAGTTCCTACTATTGGTATCACAGCATGTCTTTGAATTGTGCAACAGTTACAGTGCACATGGGAGAGACTGCAAGTCAGCCTGACACCTTAGGGGCAGTGTTTTATCTGGAGACGCACACCAGTTGCAGCTAAATATTCAGGGTGTAGCCAGGCCTGGACTATGGTGATTTGGACAGACAGAGTGTAGAGAAGCAGCTGTAATTTACACCACTGAGACTAGGATATTGTCTTTGGTAGAATTAAAATTCATTCCAAAAACAAGGATTGGTTATTGGATTAGCCATTTTCATAAATTAACTTTAAGAATGTCTATATGGAAAAGCCAATAGAGCTGAAGTCCATCACTGAACAGCCTTCTTACATCTACAATCACAGTGCATATTCTAGACAGGCAGAGACCTCCCAGGCCATAGCAACTTCAAATTTTTTCAATCCATGAGCACAAGGGGACAGAAAAATGTATCTGCAAACAAGGGGATCAAGATAACTGCATAGCCTCACTCTTTTTAAATTGGGTCAGATTACTTCGTCAGGTGTGGCAATAATCTTCCCCTGCAGTTGACGGCAAGGAAATTTCTCACCTTAGTGCATCTTAAACAAAATTACAGTCATTATGAACATTAAACTGTCAGTCAACTCTTACCAGACCATTCCTATCACATTACATCCCTTCAGCCTGACTCAGTGGCTTTTAGGAGTTTCCCTTTCATCATTATAATGATGACTTTACTGCATCACACTTTATAGTCAAGGAATCTCTAGTCTGTGCCTTTTGACCAAGAATCCAGAATGGTATAGACTCCAGACACCTTTTCTTCACAACTTTACTGGTTGAAGGCAGTTTCCCCTCTTCAGGTTGGTCTGCATGAAAATTTCCAAGAAGTCTAAGAACCTCCAGGGTTGTAATAAAACAAGATTGAAATGAGAGAAGAGTCAGACGTAAAGCCAGAGAAACAGTATAAATGTCTAGTCTTGCTGCAAAAGCTCATCTTAGATAGGATTGCCTATTTCCCTACAACTACAGGAAAAGGGCTTTTCTTCCTTCCGATTGTTTTGGCAGGCAGCATGTCAGAAAAAAGCTTCTACTGGCCACCGTCATCTCTCTTCTCTGATATGCCTCAGTTATGGATTTCAGGTTACAGGTCTGTCGCATCTTACGCGCATTTAACATGCGCAAATTCAGCTTCACGCGGTCGGCAAAAACAAAAACAAAAAAGAGAACAACAATTTAAATACTGTTCCTGTAGTGCGGGCGATTTCGCCCGCCATTACACTCAATGGAATTTTGACTATACGCAGTTTTCGCTTTACATGCTGACCGCGCAACGTAACCCCAGCGTAAGATGAGACAGACCTGTACTATGAACGGCCTCCGGTGACCTCTCCTACCAAAAGGTACTTATCCAGCTGTCTTCTGTATTTAGGCCAAAATTAATTCAGAATTGTATTCCTTGGCCTAGAAAAAGCTTTCAGTTCCTGTCCCTACCTCCACTTCCCCAAAAATGATTTTAATGACTTAAGTTGTTTTTAAAGCATGTACATACAATCATTTCCCAACAGGCCTTCGCTACTGGTTGCCAAACAAACATCCTCACTTCAGGGGCCCTGCTGTTTGTTCCAATCTAATGATGAATACTTTTGAAAGCATTAATCTTCTCTAAAACTGTTAATCCAGAACCAGCTCATTTGAATGAAGCAGGGCTCATTTCTAATAGCTATCTTATTTCAAACTATATGAACTATAGGTAGAACAGATCACATTTCTTATCTTAGTTGTGAGAGGAGGGGGCCCCTCAGACAGGGGAGCATTGTGTTTAAATTTTCAAAGGCTGAATTCACATTTAGAACATTGTAATTCTATAAACTGTTTCAAGGCACACCCTGAACGGGAGCACAAGTTGTGATAAAGTACTCTATTTCACCAGTCTCTATTCCAGTTTCTCAACTGTTCACAGCAAGTGACATTTTCAGAAGTGCCTAGATGACTTAAGAGCTTAATTTCCACTGAGTCAATGGGATCTAAGCTCCTAAATCACTTAATTCTCAAATGCACCTACTTGGTATCCAGTTTCAGAGAGAATCTCAGAGCTATTTGCTGACTTACAGCTATATACAAAAGCAAGAGAGCAAGTTGATCATTACTCTATTGTATCAATACCTTTGAGGCATTAGAATGGTACCCGAGTGGATATACATTCAGACATTATACAAGATTCAGAAGTTAACATTTTGAATAAATAAATACTAAGTCTTAAGTCAGGCATTAACACAATTTTTAAAACAATCCAATTAAAACAGTTCGGTTTACAGCTTCTTGCAATATAACGGACATCAGCTCTCCAGTCTGAGTATTCCAGCCTACACCTGAATTACAAGCATTAAAAAAAAAAAAAAAAGTGAATGTTAATGAAGAAATCCTGTCAGGCAACCTTTATGCCTCAAAAAAGGTACAGCCCCCAATTTTTGCACTTAGCTTTCTAAGCTGTTTCCTAAATAATTGCAAAGTGTGAAACATTTAGACATAAAAACAGCCCTTGGTATATTCTCTTTGTATTAGTATATGGCCTATATGTCATACTTTTGATATGAAGTAGGAATCTTTGAGGCTCTGTTGCTTCCTTACTGCTTCTTGTAAAAGACTGGCCTATGACTTAGTTCTTCACTCAGTCCTCTCCAGAGTCCCAGATCCTAACATATGATCTGCATTTCAGTTACATTAGCCTCCCTCTTCTGCAGCACTGCCAAGTTGGTGGATGTTCTGCTGGGGGATGGGAGAAACAAGAAACTTTCACTTCAGATTCCCTGACCAGTGCACCTTTCTCTAGGCTAAAGGGTATCAGAAAACCAGGAGTTCCCACCCATGGCTGTTTATATTTCTCTGGACTGTCATTGAGCAAAGCACCATATCCCTACCATAGGAAGCAGGCAAGTATCACCACTGTGCCCCATTTTACAAATAAAAAGGGTTTTACAGGAGCATTTTTGGCAGAACTAGAATGGAATCTAGTTCTTCAATGACAGACCCACAATTCATCCATTCAGCCACAGTGCCTTTCAGAATAAATGTACCAAAAATGTACGTACTGTACTTGGCTATTCTGTCTAATAAACCACCCTGTTCCCCTTCCCCCTATATGGCCAGAATCCCAGAACTGTTCGGTATCCTCCCCTTCCTCCCTTCTAGTAGCTGGCCCATTGAGGATAACATTTATTCCTTTATCTCAAGTGGCAGAGATCTGTGCAGGGAGTCTAAAGGGCCCAGCTTCAAACCCAGCTATTGACTCATGAAGAGATCTTAGTAGAACTTGGTTTAAAAAAAACTGAAAAAAGAATCCATGTATTTGACTCACAATGACAAAACATCTTTAAAAACAGGTTTGAAGTTAAAATTAATAATGTCAGTTATGGTGCAGCCTAAAAAGAATCTGTCTCACACTCCAGTTGCTTCTGTGAGAGATCCAGATCAAGTATGTCACCTATTGCCAGCCCTGAAATTTGACATATGCAGTGAAGTCTTGGGGAGAAGTTAACACCTCAAGAGTTAGAGCCACTTATTTCATTATTTCAACTGCCTATGGCTACTCTTTGAAGCTTATTTCATTTCACTGGTAAACTCACCAAGGTATACATTGCCATTATGCCAACATACTTTTTTATAATACAACTGAGACATCAAACCACCCAAGAGGAAGGAAATTGAGTACAAGGCATCCCAGAACCATTCCAATTAGACTGTATTGTGCATAGTTCTGTGTCAAAGGGTCCAGCAATATCAAGTTTTGTTGCAAATGTCAATACTTAGAAACAGTTAGGACCAAACTGTCAAGAGTGTCAAGCTCCAGGAACTCCAACTGCCTCGGGATGGAACTGCTACTACTAAGCACTTCTGACAATTAGACCCTTAGCTTAAAATAATATAGTGCAATGGTACAAGTGATGCACAAGATAGTTTATAAACTATTAGTCAGAGAAGCTATGTGCAATAAGAGTCTAAACTGAAATGTTATATTTAACTACTATAGGTTCATACAAGATCCCTTTAATACTAGAACGCAAGTGTGTCAAACATACGGCTGCAAGATTGATCCAGCCTCCCTGATGTATCTTTATGGCCTCCATGACAAACGATGCAGAAAACATTCATTTTAAGAGTTTTTAGTACTCATGGTTGCAAAGAAAGCCTTAAAAATGTGATTCAAGCGTAAGCTAATAAGAGTTGTCTTCCCAAAGTCTGCAAGCAGCCTGAAACAACGGCTCTAAAGCTCAGTTACAAGGTTACTTCACTTGCTAAAAAGATGAGCAGTAAAATGGGGAAAGGAGTGGAAGTGTTCCCCCTTGGAAGAGAGAACTAGGAGTTGCTGCAGTTAAGGGAACCTGAGGGAAAGGCAAAACACAAACAGGGAAGAGGGAGAGAAACAAAAGAATGGAGAAAAACAAAAGGGCAGAAATAATAATAGTCCTAATGATAAGCATGTTCTCCCAAGTGGTACTGAATAGGTAATAATGATAACGAGATGTCCAATTTCCACTTCTAATTTTGATCCTAGTATAAGCCTCCTGCCAAAAGTAAGCAGTCTGTTGTGGACTGAGTAATGTATGTAATTCAAGATTTATACCCTGTCCCATTAAACATGAGTGGAATTCAGCCCTCTCCACCAAGCAAGTTTGACACTACTTATCTTGTAATTAGACTAAGGGATGAGGATTTATTATTCCTGGATTTTGGAAGAGCTTGGAACAAAGCTTTCCAATATTTAACTTTGGGCAAGTCCCAGCCTTTCCATCTGTAGTTAAGATATTGCCCCTGCCTCAAGGAGGGTCAAACTGTAATTTGTAAATTGCTTAGACATTCTAGGAAGGAAGCCACCATTCAAAAGACAGAGTTAGACCACACTCTTCTATTACCAACACAAAAGGGGATAGCTCAGTGGTTTGAGCATTGGCCTGCTAAACCCAGGGTTGTGAGTTCAATCCTTGATGGGGCAAAAATCTGTCTGGGGATTGGTCCTGCTTTGAGCGGGGGGTTGGACTAGATACCTCCTGAGATACCTTCCAACCCTGAGATTCTATGATCCTTACTCAGGAGGTAATAGTGCTGCTGAAAGCTTAAGCTGAGCAGGATATAGGAAGGCCAGAAACTGATAGAATGTTCGCTTCTGTTTTTTAAACAACACCAATAGTGAGCTTAGTGCTTACAAGAGGCTCAAGCGATAGCATGGGCAAAGTGACTGTCCATTCATGTACTACACAAATGGATGTGAGCAAGAAAGTTTCCTTACACATCCTCCCCCCTCCCTCAAGTGTGTCTCAGTGCTGACCTAAAGAACACCTACAAGGAAGAGATGGTCAAGCTCCATTCAACGATAATACAGTGGCAATGCATGCCAGGCATACAATTCTTGGCCTCTCCAAAACTACCAGAGACACCCAGTATGTTAAGGGCTGGAAACTAGCACGTTCGCCAACTCATTTCACAGTATCCCTGTATCCTGTCAGAGGGTAATAACAGTGGATCAATACCACCTGGGCTGCGGACCAACCCCTTGGACACTTCCCACGCCGATCTCCTGGGGGTGATGTTAACATTTCCCAGAAGCATGGAGCCCTCCGACTGTTACACAGCCTGGAGACCCATCCCACCCCTGACCCGTCCCTCTTAGTGCGAAACACCTGCCAGCTCCCTGGCAGGAGACTCAGCTACGATATTACCCCAGCGCCCCTTCCCCCCGAGCCCGTCTCTCACCGCCTTTGGGCTTAGATTCCCCCCCGGCCGGCCCGGCCGAGGCGGAGCGGGTCTGCTGCCCTTTGCTGCCGGCCGAGGAGCCGGGGATCCCGGAGCCGCAGGGGCTGCTCTTGTCCATGTCGGAGGCTGAGGCGGGGGCCGCGCTGGGCGAACTCTGCAGCATCAACGGGCGCCCCGACGGCGCTGGTGAGTGGACGGCAGCGGCTCTGAGCTGGGGGGTAGGACGGGCGCTGGGGGAGGCGACGGGGGCCCAGGCTCATGGCCCGCGAAGGGGACCGACAGGGGCGGCGCAGCGCTGACTCGGCCTCCTTCATGGCGACATCTTCTCGCTGCTCCGCTTAAACAGAGAGAGAGCCGGGGAGGCCGGGCCGGGCCTGCGGGGCTCCGGAGGGGGATGGGGTGGCAACGGGACAGGGAGCCCCGCGGGGCCCGGCACTGGCTGCGGTGGGGGAGGTTGGCGCCGCCCAGGCAGCGCGGGCTCCTCGGCGCCGCTCCTACAGCTACCGCGTACTGTAGCTGTTCCCCTGTAATGGCGACGAGTCGCCAACAGCAAGAAAAGAACCCGGATGGAACTCATTATATAGGGAGCCGGCTGACCTAATGTATGCTGGGAGTTGTAGTTCTCTGGTGGGTCTGGGCGGATTTGGTTTGTATTAACTATCGTAAGGCATTATGGGAGTTGTAGTTCTTAGTGTTTCATACCATTAGCTCTCTGCGTTGTTTTGTATTACTGTATCCGGAGAAGAGCATTGTGGGAGTTGTCATTCTTTTCACATCTGAGTTGGTTTTGGGACTACTTCATAGAATCATGCAAATATGCAACCCCAGAATATTGTAAAGCAATTTTATGGTCTTTCACGTATAGATGAAACCAAGCTGTGTTATATGCATGTTAGTGCTGACTCCGCCCGCTCCCCCCTTGCCTCCAGCCAGTCCGGCACTGGCAGGGTCGGGGTAAGCAGCGGGTCTCCCGGGCTGTGCCTCAGCCCAGAGTCCCTCCAGCCAGGGCTCCCGCCTCCAGGGCCAGCCAGCAGGGCCGGCTTTAGGAAGTGTGGGGCCCGATTCGAATACCCGGCAGTGGTCCGGGTCTTCAGCGGCACTTCGGCAGCAGGTCCTTCGCTCGCTCCGGGTCTTCCGCGGCACTGAAGGACCTGCCGCCAAAATGCCGCCGAAGACCTGGACCACCGCCGGGCGAGTAAAAAAAGAATCATAACATCATAGAAAAATACTAGAAAGACAAGGTGGATGACTGAGGTAATATCTTTTATTGGTTGGTGAAGGAGACAGGCTTTCCAGCTACACAGAGCTCTTATATCTTTTATTAAACTAACTTCTGTTGTGAAGCAAGACAAGCTTTTGAGCTTACACAGAGCTCTTCCTTGGTAGCCTGAGCTTTGTGTAAGCTGAAAAGCTTCTCTCCCTCACCAACAGAAGTTAGTCTTTTATCATACTTTTATCACAGGCCTCTTGCTTTTTCTCAAAAGTAAACTATACCAATCTTTTCAATCTCTCATCATAAAAGAGTTTTTCCTTACCCCTAATCATGCTCATCGCTTGTTTCTCCACTCCCTCTAATTCTATAGTATCTTTTTTGAGATGGAGTGAACATTGAGTACTGTGAACAGTACTGAACATTGTATTCCAGGTGAGGGTGAAGCACTAGTTTATACAATGACATTATAATACTTTCTGTATCATTCTCCGTCCCATTCCTTATACATCCTAACATTTTCTTCGCATTTTTTACCACAGCTGTACATTGGCCAGAGATCTCTGTTGAACTGCCCACACCAATACCCAGATCCTTTTCCTGACCTGATCCATTTAATTTAAACCCTTTTAAAGTGTAGGGGTAGTTCCAATTTTTCCCTCCAATGTACATTATTTTACATTTATCAACATTAATTTAATCTGTCATCATGTTGCCCTTTCACCTAGCTTCTTTAGGTCTTTCAACCATTCCTCATAGTCCTCATTGGACATCACAAAATAATTTGGTGTCATCTGCAAATTTTGCCACCTCACTGTTCACCCCCTTTTCCAATTCATATGCCTGTACTAGAATTTTAAAACTGGATGGAAAATCAAGGTATAAAGCAAAATATCAATACAGGCTGTAGTTGTTTCCATCTTGCTAATGGGTTACATATGCAGAAGGATTGCAGGTCATGACAGAGACTCCATAAAATGCTGCCTCCCTTGAAGGATCCAGTATCTCATAAATCTGAGGCAACACGCCCCATAACCCTGAGGGTTGGGGAGTGTCAGCTACTATCCCACATTTCTTGGAATCCAGAAGAACCTCTGCTTCATTTTAGCATGTTAATTCTACCAAAAAAAAAAGTATGAAAAGTTTTATATGGATCAACAAATTCTCTAGATGGTCTGTTGACCAAGAGGTGGATGACTAAATACTAAGGCGATGAATCCATCAGAAATGTACCACTAGCTAGCTAGATGCTTAGAAAGATAAAACAAACTTAGTACAACATTACCTTTATTTAGTAGGTTAATGTGTCTGGTCAAGGTCAAGGAGGTCCAGAGGAAGAAGTACATTTGTACTTTAGAGTGGTAGCCGTGTTAGTCTGTATCAGCAAAAAGAACGAGGAGTACTTGTGGCACCTTAGAGACTAACAAATTTATTTGGGCATAAGCTTTCGTGGGCTAAAACCCACTTCATCAGATGCATGCAGTGGAAAATGCAGTATGAATATATATATATATACACAGAGAACATGAAGAAATGGGGGTTGCCATTCCAACTCTAACGAGACTAATCAATTAAGGTGGGCTATTATCAGCAGGAGAAAAAAAACTTTTGTAGTGATAATCAGGATGGCCCATTTCAAACAGTGGACAAGAAGGTGTGAATAACAGTAGGGGAAAAATTAGCATGGGGAAATAGTTTTTAGTTTGTGCAATGACCCATCCACTCCCAGTCTTTATACAAGCCTAATTTAATGGTGTCCAGTTTGCAAATTAATTAAAACAAATTTTCTCCTGCTGATAATAGACCACCTTAATTGATTAGTCTCGTTAGAGTTGGCATGGCAATTCCCATTTTTTCATGTTCTCTGTATATATATATCTTCCTACTGTATTTTCCACTGCATGCATCTGATGAAGTGGGTTTTAGCCCATGAAAGCTTATGCCCAAATAAATGTGTTAGTCTCTAAGGTGTCACAAGTACGCCTCGTTCTTTTTATTTGTACTTTAGTATCTCCTTATCTTCATATTATGAAGAAATCAGTTTTAACCTTCATGTCTGGTTATCTGCTTCTCCCTCAAGTCTCTTCACTTTCTTCCACACTGCCTCATATACATGGAATGCCCTCCCCAGGCTTGTCCACAAAGCCACCATTCTCTTTTTTAAATTATTCCTGAACATAAGAATGGCCATACTGGGTCAGACCAAAGGTCCGTCTAGCCCAGTATCCTGTCTTCCAACAGTGGCCAATGTCAGAGGGAATGAACAGAACAGGTAATCATCAACCACAGGTTGACTGTGCGTTGTGTGAAAAAATACTTCCTTTTGTTTGTTTTAAACCTGCAGCCTATTAATTTCATTTGGTGACCCCCTCGTCTTATGTTATGAGAAGACCCATTACTTCTGCAAAGCCATGTAAACTTAGCTAAATCATCAAGTTATTTATTTCATGAGTGAACTACACATTTAAGAGAAGGGGTTGATAAGAAGTAAACTGTAATCAGTTGTGAACACTGCTCACTAGGGCCCTGCGCCTACAATTTTCTGCATAGGCAGAGCCATTTGCACTCATTGAGCCCCAGTGAAGTTAAAGGGGCTCCAAAATCAAAAAGTCAAAGGGGAAGAGCCATGCAAAATTAATTGCAGGATTGGAGCTTAGTCTTATAATATGTATCCCTTTGTCTATCTTTTTTGGTTGTGATCCTGCAAGTTGTTCTACATGAGTGGATCCCTGAGTCAATATGGAACAACTTGTAGGATCAGAGTCCTTGGACTGGATATATATTAAGGCAGGGACTGTGTCTTTTTCTGGTTTGGGGAAGTGTGTAACACATTATTTTGGGTGCTACCACAATCTAAATAATAATGTACAAAGCTTTGGGTATTTGATATTTTCTGTTCTAAGCTACACAAACTTCAGTACCTAAAAAAAAAGTCAATAAACAGATCAGACCACAATGGAGTAATAACCCACACACTCATGTACCTGAAATTTGTAATGGCATATTTAAATTTTAAATGCAATAATGGGAAATGGCTAGCTCTATGTTTCTGCTAAGCCAAGGCTTTCAGTCACGTTCAAACATGTTTTAAAAACAGTTGTGGTTAAACTGGTTTATAAAGTTGTTTGACTTACATGTGAATATGACTATGGGCCAGATCCTCAAAGGTATTTTGGTGCATAACTTGCATTGAAATCAATAGGAGTTAGGTTCCTAAATACATTAATGGATCTGGGTCTTTATAACCATGCATATTATGGTTCTATACATTGATACAAATGCCCATGTTTGAAAAAAATCAGCCTTAAATGAGGCCAACTAAACTTAACTAACACTTGTAACCTGCTAGAGGTTCTTAGCTGAAGAGTGCTATGTGAGCTATTGGAAAGTAGTACCCTGAGTGCTGCTTTGCCTATATTTATTGTGCAGCTCTTACTCACGTGCTTGGTTCACTGATGTGGATGGGGCTAGGCAACTGAATGAGGGCTGTGGGCTCAGATGTTAGATTAGAAATGAGCACCTGAGAGAATAGTGTTGATTTCAGGATTTCCTCAGAGTGCAGGACTGCAGGGGGGCTGCGGGGTCCAGTGAAGGGTCCAGGCGAAGGGCAGTGGGATGGGGGTTGCAGTGCATGCAGGGCTGCTAGGGTGACCAGATGGCCCAATTTTATAGGGACAGTCCCGATATTCAGGGCTTTGTCTTATATAAGGGCTTATTTACCCCCACCCCCAACCCTGGCCTGATTTTTCACATTTGCTACTATCTGGTCACCCATGGGGCCGCAGGGAGAGACTCGAAAGGCGGTGGGTTTGCGGTGCGGGTCGGGGGTTGCGGTGCGGTGCGGAGCTGGGGGGAGGGGGAGAGA